>OY720148.1:46493424-46821047 GCA_963082955.1 Cheilosia grossa | reverse complement strand
AGTCGTCGTCGTCAGGAAGCATCCCGCTTTGTAACATTCTTCAGTCTTTGCGTGAACGTTGCGACGTCTATAACCGTCCGAATCGTGTTCCAAAAGGACGTGCTCAGACATCCTGTAAATTGGAAGCGGAACACAAGTATTAAATAAATTAAAAAAAAGAAGAACAAAAAAAAATATCCTTGGCTTACGCGAACAAGAATTGATATCTCAACACAATTGTCACGACGGGACATCCATGTGCAGTGACTTTAGCTTGATTTGCACATTCATATGCTAAATGTTGGTGAATCCTTGTGCTTCTTTTTCTGATATCCTCTGGTGCGTGCTTCATTGTGCTCAAGTGAAACAGATTGAATGGAAAATCATATGCAAATGTCGAACGTAGTTGAATGGAAATGAGATTTATTTTTTTCAAGAAAATAAATGCAAGAGTAAATCGTGCCACTGCTGGGTGTTGTATGCGTGTGTGTCGTGTAATTTGTGATCAATGAAAGCTGTGTTGGAATTCGTAGGAAAGAATAAATTCCAATTTACATAAGTTACAAATATAAAAAAAAAAAAATTGTGAAAACAAGGGATGTGATTTTTTGTATTTGCTTTTTACAAAGTAGGCAGCCTGTGAAAAACGATTTTTGAATAAAATAATAAACAAACGTTCTTCAGAATATGAATATTTTCTAAAGCGATGAAAGGATACAAATGGGATTCTTATAATAGGACTGACTAAGCCGCCTTTAAAGTGAGTGAATTTTTCATATTTCCGAATATATTTGGTTTTATTGAAATTAGTCGTCCATCTTTGTGTTTTGGAATAAATCTTGAAAACAATTGAGAATTGGAAACGTTAAAACTTGAAAATCTTCTCCGCTTGATGAGATAATTGAGGCGCGAAGCCTTTTTTTCAAAAGCAATTTGCAAAGCCTGATGAAAATGTCTTCAAGCTCAACGATATTTGTAAAGAACTTTAGCAATGGGTCAGCTTCAGCTTTAAACTCTGAACGGCGTGTTCCTCTCAATTGCGTTTAAAGACGCCATAATAAGACGATAAGAAGTGGTGCTGCGTTAGTGGCTTCCACATGGTCCGAATATTTTGAAATAAATCAGCAATCTAATCGGTAAATAATATATATACCTGCAAATGAGTGAATAAATTGCTGTAGGATATTATTAAATTGTTTTAAGGGGTTATGTGAATAATTTGTTCTCATATCACCTATAAACAGATAAGCTGTTTGCATTTTTTTTCGTAATTATCAAATTCTGAAATATGAAGTTTTGCATAAAATAATACGTATGTAGGTACTTTAAACTTTCCGAGCAAGATCAGTAAATTCGAACGGCGCATCTGATGGCGCGTTCACATATACATGTTCGGGCTCTGACATTTGAAAATTTCAAAGAGTATATTGCTTCTGCACAAACTGTTATCCTACTTTTAAAACTTTTTACCAACTCTCTTTTCGAAAGACATTTTTTATTGAAGATCCGAGAGCATTGCCTTGAAAATCAGAATTGCTCTTCAATGAAATTCGTTGGAGCGCTTTTGCAATAGGGGTAGACACCATAATGCACATCAAATTTCAGATTTGGCTTTCTGTTGCGCTTTTATTGTGTTTTCTACAGTTTTCCTAGAAAAAATCAAAATAATGCAATTAAAGTTTACATTATTTGCACACATAATTGGATTTGGAATTTTTGGATCGCATGCCACAAAAATTCGTTTCTAACAGCACGAGAAATACTTTAATCTTATATTTTGCTATTGTGTGTTGTCACCAGGGCAATTCCTTAAACAAATCCTAAAAACTTCTGTCGTGTTAATAATTGGCCTCACAGTGCACTTTCTTTTTCAATGAAACATAGAAAACATAGAAAAAACACACCTACTTCTTGATTTGCTTTTTCGATAGAAATGGTAATTCTCTTTTTCAATCGAAAACGATATCAGTTCATGTAAACTGTGAGAATTCACGACAAAAAGCTTAGAATTCGAAATTCCGTTATTAAAAGTTTCTTAGAACTTGTTTTATTAACACGTTTTGATAGATTAATTTTCTATCCTTTCCTTCGAATAGTGAAATGTGTAATTTTCTGTTTTATGTTCGCTTTAACATAACATCTATCAGCCAGAAATGAAGAGTTGTCTCATTCGCATTCCCGTGTTACGAGTATTTCTTCTATTGCCAGCAAAGGTGTAAGACGTTTTTTTAGCCACATCTAAAAACTAGACAATGTATTTACATGTGTAGCTCAACTTTGGGACACTTAAATTATGACTTTTCGCAGGACCTGATAAGGCTAACTTTTACTTGGCAAAACAAATTTTTAGCGGTTGAGTTGTAAGACCGTTTAACTAAAAATCAAAAGGCAGAGTTATTCAACTGACTTTTAAATAACAATTGCAAAAAGGCATATCCATATTCATATACAACATAATATTAAAAGGATGTAAATAGAATTGATTAAATAACCCTTCGTCGGCTTAATTTCGAACGGTAGTCATACAAATGCTTCCCCATATTAACATAACAAAAGGTCTTTGTGTTAAATATATTCTCTCCTGGGTTTTTTGTTCAAATTTTAATTAGTTAATTGCTACTGCAAATAAAGGATCAAACATTTTAAGTTGAGCCGACACATTTTATGCAGATATTTCGCTACCCACACATTTCCCTATCCCACACCTTCCGCAAAAACATTACTTATCAGATAAAAACAAGTTGTTGTTTTGCAGATCAACTAAGAAAAGTCCCCTTGAGAATTATGAATATTATTGTATGATATAAACATTGCCAGAGAATGTTTGAGTACTGGTAGGCAAAAAAGTAATCACTAAAATGCCGGATGTAGGTCGACTATTATTTGATTGAAACTTTTAAATGTCCAAATATGTTTAACAATGCGCGCAATACAAGATATCCTTAAAGATATGTTTAAATATTTTTCAATCCAAGAACCCCAAACAAATGTTAACAAAGTGCCATGACTTTAGCATTCATAAAAATGTCCTTAACCTTATGCCAAATGGTATTCATCAAAACCTTGACTATAAATAAAATACTGTCTCCGCATAGACACAAGATCCTTTTCGTAATAAAAAAAATTTTAATTTCATTACAGCCAGTAAAATACTTTGCGTATGCCTGCATCTATTACTCTCGCTCGTTTTAATATCCTTTCGATTTAATGAGTGCCAGTGCCAACCAAAAACAACAAAAACATCAAAGACAACGTCATTGAAATCATACTTAGAACGGCAACGGCAGTTCCCTGCAGACTTTAGAATTATTTTTATATTGAAATTGAATTTACGTCACGCTATATCATTGTCACTGGAAAGTAATTTACTGCATCCTTTTTTTCCTTCTATACCATTTGAATGTGAGTGCAGAGTGATCTCAATGGAGCTTATGGACCGTGGGTGGGGATAATGCTTTGAATAACATATTGAAACCGATGGTGTGCTGTCAGTTGCCCACAATGGGAAATGTACTTACGCAGTGATTCGACGACTTCCATAACAAGTGAATGAGTTAATTTGTTTTTTAAAAAAATTTACTGAGTGACTAGAAATTGCGGTATCGATTTCTATTATTTCTATTGCGTTACGTGGGTAGACGCATTTACGTCAAATTGACACTCCAGCTGTATTGATGAGAACGTGATTTATTTTGTTTGCTTTCGCATACTGTAAAACTCACAGAAAAATTCCTAAAAATTGAACAAAATGCGATTTGACAGGCAGAAATGTCATCGGTTGCGAGATGGAGCACATATTCATGTATATATAACTTTGAGCGATTAGCGACCATTGCCGTTCATAATTTGATTTTCACAATCGCAAAAGGAAAGAATGAAATCTCCTTGATCGATTATAGTCTGAAGAATTCTGAAGGTTCAACGACTCCCTCGCTGACTTTGGCTCTTCGAAAAAGTACTTTCTAGTAGTTTAAGAAATGACGGCCATTATTGTGAGCCCGGTAGCGGATTTTGAAATTTTACATTTTCAACTTCCTTCCTGAACCTGAATTGGATTAAAGCCCTGTTAATATCACGACAAGTAGTAAATCCCTTTTCAAATGTTCTGCGATTCACCATTCAGCGTCGGCATCACATTGATTAAATAACTAAACACGGCTCAGATTATACGCACACTTTGGTGTAAGCAATTACGTCTCCAGTTTATTATGCAATCATAAAAAACACCAAAATCCACCATGGCTGCCAAACAGATGCGATGAAAGGCGACAAACGCCATAAATTGCCTGTAGGGTGAAACAACTGAAATGGAGTGAAATAAATGAATTTTCTTTCAGAGTTGATGTTTTCCCTTTTCCCAGCGCGATTGCTTAGTAAGCTCCATATAGAGTGGTAGCAAAGAGCTATGAAAGAGCTATGAAAGTTGTTGTATATAGATGAGATGAAAAAAATACCGTTATACTTAATTTGCGCGTGTTTTCAAGTACCATGATACCAATGAGTGACAGGTGTGCGTACCCACATGTTATTCGGAGGTGAGAGACTTCTTAATTTTTCGTTTTCACAATGGTAGCTGACAGAATGGAATGAAAGCTTGGTATGTATACGTTTCGGAAATGTTAATTGGGACTGGTTGAGTTGGTTTGCCAACACTGAGGTACATTGTGTTGTTATCTCGAGAGGTTTGTGCAATATTCAATCAAGAATCCACATTTCATATGCGAATGCCTTTATCTATGAAGAGGATTATAAGTTCGAATAGGGGTTTGGATAGGTTGCCTTATTCTACTTAATGCCAACACACTTTCTACAATATATGGGTACCTTGAACAAACACTCAAGCATGCATTTAAATGGAAGTACGTTTTTTTTTTTCAGCGAGGAATGGCTATTGGTTACGTAATTTAAGCTCACCATTATAACCTAAAATTCTAAATCAAACAATTTTTCCCGATCTGTCAAAATTTTATGTCGTTTTCCATTGGGACCACCAAAAATCTTTTTCAGATCTCAGATTTTGCGCTGCCAATGGAACGCGCAACGAAATTGATCTGCTTTTATAAATGTATTAGTGCGTTATTTGGCAGCAATATCAGCTGTTCAAATTGCTTTTGTTTTTGCAAAAATCACAATCGACTTGAAAAATGTTTCCCCTGTTGTAGATATAAATGGAGTATTTTTGGTGATTCGTAGTCTTCAGATGACGAGGAAGACTATGAAGATAATAATTCCTCCAAACTTATCCATGGCTATTGTGTTTCGTTATTTTGGTTTTCACGAAACTTTGCGCATTTGGCTTGAAAGCAAACTTCTTAAAATGACGTAAAACAGCTGTGCAAAACATATTGGTATGTGTAGATCTGAAAAAATATCGAGATCTGCAAAAAGTGCTCCGAATCGAAAAAAAGATTGATTTTTTTCCCAATGGAAAACCACATTAGTTAACAGAAATGTGACGCGCAACTATTACGTGTATGATTAAAAACTGTAATGACAGCCTAGGAAACATTTTGTTTATTCCAACGCCTGGATATTTGACAGGCGAAAGTTTCGCTGTTGCTACTAATAAATTAAGTCCCACATTGAAAACTGTTTCGAAACGAAGCTTTCACAAAACCATTCAAAGCTGCTGTATCGCAAACAGATTGCAAATGACAAAGCCCATTAATGGCCACGTGGCTGATAGTGAAAACGAAATTGCAGATTTTCACGAATTTCATCATCTTCATTTGTATTCTCAATGAGAAAGTATTTAAGGTTTTACTGTTCATCTTTCGATCGTGACCAACTTCAAATCTGACTTTTCATTATGTAACTTATAAACGTAACGGAATGTTAAAGAATAATGTTTGTAATCTATCCTCTGATATCCTTTAAATAAAAATTATATTCTCATATACACGTAGGCAATAGTTTGACTGCTGGCTGAATTAGCGTATTTCAGTTTTTATTGGAATAATTTGGTACCGCGCACACATTTTTGAGTTGACATAGCCGAGAAACTTCGCGATTGAGTACTAAGTTGACAGTTCGCGTATGTGGCTGACATTGGAAAAGTGCCTTTACCGTCGCATAATAACGTTTAGGTAACTGGGGTCGAGACAAATCTACTCGACTTAACAGAAATAGATTTAATGACAGTGCCCAATATGAAACCAAATTCATCTGTCAACCGTCAGGCGTACAAGATATTTGTTCCATAAAGAGGAGTTATATTCTCCGTGGAGCAGTAGAATCGTTCTCTCTCGCTTTCTTTTACGGATGTTTCAGGTGAGCGTACAAAATCGACGACAAAATTTGTATGCCTACCTATAAATGCGTAGGTAATGCTGGCTGATGCGCGCAAGTAGATCCAGTTAGTGCACCGAATAGTGGAAAACGTCTCGTAGACAATTTGGGACGATTTGTGTTCCAAAAACCATTTCCTTTATCACACAGCCGTCTCTTTAACGTAACGTCAAATGAAAATCACATACTCGGGTTCGTATCTTTTCAGTTTGTTACGGAACAAGTCTTCTCGGTAACGCACGATGGCCGGAGGTAAACGGATAAACGGAATGGGGAAACGTTGGAGATAATGGTGCTCTTGTGTCATATGTCATCGGATATTATCTTCAGCTATCTTTTCGAAGCAACCAGATGGTTGGGTTTATTTTAACAAGTAGTCCTTCCTTACTAGTTTGAGAATTTGGAAACACATATTTTCCTTTTCGAAAACCCCCTTAAGCGTTCGTCGTTACAAAGAATTTCGAATATTGGCTGCTGTCATATTGCATAAACTTATCGTAAATCGTAGGAAAAGTTTCGCATGCCAGTTTTACGAGAAGACAGGTTATGGCAGTAAAAGTACACTAACATTAAGCAGTCTCTAGAGTCCCACGTACTTCCGACTTCAGTTATTAGAAACTAATTATGGTGCCTAGTCCATTTCTATAGTGTGAATAGATTGCAATCAGAGATTAATTTGAGAACATCTATCTTTTGCGGCAAAATATATCTTCTTATTCAAACAACCGTGCGGTGTTGTGGATATTTCGGTGCACATTCTACACTGGACATGAATGCATTCATGTTAATATACTGATGAGTTGCAATCCTCCCTGCCTGAGTGTAAATAACCAAACGCACACGTATTTGCCCAACTTTGCAAGTATTCTTATTTCGGTTGCGAAAGCGAACACTCCATCCAATTTTGAATACCTAATTACTTCCACACTGATTCCATTCGTAAACTACTTGCATTTCTAATTAGAATATATTGATGGTCACACCGGAAACAAACACCTTTCATCCCGAGTTTGACACGCATGTGTGCCTTCAATTTTGCCCCACAGGATGTCTTCACTATCGCCCACAGCTTCATTATTATGTTATCACCATTTGGCCGCAAACATCATTTATGATTGGCCTAGTGGGGGATCCTCATTCATCTCCTCTTGAACACCACTGCGCGTGCTAGACACCCACCGAATTGTCCTTGTTTTGTAATAATTTGTTGTCGTCGTTGTCGTTGTCATATTTCTGTCTGCGAGAATATTTGTTTCCATCCATTTATCAGTTGTCATCAATGCCGCGCGCATTCATATTTACGTGCGATGTAGATATGTGGGCGTGTGTATTCCCGATGGCAACGCTGACGATTTTAAAGAAAATAATGTATTCCCATATATCCGGCTGCGGGTGTCATCGTTTTGTTTGTGCCAATTGAAAATCATACAACGATTGGGATATATAGTATTCATTAATCGTTTTTGTGGGTAACCGACGCAACCGAAAAAAGGATCCACATAGTTAATTGCCCTGAACCGGGAGTGTTTCCATAGCAAGCAATTTATGGCAGCTTCTCCTATCACATATATTATCAAAGTTTGCTAAGGACTTAGCTCATTAAGTCCTGCAGAGTTTTTAATGTCTCAACGAAAAGAAATTGCCGACATTCCAAGTGGATTTCTGCAATTATAGAAGAGCCATCACCTTTTTGAGTGTTTATCCTCTTTTCAAGCAAGTTCTTTGCCGGAAATACGGTTCGTTAGTCACAGACAATAAAAAACCCAAGTGAAGTATTGCAGAACAACATTATCCACAAATAGTCGAAGGAAGATTTATTTTTAGGACCGGCTACTGCAACCAATATTTCTTCCCCCAAACCACATGTGTGGGTGCAGCGCAAAGTGGTATGTCCTGTGTGGTCGTTCGTCGTTCCTGTAGGATGTGACGTTATTATGCATTGAATTGGAAAACTATTTACTTTGAATAACCAGCAGCAAGAAGACTAATGGAAAAGTTATGAGCCTTGAAAGTTATTTACTCAATTCAATGGGAAAGCATTCCTCTCCCTCTTAGTCTGAGACAAGTGTAGTCGGGCATAGGAAAAGTAAAACTATATTGTATCCTAAGAGGATTATCCGTTATATTAAATGTGCTGTTAGAAAGGCTGCCGATGGATTTCAATGAGTAAATTGTGTATGAAAGTTGTCAAACTGGTTATAATGGCAAAGTGCGTGATGCGTTGGATCGGAAATAACTTAATTTTTGTATTTATCCTTCAAACATTTGACACATTCCGTGCCGTGTACCCGATCAATTAACGTTTTCTAGCTACTGGTAGTTTTCCGAACTTTTGAACCATCATCGCTGATCGGTTGTTTTATATTTCTTTTCGCACGCGTACATAATTGAAAGCCCTTGTCATTCCACATCTGTCAGGTGTTGGCCTCCGGTATGGAAAATCAATGCGAAGGCTTTGAATACGTCGTATTATTTTTTGCATTTTAACTAAACTATCTTAATGGTGGACTTACAACATAAGACATAACTAACACGGAAGATTAAAGGGAAGCCCAATGCTAAAGAACCGTCGCGTGGGACTGAAAGGGACTGCACTTATACGCAAAAATACGTGAAACGTATTTTGGTCGGCCATCTTGTTTATGTAGTAGGAATTATGGGAAAGTTCTGCATGTTGATATATGTATTGCAATGGCGCTAAGGGAATTTCGCACAAAACAAAATGGCTTCCCGAAGTGATGAACGGACAATTATTTATTTCCTTCGTATAATTGATTGATAGACTGTTGGTTAAATTTACGGAAACTAATTCTCATCTCGTGCATGATGTAAATCCAGCTCATCACCAAATTGTACCACAAATTCTAGTACATATTTCACATTCCATTAGGTGTCACTTGTTTTCTGAGCTTTGGCATTTTCACTGCCACGCAAAATGTAAGCGCAGTTTTTATAAAAATGTTTTGTTGCGACCTACGTCAAATAGGATTTAAGAAATAACTTTTATTCGACCATGCGTACAAATTATTGACTTTTTACACAGCAGTTGCGTCAAAGTATTGCGTGCTATTTTACATTCGCTAACTCATCAGGTTTTATAGCTTTTTTTATTAATGTTGCGGTTGCTCGTTTGGCGTGTGTTAGCTGTTATATTTTGCAAGTGCACCTGAGTAGTAGAAGAAATTCGAACACAAAACCACTTTATAAAACATTAATTTTCGATGCGAAAACTACTCTTAAAGTGATTAGTTTAATAAACAATCTAAATTTGTTTAGTAAATATATCTACATTTTTAAGAACTGGTTTTTGAAAAATGAGAAATATCAGCGAAGTTTTTCCTGACGTTTGCGATTTCGAATTTATTTCGAACATTGCTTTTAAAGAAAGTCAAAACTTTAAGTAAACTTTGACACAATATTTCGGGAATATGATTCATTTACACAGAAAAATATATACATCCATTTTTATTCAGTGGTTGAATTGGCCAAGGCCAGCTGTCTGCATTTTGGCTTTTTATTCGTTGAAGTGGGCGTGGCACTACAGCTAATCTCCACGTACATCAATTTCCGAAGTTGAAGAATCTAAGTCGAACTAATTTTCCTCATAGGCTGTCTATTAAATTTGATGAAGCTAAAGGTACGTAAAAGTATTTTGCCATTACCAATATGGATCACAATAAATGCCAATTCATTTTCTAGGTAAATGAAGACTTTTGATTAATGTCTACCCCATGACCCAGAATTGTAAGAAATAACATTCGGTATCCACATCTCTTACTGGGTCAATGTCGAACTTGTTATATCCGTTTTGATGGTCTCAGATAAAAACCGAAATGTGCTTCTGCTCCTAATGCGCCAGCCACCTACTAATCTCGTTTGGGTGCGGAAAGGCCAAATGTACCATAAAAAGCTAAGTACTGCCATCAAGTGTGTTCCATTGATTCCCATTAGAACCGTCTCTGGGCAAGAATTCTTGAACTACACACGGATGTGAGCGAAATCGAGAATACCCTCTGCACACCGACATCCAAATGAACGAAAGATAAATAAAAGGTCGACAATAAACAGCCTAATTAAGAGCCCTATATGCCACAGAATTGTATATACCTTTGTGGGTTGTTGGGTTGCATCGAAAATTGGCTTGAACTTCGGTTCATTGAACCATTGCCGATGCTAACGGAGAACCCTCTTAATCATTCGCTGATGCGTTAAGGCAAAACATCGTGGCCATACCTTCATCCCTTGGCTGTCGCTCTCACTCCATTGCAGGCTTCCTAGTGTTTGAAAAACACACTCCACCCACTTGTATCACCTCATCACCTGTTAGTTTATAGTCACGTTATGGTAATGTCTGCAACTGTTGTTCCATTTAACTGTTATGTACGAGAGCGAACGTTTGTTATTGTTATTATCCAAGGATTTTGTTTATAAACATCAAACGAGGTGGTGCGTGGTGAAACAGCCATACCACAGCTACTGCTCGGAACACCAGGTGGATATCCATTACTTCAGCCTCACAGCAAGGAGTGGTGAATGCATGGTCCTTGTATGTTGCTTTCAATGGAAATGCGCATTTGATGATGTGGAAATTGAATGTGAAAATTGCTTCGTCCCTGCGGGTGGGTGCATATACATCGCCCGGAGGATGGAAATGACGAAATTAATTTACACAAGAGTTGAGGTAGACTTTCGAGGTTCATCTGTGTGAAGGTGTGTGCGATGCGATGAATGCCTTATATTTAGCAGAGCTTTAACAAAAAAAAAACCGAGTCAGCAAAATATTTGCAATTCGCGTGATTGAAATGTAATTAATTAACAGGAAACTAGAAGGGTTTTCGATGTATCCCATACTGCATTAACTAAATGTGGCGCTATTGAATGTGTTTTCACATGAACATCTTGATGTGACCTCTATGGTCAGTGGAATATTTCTAGTTATTACAACAGAGCTGGTTAATGACGCTTTGTTGTAGTATTGATCCAATAGATTAGTTTGGACTACGTGCAAACTGGTAATTTATTATAAGCCATGAAGGCTTTCCATGTAGTTTCGATTAGTAGTTTTAAACTATAGCAAACTGTTTGTGAATGAACTAGATTATAAACTTGAACTTCTCCACAAGCATTTAAACATTTGCAGCAGTCAGCACTTGGACCATTAACTTAAGCTAACCCTACGTGTAATTTGCTGTCAAAATCACACAGTTTGTGAAGTTTAAATGAATAATACGGATTCGATCCCATTACACAATTCACATTCCTAACACGAAAGATTAAAGTCATGCCCAATACTAAATAGCCGTGCGACTAAAAAGGACAACATTACCTAAAACATTGCCTAACACGTGAAACGTGTTTTGGTCGGCCATTTTGTTTACGTGGTAAGAATTATGGGAAAGTTCAGCATGTTGATATTTTTTTTTAGCGATGGCTTACGAAATTTCGCTTTTCTATAAAACAAAATGACTTCCGGAAGTGATGAATGGACAATTATTTATTTATTTCGTATATAGCTGATTGATGAATTGTTGGTTTAATTTACTGACACTAACTGTCACATGTTTTAAATCAGAAATAGAAATGTTTTCAAGTGTCTGCAGAAATGTTGGTCGTCGGAACTTGTGTTTACTTCCGTCTTACATATTTATAATTATGAGTAGATCATCCATGGCACGTTAGGCGTCGGATTTGTGATCTCATTCTTACGCCTTTGTCAGCAGTTACCGCGGACAGACGGATCTCTCTGTCAAAAATGCGCGTGCACGAGGACGGAAATACAGTATAACTAGAGTTTTGCTTATTAAATTCATATTTCATTTTTTTCGGGTATTTTTTTGCAAACGTAAAGTTATTAAAAATTTGATAAGAAACTGTGCGAATGCGACCACTCACTGAGAAAACTTTTCATTTTTTTGCAATTTTCTATACTCGCCGAATTTCGACTTACTGAAAAATGAAAAATGAAAACCGCCCACTAAGTGACAGCTCAAAAGTTTGCCAGGTAAAACTCTATTTATTTTCGTCTTTAACAATGTCGGAGGAAGAAGTTATAATTGAATGTTCTGCTTGAACATATCAGCGCATTCAAAATGGTAAGTTTAATAGGTATAAAAAATTCTACTCCAACTTATTTTGTAGATGCTGTATTTAAAGAGAACATTGATAAATTTCAATATGACATTTCTTAAACTTTTTGTAAGAAAACCGGTCAGGTACTTCCCTTGAATTTGAGAGATTTCTCTCTCGATTTTTGAAATTTGACACTTTTCATTTTTCTAAGCTGAAAGTACACGAACGAACCTAATGATTGATCTAAGTTCTAAGCGACAGCTAAGTCAAAAAAACAAAATTATATTCGGGCCAAATTACAGTCGGGGCGTGCCAAAATACACAGTCTTTTTAAAAAGACAGCCGCGCCGGTATAAAAATGAAAATAGTGAGCACATTTTATTTTTTTCCTTACTTTTAAAAAATAGTTCAGCAGTAGCCCTGTCAGGTCACGGCCTAGACCAACAAGTACTGTTTAAAAGGCGCGCTTACGACAAATATTTGCTGCTCAAAAGTTCTACATATATACTAAATAGTTTGTAGTTCAAGCACTTGTGGATTTTTAGTAAAATCTGTACGCTTTTCCATTATCCACCCACTCGCGTTAACACCACCCCGTCCTCCTCCTTTTCAGTGTTAACAACTCGAACGTAACCAACTTCGCTTCAAGCGCGCTCCTGGCTGGCTCCCTATGAATTTATTTAATTTTGAAAATAGTTTCATGTCGTAAACAAAAAATAAAAATAAAAACCACACGGGTTCGGTTGTGTTTCGATATCCGATGTTTTGCTAAACGAAAATAGAATATTTTCATACGTTGTAGCCACTTAAACGAGCAGTAGAGATAACAGAATGAAAAACAAAACACAAACCGACAACTCTTCGTAAATGGAAAAGTGATAACCATAATGGGATTATTAGAGAGGCAACATGGAAATAATAAAAACGCCAAACCAAACCCGCCGCCGGCCGCCGTTGTTTAGGTATATTAAAGGTACCACCGACCCGAGGTTCATTTTGTATGCATGATGGGCTCCCCCATGGCACCAAGGGTTATTGCTGTCCCTCATAATTTGTCAATACATATTTCTGTCACATTTTTGACAATGAGATACGGCTGTGTGATATGACCAAGAGATGAGCCATAAAACGATGTTTAACGCGCCACACAAGCGGAATGATGAGGGGCTGCCTAATTAGCAATTAAGTTTAGCTAAACTACAGACGTGGGCGTTCAGATGCCTGTTGCAGCTGTCAGAAGTGAATTTAGGTCACACCAAATCTCCAGTAGCCATGGTGGCTTCAAACCACAATGAATACCAAAATTCGATTAATTTCCCACCAATTCGGGGGTACCTGCCTGGATTATCGCCTAAGGGCACATGTGGGGCTTGGGTAAAATATCCACAAATTGCTGCTTCATTATAAAGTTTTCGACTAGCGCGGTGTCGTCTAACCTCCTTTCTTGAAGACACCCTAGCCACCGCTAAATATGCTAATGAGGGGCACATTTGCGTACCTCTCAAATTGCCGTCCCATATTAAATATTTGGAAACAAAATACTTTTGCGCCACCCTTTTGCATTGGTATGGCGGGACGGCGTATTTTTCGGATTTATGAGGCTTAAATTTATGTGATGTAGGTGCTCTTTGGTTCTGCCCGATATGGCGGGGAAGGACAGGTGTAAATATTGTTTCCGTTTTTGCTGCAGGCTAAGTCAAAAAAGGTATCGGAAAAGAACAGTGCTTACAAACAAAAGCGCGACATTAATCATGTCTGTTGGTTCTGTTCCTTTAAGGCAACAAAGGCTGTCGTGGGGTTTGTTTTTAGGGAGGCTGCTGTGATGGTTCTGAGTGTGGTAAACAATGATGGTGGCTTTTGTTTGCTTTAATGTACAATAGTATAATGCATGATTTTAATGGGCCGCTTTAATATGAATTGTAGTGTAAATAATTTTTTACGGGGAGCTTTATTCTTGTGAGGCAAATGACAGTATTTAAGAGAAATCATTAAAATTGATATTCATTTAATGGGCATAATTCGAAAAAAAAATTGGCAGATCCTTGGTAGTCCCTAATCCTTGAGTCGATGTGGAGCTTTCATTCTCTTGAGTTAAGTTGGAATAAATTGGAAACAAATTATAGAAGCAGATATAAAGTAGGTTTTATGGGCTTCATTATAAGTATGACAATAGTTCGCCTGTCTGATATTTGTAAAATTCGGAAGGAATTCCATCCGATTCCGCAGCCTTTCCATCGTTCAGATGATTTGGTGCTTCCAGTACATCTTCCAGAGTTATGAATCTTTCCAAAGTATAAATTGAAAATTTGTAAAACTGTTAAGGATACGTTGTTGATTGAAATATATGAACAAGTGGTAGTGCGTAGTATTTAAAAAAAAGAAACAAATGTAAAACAACGGGAAAAACTCATTCGCCATCAATATACGAAAATAGTGCAATTTGGATTACAATACGATTTTTTATTAAAATTTTATTGTTTCCATCTCTTGTTAACAATTTGAACTAACACATTCCGATGCGACATCTATTGTAAAACATTCCGCAACAATTTAAATTTCAAACGTTTTATTTAACAAATCGAAGAAATAAAAGATGGTTGCCATTTTGTTACACTTTTAAATAGCTTTGAACCAAGAGCGCTAGTTATGTTGGCGGGCGCCATTTTTTGGGCACAGCATAAATGGAACTGTCATTTCACGGGCTGTAAAGTATGTCAACGATGTTTCGGGATGGCAAATGAAGGTCAAATCTTGATGAAATGAGAAATCGAAGCGAGCATAAGTGCTAACTGTCAAATTGATTGCCACTGGAATAAGTGCTGCCAATTTCAAGAAAAAAGAATACCCTTTATGTGCGCTTGCACATTTTCTGAACTGGTAATTCATCATTAGTTTCACTTATTTTTGAAGTTGGTTAGACAAAAGGATATACCATATATATATATATATCTTTTATAAGAACGTTGATCGGAAAATTGGGTAGATCGATGGTGTATAAGGTAATGCATTGTTGAAAGTGTTTCATTTTAAGAGAATTTGTTTACAAGTGAACGTGTACGTAGCTCTTATTTTTTGGCAACTATTTACATTGTTACCTCTATAGGGGCTGAAAAGTCAGTAATGCGGTGGCTTGTAAAATTAGAAATTTTTTAAGTCCTTGGAGTAGAAGCAGTAAAAGCTTGATCAGAAGTAGGTCCGAAAAAAGGTTGAATCTAAATAAACTCACTTTGGTTTATGTGTTCTTTAAGGTATTGCTTTTAAGTCAGAACCCTGCAGATAGAACTTGTGCCTCAAATCTTGTTTGCCAAAAGAGGGCGCTGTCAAATTCCAACAGTTTGCATAGTGTATATTTAAAATCAATCTATAAACTGAAGCTGCATGTATTTTTAATGAAAACGTTAGCAAATACGACAAACTTTGGCCCTTTCGACCAATTGTCACCACAATACCGTATACGAAACCACACATTACTCTAAAGTTACCCATTAAAGTTATTGTCACATTTTTGGCAGTCAAAAACATAAAATGACACCCGTACCGGAAGTATGACATATCAACACCATAATTCCAGTAGAGTACACTTTGTGGTTGTAACTTAAAATGCTCGTGCAGATGCTGCACCAACAAATAACGACCACATCCATACACTCCGGATAGTGCTCTTGTGCATTTAACCTCGTGCACAATTTAAAACAATAACAAATGAAAAGATAAGGCCATTTTATGAAATACGTAACTTAAGTAGAATATCGATCGTGATGACCCAAAAATATGTAGATAACCATAGAATTATTCTGCAGGGTGTCTTCTACAAATTCATTATGTACCTGCAGCCATCTATATCATATCGGAAAGTGAATTTGTCATCAAAAACTTGACTTGACAGTCTAATACAATTTTTATTGTACTCAACTACCTTAACTTGACCACAAAAGACAGAAAACCATCCAAATTTACAACTTCCGCTTTTCTAACCCTTCGACCACATAAATTATATCCTTACACAGCAGTCAACATGTGTTATGAAATCATTGTGTCAGCGAAGACAATCGCACGCTCCTCTATACAGCGGCGTGCCCCTTACAAAAGCAGCAGAAGCAATTCATTATCCATGTAATGTCGGTGCCCCAACCCCTTCATACTCACTGTCAAAACGAAACGATTCACGATTCCACATAACTGTGTAAATGTTTGTAATTTAACCGTTTTAAAGAGAACCCCCGACACCCCCAGCTGTATCGATTACGCACCCGGGGAGTGGTGCTGTCTTATTTTTACAATTCCATAACGGTATTGCTTAAATCCATCAGGTGTCGTTAAGGATAAGTTTCACAATCCGCAAACAGCGTGTCATAAACACTTTCAAATTCATACTACAATTTATTCCTTACAATATCCATTAAGCTATATTACACATGTCCTGTGGGCGCCTGCCAGCGAACCCAGAAACCCCGAAACCGCCTATTTCTCTTCCTCCTGACAGCCCTATTTCCCTCGTTGGCGCTCTAGATTGCTTCGAACTTTTATGTTTTTTGTATGTTCGCGGTCCGTAGTTGCCTAAATAAATATTATCGCATTTCACAATTGGAAAGAAAAAAACTGAACGGAGGTAGGAAGGAATAAAAAAATGTGACACATTGATATCGCATATAAGAAAGGGGCGATTGGAGAAAAAAGAAAACAAATGCCTCTCATCCGTTTTCGTCTCGAGTATTTATTTACACTTGGAAGGAGAATGAATTTAACTAAAAAAACACACATCCAAATGGGCGTTTTTGTGCGTGATTGAAACTCAGAGAGATATTTCACACAGCGTGGGTGAGTTTTTCTTCCTAAATGAGGTCTAAGGAATGTTAGGTAACTTTTAGAATAAAAAAAGGACTCCATGCGAATTGTGTTTGCGAAGCGAAAATCATCCAATAGGCTTCATTATGCAAAAACACTTTAAACCTACAAACAGTTAAACATAAATTACAGTTTTGACGAGGTGTTTTCATGTGCTGTGCTTTTTCTGTTTGTGACATTTCATCTTTACCGTTTCGAGCAGGTCCTTTGTGCGATTGAAAACATGAGTCGGAAAAAACCATTTGCCAAATATTTCGATAAAAAGTTCAAAGTTTGGACAGTTTAATCATTCAGTCTACACCTCCTAGATATATAAGACGACTGATTTTGACCAGATGTCGCGGTATACTTACAAAGCCCGTCAACGAAAGCGGAACCGAACATTTGACGAAGAATCTTCCTCCCAAGGCGTCCGAGGACATCTTCATCTGCTTTAGACAAAGTCAAAGCTTCAGCGTCATAAAGCAAGACTGGGTATATAATGGTCTTAAACAGAATTCCTTCAGTTGTTCGGGGTACGGCTCTATAGCTCAATTTCTTCTGAGCCCAAAAAAACAGCGATTAACAAGACTAATTCCCCATTTCTGCCGAGATATAATTGTCAGCATTTATAGCACAGCTAGGCAAAGTCTTTAGCTACCCCAAAGTCAGTGCTGTCAATTCTTGCTGTCAATTCTTGTGCCATCTTTTGACAACCGTGTACTTTGTTCTGCCCTCGTTGACAGGAAAAACCTTTTTTGCCACTTCTGTTCTTTTATATAAAACACAATATTTAATACACAAAAACAAAGTATTTAATACCGTTACACTTATGGCGTATTGGTGGTCTCGTTTTATCGAGTATAGTTAATGTTAATTTATTACATACAAGAAATATTTTTCTTTCCTTAGAGTTGATGATAACTATAAAAAAGAACAGAAGTTGTGCACGGGCTCTGTCGAACAGATTAATGGAACTAATAGAAAACGTTTTTCTTCATTAAAATTCATTAAAATTTGTTAGATTTGGGAAATTGTTGATATCAAAACTTGTAGTAGATTGTGGTTGATTGCTTACTATAACAGAAAATAGAGATAAAAGAAAAAGAATAAGGAAGAATTGGAGATTGATTGAAATAATATGGAAATGAAGTAACTGAAGCAAAATGAAAGATTAGTCGTAGTTCAGCGTTTGAGGAATGTGTATCTTGGCATCACTGCATTCAAAACTTTTGTCGTTTTCGATTTGGAAAACAGATCAATCTTTTTGAGAACATATGAATTTTTTTTGTGATCGAGATTGCTTTTATTGTTCGATTTACAAAAAAAAAATCAATCTATTTTTTTGATCTCAGATCAGTTTTGTGAAATCTCAATTCTCACATTTACACATACCTTCACTAACATCAATGTTTATGACACACAGCTGGCGGTTACGATTTGTTTATCGCTGGAAGGATTGCTTTTTTTTATCTGAATTATTCATTTTACGCGTAGGTATAGAGTCGAGTTTTTGTTTTAAATTATTTCGAAATGCCTTATTATAAATGTGTGAAAATCAATTGAAATGAATTTCCAGTGCAAGTGAATAAATTTTGTTTTTTTTTGCGGCCAACTCAATACACACAAGAACCAATAAAATTCAGATTTCATGTTCATGAGCAGAAGTCTGAAATCTCATATCAAAATCTGAAAAGCCAAACTAAAACGACATAAATCTGACGTAAGAACTAGATTGGTCGGTAACGTTACTTTCCCTACGTCAGCCCTCATTTACGAAATGTCGACTAAGTAGGAACTTATGTCGTTTCAGAAGAAACAATTTTTCTGCTCTCGAAATCAGCTGGTTGTCAGATTTCATGTTAAATTGGCCGCAAAAAAAAAGCAATTTTGCGAATCTTTATTTCTTAGCAAGATTCACATCTGCTTACGTCGTTTTCCATGGGGACAGATTCAGATTCACAGCAAGATTCAGACCTACTTACACCAACACCAAAACATTTGTCATTTGTCAAAGCTTAAAGTGTGTTATTAATTACGTGATGATGATGACAAGTCTGTGAAAAAAATAGAGAAAAATTTACATTTGGCCGCTACAATGGATATTAAAATAAATTGAATACATTTTTAAAAACACAAATTACAATTTAAGAACAGGTGATTTGTAAGACACGCACCACCGCAAATGCAAAGGAAGAAAAATCTCGTTTTATGTTCCTTTGGGTACGAACAATCTTAAATCTGAGAGCAAAATCTGAAAATCCCAATGGAACACGACATAAGTCTAAATAAATTATTCGGCTGTCCCCCAATAAACGTCTAAATCAATCCAGGCCAATAAATATGCCAACAGAAAATGGCCGCCTACTGTCAGTCATAATGTTCGTTCGTGTACTTTCAGCACTGAAAAAAGAAAAATGTCAAATCTCTCAATTTCAAGAGAAGTACCTGACCGGTTTTCTTGCAAAACGCTTAAAAAATGTCCAAAATAAGTTGGAATTGATTTTTTAATAAGCTAAATACCTATTAAACTTACTATCAGAATGCGCTGATATGTTCTAGCAGAATATTCAATTATAACTTCTTCCTCCGACATCGTTGAAGACGAAAATAAATAGAGTTTTACTTGTCAAACTTTTGAGCTGTCACTTAGTTGTCAGTCTTAATTTTAAATTTATCATTACGTCGAAATTCGGCAAGTAGAAAATTACGAAAAAATTAAAAGATTAATTAAACGTTCGCAAAAAGCTCATTCGGGAACCTTTAGTTAAGTAGAGTTTCGAACTTTTTCACGTTTTCGCTCAATTTTACGTCCAAGTTATACGCCATGTGGAACTACAGTATGAGACAATAATTGTCAACTAGATTTTCCATGCACTGGAATGATCTGTCATTCTTATTGAAGTTGGGAGAGTTTTGATATTTCATTCTTTTATTAAGGTTGTAGTTTTGTTAAATTATTACGGTTATTGTAATAACGGTGAATCCATTCACTCAATATAACATTGTAACAGTTATGTTGTCAAAAAGTTATAGGCAGCAGGTTATTATTTTTTAAAGGCCGTTTGGCACAAGAAAAAAAAAAGCAACAACAACCGCTTTAACGGCTGGTACTTGCCTGAAAGCGGTATTTTGGGACGTTAAAGAACGCGTTAGAAAATCTGAAATAAATCATACCATATTGTTTCGAAAATAACATTAACTTTGCTGAGCTAATACCAACTAGAGCAAAGGAATATGGTCTAAATTTTCAGAATTCTCAAGACCTTCACTTTTAAAAGCATTTTTTATTGTGACTACACGTTAAAGAATTTTTGATTTTTTATAAATTGTAGGTGGATCCTTTTAGGAAATCTGAAGAAGTGTGTCTGAAGTATTTTGAATAATTGCGCTATTTCCATATAGTTCTTTACTTAACAAGTTTCTAAAAGACTACATTTAACTTAAGAAGGCATTTTTCTTCAGATTGCTGCTGATTTTTTTCCGAAATTGTTCCAATACAATTGCGCACAAACAGTACGCACACACCCTATACACATGTATAAGAGTCCAGAACGGACATTGCCACCCTAATCGAAAAGATTCGAAAAATATTTCACAAAATTCCATCGCATGGAGCTAGCTCATCAGGAAAATGTCATTATCATCACATTACTCCGGCATGAATATATGTTCGCATATAAAACATTCTCAAGTATGCGCATATCCTGGAGACTGAGTGTGACAACAATAATATAATCGCCCCCACCACTACCATGTGGAGCATCGAAAAATGTGTCCCTGGGGTTATTGAATTTTTTTTTGTTCACTTTCGCACTCCCTCTCCCCCTCTCCCCCACACGCATTCAAATGAGATGTGTGGCGTTTGTTGTGGAACGACCTCGACGTATTGCCAACTTTTGGATGGGGAGACTGGCATTCCATCAGCCCGATGCCACCCACAACAGACACACAATAACATCGGCTCAATGGAGGGTATTTTATTTATTTCAGAATAGTTTTCTATCGTTTCACGATGGAAGGGGTATAAAAACCCCCAAGGATTATGAAGGGGGGGAACTGCCAAAAAGCACCAGCAGCCAGATATATGATTCAAGTGAATATACCCATCGATGGTCATGTGAGGTAATCCGATTATGTCGTGGTGGCCGCACCAACAACGTACACCAATAATGGGGATGAGTGGCGTACTATATTAGCGATTGAGATAAGAGACATCGCAATCGTGCCCTCGAACACTCGGTCAGAAGGTGCAGAGGGGGTGAACACGGGATTACGAAAGAAAACGAAACCTTTGTGTACACACAAGTTGAAAGCTTTGTCGGAAAATGAATTCGCATTGAGTACCAATTCGGGTGATTGATCGTGTTGTGTTTTGGAATACGTTTACAAGATACACTATCTGGGACTGGGATCTGTGCGACCACAAAACCAACATCATCATGATTCACTGTTGTGCCTCGCTCCATGGGCGATTATATTGAATAAGTAACTGTGTGTTGGGGAGGGCGCTGCAATCCATTATTTACATATAATAAAAAGGTGGTTTTGATAGGAAGGACGTTTTATTGATATTGCTTCCTCCGCTGGGACGAATGTCCAAATTGAGAGACGAGATACAATAATGATTTGTTGTTAAGATTAGTTTGATTGGTATATGCGACTAGGAAGAGATTTATAATAGTTCGCTGCGGTGGGGAGTGCTTTTGAATGATAGCTTTCGGTAAGTGTGGTGAATGTTGTTCGACGCTGGCCACGGAGGGGTGGTCTTAGTATCTTTGTATTCCAAACGATGAACCAGTGAGACACTTGTACTACCAAGCAGAGATTTTATTTTCAGTCCACCATCCACATGGCTAACTCCTCATGTCTCCATACACTACAGTGTTCCATACTTTAAGTCGCAAATTTTTCCCTTCCGGAAAATTCCACCACCAACAGAAAGCCAATACCCTGCAAGTCATTAGACTGAGTGGAAAATTCCACCGTGCTCATCGTGTATTGAACAACCTTGTATGAGGAACAGAAAATTCCCCTATCCCCAGTCGTCCTCGCAAATGGGGGGGTAGAAATTGAAATCACTTAAATATTCAAAAGCTTATTAATCGCACTCCGAAAATGTGTAACAATAAATTTGTACACTTTCATTGTGCTTGGAAAAAGACTTAAAAGTTCTCAAGTATATGAGCTTACCAACCTTGTACCTATGTGTTGTTACAGGAATTACACCCAAATCTCCCGTAGAGGGATGAGTCCAAATTTATTCCCATAAACCGAACATGTTGTTGTCGCAAACATAAAATAAATTCTTGGCCACTCCCGACTGTGTGGAATGTATCTATCTTCGGGATAAAAATAAAGGAATGAAACTGTTAGTCCTTTTGGATGTATTCCTCTCGAGAAATTAAGTGGTTGGATACTTTAAATGCACTCCTTCTATCTCGGGTCTATTTCTTTTTCAATTTTGTTCTTGTTCCATTTCTCGTACAAAATAGTGGGCGAAGTGAAAGAAAAAGTATATTTTCGGTGGAAAGGAGCAATTTTTCTAGGGGAAGCAAACAAGTCGGCAAACATTCGGCGCCCATTTCCATAGAAATTCAAATGGCAAGAAGAAAAAGAGAAACGTGGGAAGTCACTTACAAGTGTTTCAGGTCCCAGATGTGTTATTTTCCTGTGTTGCTAAAAGGTTTTCCCAGCTGTGCGGATGGAATGATGATTACCCATGTCATCATAAAATCGGGATTCAGACTTGGTTATCCTACTTTTACTAATCACATTGCCATTAAACCGAATCGAATTTTATAAAAAAAAATTAGGTACATGATTTTGGAAACGACTGGCGGCGATCCTAAATTTTGAAATTATAAATCCGATTAGAGGCATAAATTTGCAAGCAAAACCGGGCTGAATATCTGAAAAAATTAAAATGGCTCCATTATTGTGAAATTCTTTTTTTTTTCTGGAGTGGAATTCGAAATTAACAAAATTTTAGCCGATCATTACTAAGGGCAAGAAGCATCTGGCAATAAATGGGTAAAAGTTGATTTTGGTAGAGAGTTTAAATTTCAATTTTTGAATTTCACTTCCGCAATTTAACTGTCAGGAACATGAGGTATTTGCAAACGAAAAATTGGTGTCCGAACACCTATCTAAGTGTAGTAGACTTGGCTAAGTGGTTTTGTATAGTGTTGGACTACTAAGCGATTTTTTTTCCACTGCGCCACCTCTCGCGAACTTCTGACCAACATCCGAGAGTATATAACTGTCCTGAAAGAGCTTCTCAAATAGGCGCTTGGACTCGGCATACAATTATAGATCCCTTCCACTCGTCCATTTATTTATTTAAAGACTTTCGCGGGAAGTGCCGCAGTGGAAAAAACCACAAGATGTAATTGAACATGAGAATCCTCGCTCAGTAGTCCAGTCACCACTTGACCTGATCATTGTAATAGAGCTGCGAAAGTGGGCGGTCTTGTGATGAAAACTGACCAAAACGGGTTGAGAACTAACAGTGCAAAGTGCAGTGAAACCAACTTACGAAAACCTTTTGCAAATGGATACCTGGCAGGCTCCACTGTGAATATTTAGGTATAAACAATTTAGTGCAAAACCTAGCAATACTTAATTGAAGGTGCACCTACTCAAGTTGAACTTTTTAATTTATTTTCCTGAAAGTGGGAACTTTTGACGCAAGCCCGAGGTCTGTCTTTTAAAAGAAAATGGTTTTAACGACGACATTTTGTTGTGCCTGCCTACGCGTCCCTTAAGCCAACGCAAAGGATTTTTTTTTTTTTTTGAATTTCAAACCAAACCATCCCCAAAAGGAAAGTCTAACTGTCGTCAGAGGAAATTGTCAGCACATACCCTCGAATGAACCTGAAATATTTCTGGCCGCAGAATGGAGCCAGTTTGGCAACATCCAAGTCATAAAATTCACACTTGATGAGAAGGCATCATCAATTCGTTCAGAGTGCGAAATTGCGACACAAATTCCTTTATGACCAACTAAGTACCTCAATCAAGGACAAACCTGCCAAGAGACACTTCCCTGCACCTCACAGCTCACAGCAACCCCCGCAAAGGCTAGAATAATTTGAAAATCGTCGTCGGCGAGAAGAGCCAACGAAAATTGCTCTCCAGAGGCTCGTTCACACTATTTACACAAGAAATGAGCTAAATCAACTTTCACACACAAACACTTACACAGTCATTGCGTACGGATGATAGAAAAGCGAAAAACAAGTGGAAACAAAAAAATTAAATCCAAATCATGGTCCATGATAGTGACAGTCAGCGCTCCCCATGTACCGAAGGCGACAACAACAGAGGATAAACGTTTTCCTTATTTAAATCCTCCTCCGTGGCGTGGTGTACCCCACCCTAGCTGCCGCCGCCACACGTTTATATAGAGAAGTCATTCAACAAATTGCTCAATTGCGCATTACATCCCTGCGAACAAATTACGAGGAGTGAATAGCAACCTTGCCGCTCACCCCACCTCCATTTTGTGTCGTATGTGTATGAGAGTGTGTGTATCCTGGAGGCGTCCAGGAATAGAGTGGCAGAGGACGAAAATGTGAAATAAAATGAAATTGTATTGTGGCAGAGAACACCACCCGTTGAATTTAGCCGTGTCGCCATCAAGTGTGATGTCAAGGGCTGTGAGAGGTATAATAAGGCCGTAGGTAGGTTTACCAAAATGGCAGAGCACACAAAGCAAGTGTACATAGACGAGAGTAGTGGGGGGAGTTCAGAAAACCCTTAACGATCGCATTCCCCGAGGCAGTAGTTGTTGCTGCTGAGACGATGGAAAGTGAAATATATCTGGGAGCTTCTTCGGATGACTTACAGTTGAGGTGTTGACGCAAACAAAGGAAAACGGTCACCGGGGTATGTGGCAGGAATCTCCCTCTTTAGCAGTGTCAAATGAGCTCATTAAATCAAATTCGTTGGTTGTTTGTTTTGGTCGGCATGGTATGTTCAGAGGTTAGATATGATTTAGTGGTTGGAGGCCACTTGCGAAATGGGAGTTGAAGTTGACGAAGTACAGTGAGAAATTGTAGATTTTTGGAGCAGCTATAAATTAGTCAGACTCTCTAGAAGGTTAGAAAAAAGTGGGTCGTCTTCACCGTCTATTTGAAAATGGTTTTCAGTTCAATACGTCATTCCAATTGACTTGCTGCTTTCTTCTGCATATATGAAACTGAATGGCTGCTGCAATAGCTTATGGATAGAGTTTCGGAAAAACTACACATTGAAACCGTGTTTCCAAGGAAAGGCGAACAAAGTTTGACAGTTGAAAAAGTACCCAAATGTTAAGTGCGACCTTTTTGGTCGCCGAATATCACATGATTCAAGAGCCTTAAACTCAAACTATAAAATAAATGGTTTTCCTGAAAAAGTGCCTATATTTTAACATTGCAGCACGCCATCGACAAATATCCAGCTCGCCATCTTACTGTTGAAAGTTCACATGACGTTTTCTCAAGACTTGCGGCTAGACTCGGCGAACAATATATCTGATATAACCTTTGATTTTTTTCGACGAACCAAGCCTTACAAGCACGAGTCGGATTCTTTACATCCAAGAGGTCGGTTGGCTAAAGTTTATTGATTACTTTCAGAACAGCGAACGGCGAAACGTTGCTCAATAAAAATTATGAGTTTTTAGCGCTTTCGTAAAATATTTATTCATTACTCACACGATTTATTTGTTATTTTTTTCTAGCTGCATAGTTTTTACTTGACAGCTGTCAAAAGAATGACATCTTTCAATTTGTTTGCAAGGTCAAAATTACAACAAAATTGAATGAAAAACCTGTCTACCTAGAGTGATAAAAGTCAGCTATTCATTTTTAGGTAGATAATAAACATCCCTAACATATTGACAGATGTCATAGTCAGTTGATTAAACTACGATTACACATGCCACAGTTCATGTCAAATTTTGACATGCCGACTTCATTATGACGTAACATTTTTTCCTAAATTTGCCAATACGTGTGATCGCCTGTCAAGCGTCTTGTCACGCGGACTGTCGCAGCGCAATCTCACAAAAGTAACACGAATGACCACGGTATCGTCGAATTTGTGTGATGTCAGCATGTCAAAGTTTGCCACGAAATATGACAAGTGTAATCAAAGCAAATAGATAATCCGCGCCCACAAAGTGGCTACCTCAATAAAAATTCAAATTTCCCATCTTTTAAACAATATCTCTTCGTCGGCCTTAAGCTATGAGGTCCACCTTGCCAGCTTATTGAAGAATGCATCTTCACTTAATACTAACAGTGGCCCTTTTATTTTATACAAAGTTTGAGACCAATTAAAAATGTATTTAGGTCCATTGACTTTGCGTCTCAGATAAACCCGCCCTCAAATTGGCCTACAGTAGCTCAGAAGCCTGCCCGACCGCGACTGTAAACTGAGGCAAATTAATGGCCCAAGTGACAATGTTGATAAATCTACCTGTAAACGAAAAAAAAATCAACCTAAATCAATACGCGTTGGGTTTATTTGATGTCCTTGAGAAAGAGAACGAAAAAAACCTCCGCGCATCCTGCATGCCCAAGCTTATCAGACCCCAACCGCTTTCCTTTTCAAGAAACCAAGTCACTCACCAACAACCGTTTTCAATGTTTTTTTTTTTCTCACGTCATCTGTCCTAATGATTAATTACACTTGCGCTTACAAGTATCCGCCGCACAAACATACTTCATAAAGGACACACGATATGCTATATAGTATAACAGATTATCCTGTGCTCCTCCACATGGCATTCAATATTGCGAGAAGATAAGCTTCGTTAATTTAGCACGTTTGTTGGGTGCAGAGAGATTTCACTTAATTAGGTGAAAAAGGCTACCAACTACCGACTGAAGGATATAAATGGATTGCCCTGACAGTGGCAATTAAACTCCGAGTTACCTACTAGAAAAATCCAAAGATATTTCTTATTTTGCATCCCATTAGATAATTTTTCATCATCGGAAGTTCTTCGTCCAGAGTTGGCAGCCGATAGGTATTTTTTTTTTATTATTATCCTTGTTTGATTAAATTGTGAGCTCGGGGGAGAAGTGAATTAATGAGTGAGCTAATGAATACTTGATTTGCGAATTGGATGAGAGATAAATATTCATCGGAAATTCTGTGTCGAGTGTCCTTCGTGTAAATGCAAATTCGATCTGGACACAAACAGAGCACAGACGCCCCGCAACCACAAGTCCTTGAGGTTACCCACTTTCGATGCGAAACCGCACAAAGTCATTCGGCGAATTTATGTTTTCATTACCGCGCCTCCAGAGAGGGACACGGGTTTTGCCTGAGAAACATTGTGACTCGAGGGAGGAGAAATAAAAACAAAACTTCGATGGGCAAAGTTTTAGTCTCAGTTGTTAACGCCTTAATAGGATAATTTGCCAAAGCCCCATTTCATTATACCACCGAACGACGCGAGCATCGAATTGCGGCGCATATGGCGTACGCATCACTTGAGGGAAATCAAAACGAAAACATCAAACCCGGCTATTGGATATCCGAGATTGGTTGATTTAGAATTCTATTAGGCACAAATTGCATGTGTGCAGGATGTGCAGCAGTTGCAGCTGGCAATTTGCGCGGGATAACCAATAAGCCCACCCAATTACAGAAGATATAGTCAAATTGCATTTGTAATGCGGGACATGGCGTTGCCTTGGCTAAAGGATGACTCAGATCATATCGGTTGAGGATGTGTAATAAAATCCCATCAAAGTCCTCAATTCAAATAAAACGATTTATTTGCTCAGCATTTGTTTGGACGAGTCGGTAGTAGCTCGATGAAGAATTTTATGCATTCATTGTCAGACCATCCGTTCATTCGGCAATAATGCGAAATTTATGTTTTGCATGTGCGTTCGGTACTTCATAATTTGAAATAATGAGCTGGATTAAATGTTTTGTTTAACCGACGGAGGGTTACTGGCGTTTGCTTTGAGTTTGAGTTAAGGGCAGGCTTACGAATCAAAATTGTTAGCACTTTGCCGGTAGGCAGACAGAGCAACTAACGCAGTTCAGGTGTTTGGAAACAATATTGGTAGTCAGCAATTTTTTTAAGCTCCACTTAATTCCCCTTCGTTTGACACCTGACTTTTAAAAATTGGTTGACTGTGAATCTTCACAGTACAACCAGCGAGAACTCTCGTGCGATTTTTTTCTTTTTAACAAATCAGTAATATTTATAAAAAAGTAGCGCAATTTGTCGGTTCTTCAATTAATTAATTTCCATTTGATACCTCATTCGATCGAATTGGTTTTGTTATAGAGCGAAGAAAAGATTTTAAACCACAGAAATATTTTTGAACTCATGCGAGAAATGTCGCGCATCCTTTCCTTTACCTTGTGCTCTCTGTAAATGAAGTATTGAAAGAATAGAGTTTTCAATACTTCATTTTCTAGCAAGTTTTGACAGTCCACTCGCATAAAACATTTCATTTGGTTGCAGCTTGCGCGAACTTAATGAATATGTACATACAAATTGCACTGACATTTCGACTGACGAACGAGTTTTGTATTCGCTGATTTGTGGAACTCATTTTAATTGTGTCTTGTGAATGAACTGCGACAATTCGCTGCAAGGGTGTTTTTGTGCGCTGCAAAATATTCGGAATCCATTTTATTTCATATAACAAATAACATTTCTCATAATCTTCGAGCGAGTTAAATCTGTTAAGGACTATTCACATGAGAGCGAATTGCGAACAAGCGAATATTCGCAGTTTCTGACACTTCATTCACATGAAGACTTCTTTTAGTCGCGCAGATAACCGCGACTCAGTTTAATATTTAAAGGTTAGTTTCGAACGAATTTTTCATCCGCAGACTTGTGAATCGCGACTGTATTGCGTGGATTGTGATTAAAGTGTGACAGTTCGCGGCAAGAATTTTTAATTCGCGGGAGATTGCCTTAATTCTTAATTTCGATATTTATTCAAATAAGACTCAGGTGTTTTGTTTAAGTATAATATTTTTGGGTATTACAAAAAGGAATTTTCAATTCGTAAATACAATTAAATTGATTTGGTCTCAATTCGCGTATTCGCAATTCGCGCTCATGTGAATAGTTCTTTAATGTTCCTTCCAATCTATAACTTCCAGTAAATACCCCTTCTCCCAGAGCTAGTCATGAGGTTACTTGCATGCATTTAAATAGCCATGCGAAACGGAAACTTCAATCGTTTCCGCCTGGAACAAGATTTTGCATCGTAAAATTCGACTTTGAGCCAACGCCCCCAAATAAGATTTCCATTTTAAGCACCCAGTCCATTAAACATGGTAATAAATATTAAATGCAAGCACATAATAAACGAAGAATAACCATCTCGGATTTTGCATTCTAACAGGATAATATCTTTCTCCTGTGGAGGGTGCAGAGAAACACCCTACAAACTTCTTCGATGCGTACATTCATCTTTTTCGAATTTTGCCAGTCTACCCCAAGCTAAGCAACCAATATTTGTACGTATACACATTTACATTTCCAAATTTTATTTTATTCGATACAAAAAGGATAATAGAAGCGATTTCCATGGGAGTCATCTCAAACATTTTCTGTCAGCTTAAGCGATTCACTGAATTAAAATTGACTCACCGTTAAGCCCGTAATTGGAGAGAAGTTTTGGGGGAAAATTACCTAATCCAAAGGACATTTAACGTGAGCGAGCAGATCCATTTGATTAACCTTTCCGTTTTGTCAATTATTTTTGCCGAGACATTTATTTAGTTTCTGTTGTGGGTTTTGTTTCAGTAATAGGATTTCATTTTCACCAAGAAAGTTATTCGTATTGCTGAGGTTTTTTTATTCCTCCTTTACTAGTTTGCCCTTGAAAAGCTTTCTTAATAGGTTTGGGATGCCATTGTGTGACGGACAGTCACAGACGAAACCCTTTTCTATTAGTTGCACGACTTTGGAGGTACGAAAGACTAATAGCCATTTAGCTGCGAAGAGAGTATCTGTATCTTTTGTGTGGGCAAAAATAAAAGGCAAATAATTTGACATTCAACAACCGGCGGAGTGTTTGCAAACCACAAATCACTTCTGTCTCAAATTGCTGGGAGATCTATCGGCTTCTTCGGTCTGGGATTGTACCTCACCAATTTTTATCTACAGCTTAAGTGGATAATGGGTTGTTGCAGAGGTGAGAGCAGTTTTGTTTACTGAATATGAAAAATATGGCATATGAGAAAAATTTAAAAAATATAAAAATAAGAGAAATGTGCACTATTGGGTCGAACGAAACTTTCTATTTCGTGACGAAGTAGGACATATTTCACTTAATCCTTGGTCTTTAGAAAAATTGTGCGAGTTTATCAAAGGGTGTTCCTGGGAAGGGAAACATATTTGAAACTTGATCAAGGTGTTTCGAGAATTTTGAGAAAATGAGTCATACATGAGGTGACCTGCTGATTTTTACAGAAAAGTAAGCTTGATAGTGTTCTGGATCTGGTGTGGTTGTATTTTTCTTAAATGTATTAAAGAATTCTAGAAAGTAGAAAGTGGGCACCTTTTCGGTAGCTAAGTTTAGTTAAGTTACAAAGGATTCCAGTGGATCCTACTAAGCTACCATTTTGTGAATGAGTAGCTGCTTGAATGCGCTTCTGTTTGGATGACAACCGCATTGCAACCTTGCGTTTTCAAAACAATAGCAATCTCTTTTCCAAAGAGATTCGAATGTAATATACCGCCTTCGAAATTTACATGGGCTTACAAAATTGAGCCCCCACTAAGACCAGCGCCCTACCAAACTCCAAGCCCGCCGAACCAGCCCTGAAACAAATACACTCATATCTGCAGCTGTTCTGTGGTTTGTTTTTCAAAATTCTAGTGATAGTTCCATCTACCATGAACCGCGACAGGATAATAAATCAGCACTGTGTCTCATTCTTACTGACATAATCATCAAGAAATACGGCAGCAAACAAAAGAACGATTTTTCGACAATGTCACTTCGATGGGATGAAAAAAAGTACGCACTGTTTGATTCCCATGTTGAACGAGTGACACTGAAAAGGAAGATCCTTTGCGATGGTTAAGTTCACAACATAGTCGTGGTGGTTGGATGATGAAATATTAGACTTTCGAAATGCGATAGGAGCGCGGTGACTAATCACTTAGATAGTGAAAGTCGATTTCATTTGGCAAGCCTTATCTATATGGGGGGCTGGATAATTTGTCGTGTGCAAAAAAGGGCGAAATTAATTAATGAGGGGATTTGTGTTTGAAGTGACCTGACCGATTGTTCTTTTACACATCGCGATACGCGTCTATTAGCTCTTGCTCATTATTTATTCCATATTAATAAGTGTTCTCATTCAAAGTGTCATTCAGTTTATATGTGAATACTAAAAGTGCGCAACCGAATGCCGCCGCTGCGAAACTGCAACTACTGTGTCTACTGACGTTGTTTGCAATTACTTTGGCCAATGTCATTTGGAAAAAATAGGGAGGGGGAAAGAACGAACAAACGATAGACAAACTCTGCGTTATAAAACCGAATCATTCTCAGCGACCTTGCACTTGCTCTTCTAGGATTTCACTTCATCGCTTGGTCGTATATCCACTCTGTGTAATAGTTTCAGTTTGCCGCAACAAGGACGATTCCCTGCACAAGAGAATAATGGTGCTTAAAATGGAGCATCCAATGAAAAGGACGTTAAAGTGATTTAAAATTTAATTACGCGCTGGCTGCAGATTATTAAATTTCCCAGTAATATTCTACTGCAGGGTGTAATAGTAGTAAAAATGGAATCTTAGTGTACTTGTAGTCTAAATATTCGCAGATGAGTTTTAATATTTAATGACTGCGATGGAGTTTAGTAAACAGCGTTAATGGGAATGAGTTGGATTCAACTTGAATCCGTTGCTGTAATTGTTTCTAAATGTCGACCCTTTCCAACAAGGGTAGATGAATCACAAGGAGTAAACTTCTTCACTGGATTTAAACGATGCGTCCGAGTATACAGTGTTTGATATAAGAAATTTAAAGCATCAGCTTCAGCGAACAAATCGAGCTACGGTGCGGACTAATTGAACAGCATAGCCAACGTACGTGATACTTGCTCAAGAAGTACACTACGTGAATGGCGAAAGCATCATGAACTGTTAAAAAGTCATCAGAATAGTGAACGCAAGACATCCAAGAGATTCGGGGTTGGAAGTTGGAACGATGTTGGTTGCAGGTGACTCAAAAACCACTATATTTCAATTCAATTTAGAATTAGGACTTTACACACGTTTACCGAAGGTATCAAAATGCTTACACACTCTATTAGGCTACTATATCTAACTGCAAACGTTCTTCGGAATAGTCCCAACCGATTATAGTAACGGCTGACACTGGACAGAGTTGGGAGACGATTCTGGGCACAAGTTACATCCTATATGGGACACAAGGGCATCGTCATGGAAAACCTGTATCTCTGTCGTTCCGTTTAAATAAAAGACCCCCGAAGCGCTCGCTAAGGACTTTGTTTGGAAATGTATCGTTTGCAAACAATGCCACTTTTGCTGTGTCGGAATCTTTTAGGTGATTGCTTGAGAATTAAAATGTTATGATACTTTTGAGAAACTAAACCGAGTCTCAATGAATTATGAATCAGGGAATACCAATTGCTAAATGGTATCAAACACTTTGGTTGGAACTGTACTATTGGAACTATTTTTAAACCTTCAAACTCTGATTTCTTTAGAAATATTTTTACACCAGTTGACCATAAACTATGTTTAATAGAAAATAATGGTTTGTCTTTGCTCAAACTTATTTTCAATAAATTTTAAGAGTTTTAAGGTTCAAACGGAATTTTATAAAGTTCTTTTTTCGCTTTCATGCATTAAAAATTTAAAAATAAAATGGCTAGGTGGTTCGAGGTGATAAATTTCCTTTATTTTGCTGAAAAACCTTATTTTATTGCTAAACCATATGAAAATATATTTGAGCCACTGAACCTTCTGATCTGACAAAATCAATTTTAGCCAGCGAACAGCCTGACAGATATTATTTTAGCTTCTGAACCTTCTGAAAAAAATTAAAATTTACAATTGACTAATTAATTCGTAGATATTATTGCTATTATAGTTTCCATTATTAATAGAATATTATTATATATTTTTATTCGAATTATTATACATAGTTACTAGCTGACCCGTGCTCGCGTTGCTTCTCAGAGCTCTTAAAAACATTTCGTTGGCTATTCGAGATACGAGTTTATATAAAAAGTTGTTTTTGTCATTCTCTACTTTAACTTTCCAATAGGGCGGGCCTCAAATTGTTGTGTGCCCAAGGGCCCCGGAATGGCCTAGCCTGGCTGAAAGAAGAATAAGAACTATTGTTAAGCAAATACTTTGGTTGGAACTAGAGTAATTTCAAACAACACCGCTGTCTTAATCTTTTCCTAAAAATATTGTTGGAACATCTTAATACTTGCCGTCACTTCTTCGGGCATATTGTTGTTGAAAAAACTGTATTTGTAAAGCACTTATTTCAAAGACAAGTACAATCCACTTGTACCAATTAAGCGGTAACCAGTGGAACAACAATTTAAAAATAGAACCAGGTTTAAAATTTAAAATAATTTCTTTAAGAAGTCTGATTATGAACTGCGACTGTTGTTTAAATTTCATAATTATTATTTTGTGAGTCACAGTGGGTAATTTTAAATGGAAAATTTTTCCATTTTGAACTTGTAAAATCTAGGGCGGACGCTAAATACGATTAATAATATCGTGCATTGGCAATAAATTTGAGCAACCGAAAGAAGAACGTAGAAGTCGAGTGTTTCAACGAGGTTAAGACACCGACAGTATACCTAGGTACTTGTAGAAGAGTTAACCACTTTGTCACAGGAAACCTCCAAAAGTTTCAATCGTCGTCTATTAAATGTTAGCAAAACTACAAGCACTTTACAACAACTTAATACTGGCACTGACTACCAGCTTAGTAAATTGTTCGCCCATCTAATTAAATAGTTGCCATCAAAAAAAAAAAAAAAAATGCAATCTATTCAATGAAATCTTCCCCAAGCTGCTGCGATCAGAATTACAAGGTCAGTAACCACTACGCGGGCTTATGCATACAAAAAAGTTTTCCCTATTCCCCGTTTGCTTCAATATTTATTTTCGCCGCCAACTATCAGTAGGTACTTGCCTGGGCAAAGGTGGCGCAAGTGTGGCCCCACCCTTAGTCGCGATGAGAAATTGAAATTATCCTCTTAACTAATTTACCCCTCATTCGCGTTTCCAATCTAACGCCTACGGGTGAGTTGTAGTTCTGTCCTATATACGGGCATGACAGACACACTTAATGTGGTGGTCTCTTTTTCATGTTGTTTTCCTGCTCTAGATTGTGTATCTATGCCTATTAGGAAATATTAGGAAAGCATACAACCCATTCGCCCGCATTCTCATCCCCTAACATTGAACTTTGTGTGATTGATTGATTTTGCGGACTATCACAATTTATCATTTTTTGTTCGTTAAGGTTTGTTGGAAACATCCAATGAGTTTCACTTTTAGGCCAAATGCTTGTTTTTATTTTCGGAAATTATTTTGTTTTTGATTGTGCTAGCGGTGTGTACAAAATTGAATGACGTATGCAGCAGAAAAATAAACAAGGTTAATTTGCGGCTATAGGTATATTTTGATACATACTTTTTGCATGGGCTTGCGGCGAGAAGGCGGTGAGGTATTTGTACATTGAGTGATGAATTTCGTGAATGCCGTTTAATTAATTGCAAGGGCACATACATCCAGGGAGTTATATTGGGGAGAGGTCAATCGTATTTCTTCGAGAGGGAGATGAAATCATCAGATGAGAAAGTGGGTGTGCGAAAAGGAGGAGGTGTTCTGCCTGTCATGCAAATTAAGAGTTGCGGCTTTGATTAGAACACATCTTTCGCATTACATTGTTGGAGTTATCGATTTTGTGTCTTACTTAGTCGTTAAATTTTCAAGGCATTGTTATTTGTATTGTGGTTTTATGGGGAGTTTTCTGTTTTTTGTGTCTCCATTCGTCGGTAAAACTACTTCTTCGAATGAGAAAAGTGTGTTGATTTTTTATTCATTGGCTAGCTTTTGTTCCAATATTTTCACGATTTCTGTAGGTAACCCGTTCTTTCTCATTGCGATTCCTTGAATTTTGTGGCATTTCCATCTAAACATATATTAGACATGTACCTAGCAGAACAGATTGCCCCCAAACTTGTTGCATTCATTTGCCATTTGGGTTTAGAAAACAGGGTTGGCTTTTTATCGTCTTTATGTAATATTCAATGCGTTAATTTTAGTAAAGAGCAGTGCGGCGGAAAGCATTTTGATAGAATAAATTCTTAGAGATCTCGTCTTAATCGTTTGAAGGTAAAATCTTAAATTTAAATGCGTTCCTAAGCTAAAATTCCGTTGGCGCAGTGGTTTTGTGGTAAGTGTGTTGGACTACTAAGCGAGGGGTCCCAGGTTCGAATTCCGAAAAAATCCTAATTCCAGCTTTGGTTTTTTTTCACTGTGCCACCTCTCGCGAACGTCTGACAAACATCCGTGAGTACAACTGTCCTTAAGGAGCTTCTCAATTAGCCGTTTGGAATCGGCATAACTCACACAAAACGAACAGTTGTGAGAAGCTAGGTCCCTACGGACCTGTTGCGCCAGCTATTTATTTTTTAACCTAAAATTCCACTAATTGATCACCGCGACACTGGTACTTGCTGTCGAGTTACTGGTAACCATTTGTTTTAGAGTTGCCTTTTGATCTACCGCGTGGTTTTTAGTGGCTGACAGTTGAATCTTCTACTGGTATTCGCAACAACGTCAATAGTTTCAGCCCGCCGAATGAATGCACTTTAGTTATGAGGAGCTTAGTGTATTAGCACCGAAGATCTGCCACCTTTAGCCGGGCTAAGTCAGGACGATAGCTAGTCCCAGTCGCCAACTTGACAAACGTCGCAGACAGTGGAGTCACTTAAGCCCACCACAATAAAATGAAAGTGTCTCGTAAGAACGGCAATTAGTTGTTTGCAATATTTTCTGCTGAGGGACATCAAAAATGCAGTTTCTTACAGACTTCCGGGATCACACGTTTACTCTGAAGAGACGTGAAACATACGAATGTGTTCTCGAAAGACTCAACAACCAATGCAAGAACCAACGCTTAGCAATTTCAACGGACAACTCATTTCCCGCAACCCCAGTGGAACCTATACAAGGCGAAAGCGATCTTTAATAAATGTATTTTCTACCATCCATTTTGTGTTTCCATCATAAAAGCAAGTACACTTCTTCAGCACAATGCCGTAACAAGTTGTTCATCACATAAAAGTCTCACGTGAGGCGGGAAAAACAAGCGCCATCAAACCTGAGTACAATTATACATATACAGAACGTGCAACACTTTACGCAGGAGTTGTTTTTCTCTTCCAATAAATTCAAGGACTCAATTTAAGGTTCTTCCTTTCATTTTAAAAGCAAAAAGTCCCCGCACACATTTGCAGCATCTCGAGGACTCTGCGCGACTGCGATATCGTCTCCTTCTCTCCACCTATTGACATAAGGATTTGCTTGAAACCAATCCCACTCCCATCTAAAAGGATAATCAATAAAACAAAGAAAAAAAAACCCTCACCCAGGCACAAATCAATTCCCTTCACGTAGCCGTAGTAATGCCTGATAGACTGTTGACACTGGGTTTGCGTTTTGTCGCTTGTCGGTGTGAAGTGCGACCTTAAAACAGTTACCTTCCCGGACGCCAAAGACTCAATGTCGCTGTATCCCTTCCGCCATCAAACAGCGCTGAACACATCCGCAATCCGGAAAGGATTTGCCAATGTTTACACTGGTGATTCGGTTTACTTCCAGTGCAAACACTGAACCAAGATAATCTCTTACCTAAGCCAGGTGTGCATTATCGTCGCCCGTCGTCTGTGACTGGGCGCATCTCTTACTTTGTAAGGCGAAGGACACCCCCCATTTTTCTTAAAACTCAATGGCGAGTAAGAAATTACCGCCCGTTGAATATATCGAACCATTTGCCAGGAAATGGGGTGATGGCAATTTGCAATTTAATGAAATGACCTCGACCAGTGAATATCAAACGGCAGCTGTCATTTGCATAATATCTCTTCCTCGCTCTTTTATTGGGATATACTTTTCTGGGCTTCTCATTTTATTCATACCAGCTGAGTTGAGGGCTGACTCTTGAGAACGATTTCATGTGCAGATTTGACATTTTGCAGTTGAGCGCATTTCTGGAGACATGCCATCGACTTAAATGAGTTACGCGCTGACAGTCTGGGGGATCAAGTGTTTATGGTAAGAGTTGTCATTGAGAATGGCCTGCTTCCGGGGAAAGTCATTTTCCAATTTGAAAGTGTAATTACTAGAAATGCAAGCAAATGCAATTATTGTTGGCAGTTGCAGAACAGTGCTCTATATTGGGTTCTTGTTACAATTCTACTGTGTGCTTTTCTACTCTTATTTTATAGGGTCTTTGCTTAAATGGAAAGGCGAATCCGCATGAATTTTTACTGCCGCCATTGCACCGACAAATGCAACGCTTGGCTCCCATGGAGAGCGTGTTACTGGGCACATTCAAAAATCTAGTTATCTTAAGTCGACTAGAGTGGTCTGCACTATTGGTCGGGAACGTCACTTGACGTCGGACATATATGCGAACTGTCAACTCAGTACTCAGTCACGAATTTCTTGACTAGATTCGTCGGCTATCCCTCCACAAATGTTAACTGAAACAGCTTTTCATATAACCGGTCTAGTCCAATCAAAACTGAGATACATCAAGTCAGACAGCTGTCAGCCAACTGTCAGATTGACTAATTGAGACACGGCCCCCGTATCAATGGTGGTCAAGACACTCAATTTGGACCGAGTTTTTACTCTTAGTTTTAAATACTCATAAAAGTTATTTATTTGTTATAATTTAAATCAGCTCGATTGCATGTTTTACTTTATTTTTGTGCATTGCCAAACAATCCTAACTTACCTTATTACACCAAAACCCGCTTTGCGTCGTTAATTGGGACCAGAAAAACACGACGCAAATCGAAATAACGATTCTTTATTCAATTAATAAAAAAATAAATATTCTTCAAACTGATCGACTTCACGTAAAGTGTAAACTCGTACGTAAGCCTTAACCTAGGGGAATCCCCATTTCAAAAAAAAAGGGAATAACAAAAACGCAAACTGAAATAATATCGACGCAACTTCGAAACCACGAAAAGTTTTAAATGAAGCAACTTTGAAACGACGCAAAGCGAGGTTTTGGTGTATATCTAACGTACATATATTTCTACTCAACTTAATATAGTTGCAGTACAGCATCAATTATACTTTGCCAAATCTCTGTCTCTCTGCTTTCGATCGTCAACCTGTTGGGACATAATAAATTGGTATAATAAATTGGTAACTTATTACTAAGGAACAAACCTAAAATTTCATTCCAGTCGTTTCTTATTACAGAAACATAAAGTATAAAGCTGTTTCGGAACGAAAAATCCCATCCAAACGTGACAACGAAATCATGAACGAAACATTTCGCTCTCTTTGTCGTTTTGCAGTGTGTGGCGAAAAGTGGGTAATTGTAGTAGATTGCTTGGTAGGATTCTCCACTCTCTTTCTCTTGTCCGGGAAATTAATTGCTTGCGAAAATTTGACACTACTTGTACTCAGTGTAGTCCACTTTTTATAAGAGGCATGGAGCCAAATTTGAAATCTCTTCGAGCCAAACGCAAAAATGAGGATCAAAAATGCGCATTTTTTTTTGCACTTGAGGGGTATAGTTTCAAAACTCTTCTATTCCACTTTTTTCTTTCCAAAAATGAGCTTAGTATGATAAAGTGTTCTTGAGTATTTCTAAGTATTTAGCTAAAATTTTGTCAAAACTTGTTATTTCCTATACTTTTGAGTACTTCAAAATGACAAATTATTTTCGCTGTCTTTTCGCCGACGTTTCGCTGTCCATTTGGAGACCAACGGAAAATTTCTTTCCCTACATAAACCATAGAGACAGTTCTATATAAGGCAGTAAAGCCGACAGGGGCAACTATGACAGGCTATGGTCTTCACCGACAGATAATTGTTGTTGCTGAATTGGTGTACAATGAAAACTGCCCTATTTGATAAAATTTAAATTACGAAATTTAAAATTCGTTCACCGTTCGGAAGAGTTAACCGATTGTGATGAAGTGAAAACTAAATGATCCTCCATTAACCACTTCGTGATGCCTGAAAAATGTATTGGGATTGGGTGGGTAGCTTTAACGTGAAGCGGTAACAAATCCAAATTCACATTCAGCAACTCAAATTATGTGTGTAGAGATAGATATTCGTTCATTTTAATTTAGATTTCTCAGTCGCTTGGAAACCTGTCTGTGGATAAATTTGTGATTTGCTGATTTGACATCGCGGACTTCTTTTCCAGCTTAAAGTAGGGTAAAGACAGAGAGAAGGCTGGACTCATAGCAAATTGCCACAGAGCTCAATTTTTATTACAAAAATCAGTAAGCGACCGCTTACTATAAGCTGGCTTCAGTTGATACCTAGCATCCCACTGTCCAAACTTTGCCTTTACGTGAGTAAATTATTTCCCATCAAAACTCATTTAAATCCCTGTGTGCACGGTACATGTCAAAAGCTATCCCTCACTAAGGTAGCCCAAATTAGAAAGAAAAAAAAAACAAAACCCACATTGGCTGGCATTCGGGAAAAAAATTCGTATTCACGAAAACCCACATGAGATGGAAAATTGTTGTTTCAATTAACACACCGCCCAGTAGACATGTATCGATCGACATTGTATGTAAGTTTTAATTAAATTTTTCCTCTTTTTCTCGTTCCGTTCTCGTACCCAGGTTTCGATCAACCGATTTGCATTAATTGGCGTTCATCCCTTATCAATGCAGAGTCCCAATCCCAGCGAATAACGGAAACAAAATAAAATAGATACGGATACGAAAACAACACCAGCGTGCACACGTTTAGATAATGAAACGTCGTGTACAGGGCGTTCGCTGAAACCAGCACGACTCGACCCAGCAGTTGCCAGTCGATTGTCAACCGTCGGAGTATAGATTAAGTCGAAAAATCAACGCACAGATACTGTATCGATATATTGTGAACAAGGGTGTGGGAAAATAAATCCTTATCGACATTGTCTCGCCCCTCCTGTCAATGTCATGATTCGCCATGTGGACGTACATGATGGCAGCAGCCCGAGGAGATCGGGCAAATTCCATGTTATCCTCGAGGCGTCGCACTGAAAGTGAATCATCGCCCAAGTATGGATACAAGTAAGTCAACACCACCTCGCACACACTCCGTTCCATATGTGAAAGTTAATTTGTCTCTCGTTTTACAGCCTCACTCGTCCCATGTACCGGACCACCCGTCTAACTGGAACAAATACCGGCACTGGATTATGTAGCAACCAATACCAACAGTATCCGACGTACGGCAATCAAATGTTTCATCACTCGAACGCCTATGCCTCGAATCATCATGTCACGTCGCAGGCACAGTCCACATTCACCGCGCCGCCATTGTCCACATCGTCCAGTCAAGATGACGAGGAGAGTAGCTTCTTCGGTGCGATGTCCAACGAAGAGAACACCGCCCCACCTGGCTGTGACCGTGGGACCACTAAACGCAATTCAATACCTAATCATATCCTGGCTGTAGCACACTCCGAACAACACCAAGCAGATAATGTGGTACCTGTTGCACGGATCGGAGATGGACAGTTGCTGTCCAATCGAATCAGTAGCGATGACGAGGAAGTGGATTACCTGGAGAGTGTGCTGGAAAATGGCAAGCGAATGTCACAGGTGAGTTAGATATCGAAAGCTGTATGAGAGGGGCGTGGGTTGTGCTCCGCTGGGGCTGGGGATTAAGGGATTTCCCCGCAAACCGCACCGACAAGACGGATGCGATATGCGAAAGTCAATAATTAATTCACCGCACCGATGTTCGTGAGTTCGTTTTAAGGTCAGCCGGAGAAGTTCGCTTCGTCCTCTGGAAGTTGATGGGATTCATGAATTTTTGTGAAAATTACTTTTCGCCAGCAGGACTCCCCGAGACAGGCGGGCCGCATTCGAACAGTAATCCTCTTTGCTCAAAGTTGGGGCGACTGATTTCAAAGTGTTGTTTGTTTTTAATCAACGCAGGCATGCATGCGAGTGTGGAGCATCTAATTGGGAATGTTTACATAATATCCTTGTCGCCTGGGGGCTATTTATAACCTGGGTATGTTTGGGAAAAGTTTCGGAGGTTACGGTCTCTAAGAAGTTCGCCAACTAAGTTCTGTGCACTTTCATGGGCTGTTTATTTGGAAATAACCTTGAGCGTGAGTGTGTGAACTGAAGGTGCTTCCAAGCTGCCGTGGGCTGTTGTGGTTGCCGAGCTGTTTGTTTTTACAATTTTCTCTGGTGTCGGCCAGGGTGTTTTAGGATACTTGTTTGTCTTGAGAAGACAGAAATCCCTTAAATAGACAGAAATAGACCTTTCTACTAGGACTTTCTCTTAAGTGCAAGGGCAACCTGACCCAAGTTTGCCTGACACATCTGGGGCAATATTCTACGTGAGGGCAACAGTTTGAGTGACTCATGGTGTGGCTTCGGTCCACTCGAGGGTTATTTGTGAATTTGTTAAGCGCATATAAAGTATGCGCCAATTTAAGGAACCCCAACTAGTACTTGATGCAACGATGCGGATACGTCAAGGACTGCTCTGCATTAAATAAAATTGTTCACCTGTTTGTGTGGGGATTTCTTACCGCATCACGTTTAAACTACACACCCAATCCGTGTGGATTTCTTAGGCATAAGAAAGGGCTTACTGGATCAGCATTTAGTTCTTATTTCATCGCAAATGACAAACGAATTCAAAAATTAAACACATTTCTGAGGGCTCACTAAACACTCGCCCAACCCTTCTATCTGTGAACTAAAAAAAGCCATCAATTTCAATACACCTTCAAGGCGCACACCAAAACCATGAGTCGTGCCTTAAGGCTTCCTCCATCAATTAACCTTGGAAGCCTTCGAACTCGAGGCACATAAATTCACCTGTGTCAATGTAAGCCACAACGGCCCACACACAATCTCCCTCGAACCCGATGACGACAACTCTGCCCTGTTACAATTTGCGATTACACACTGAAAATGATAGCAGCCTCTGAGCAGAAAGCCACTACGTGATCCCATTGGAAATTCCTCGTAATTTGTTGCCCAACTTTAGTTCGAGAACCGACCTTAACCTCCCTTCTTCCGACAGGAATGCAATGGCGTCAAAGTAACGAACAAACGACCATGTAGACATGAAACACCCAACAGAAGGTATCTCATTTTGTCGCTTTTTCATTTTTTTTCCTGCTTCATACTTTTTTTTGCGAGATAAATTATTTCCAAGTTTGTTTTAGTTTTTGGATTCTATTTGAGTTGGAGGTGCTGCTCGGTGAGTTGCTGTAAAGAGAGCGGCAACTGGCAGCCAGTCACCCTTGGCGAGAATTTTAATAGATTCAGGGACATCGGGTGGATACCCCGAGAAAGCCCTCGACGAAACAAATGCATCATAGAGGGTGCTTTCGGGGTTGCAAAACAACCCGCCCTACTTCTGATTTAAGGGTAAACATCATCATTGGGGAATTTTAATCCGATCTGCTTTTAAAATGGAAATTTCGGCCGAACCTATCCCATCTAGATCAATAAGTGGTTAATCGGATTTTCGAGGGCCCGGCCCCCCTGTCGTTGATGAACTATTTTCAACTTAATCGATTTGTCTATGCACATAATTAAAAGGTCGTGGTTTTTATTCTACTCGGCTGGGTAATTCATATCATGCGACTTTGCGGTTGTCCCTTTGGGCTAGGTACTTGAAGCAAGTCATTTCTAAGTTGGGTTATAGTTTGAGCTCCCACACAGGCATTTGTGGTTGTGTTTCGGCAAGTACGCAACGTCTTTGCAACATCCGCATTATCTTGTAGTCGTTTTCATCGGTGGGGCGGTTTTGGAAAAGAAGGAAATTATTAGAATCTGATTCACACTGAGGGCCACAAATGTAAGCAGCGAGTGCGGCACATGCAGTAGCTCGGTGTTAGTGGTATAAAGTCTTTCGGCGTATGCATAGCAAACCCTGACTGCTTTTATCGTGCGTAGTATGCACGAAATTTCGGACCCATTTCTGATTCTGACAAGGAAAAACAAATAAAAATGTGCCAAATATGGAAAATTGCGTGATTGCGTGACAGTTTATCAGAGAGCGGAAATGTGCACTTCTATCTAAATAGCAAGTTGTACAAAGCGAGACTATTTCGTGGGCGCTGTGGCTCAGTTGTTAGTCTGAGCCCAAAAAACACTACATCTCCGATATTAAAGCTATCCGGGGAAAGCTTCCGAATTTCGCACAAAATTGTGGGTTCCTTCCATTCGTTTTAAGAAGGGAAAAACTTACAAAAACGTTCGACTTAAGAAAAAATAAGTCTAGGGTCCTATTTGACAACACATTATACGATCTGTATTCGTACAAAAGTTGCAACTCAAGACGTTAATCAATTATGATATTAAGATCACAGAGGAACTGAAAAAAGTATAGGTCTCGCAATTCCGGGCGTCTGTGTCAAACCTCGTAGCTCGGACGTCTTCAGCTACTTCAAAAGTAACAGCGAGTTATCCAAAACCTTTATTTCTGTCTGACCCAAAAGTAAGTTTAACCGATAGTTTTTTTTTTGCCAAGCTCGATTTCTCAGTATGATGCGGTGGCATGATTTTCCATCTATAAAAATGTTTTCTATAATTCTTCGTCCAAAATCCTTTAGGGTGATGAAAAAGAGTTGACGGCAGTTTAACCCTGTATGCCTCATTTAACATCCCTGTGAAGTAGGCTAGACGTAACTGGATTACCTTACCTGCTATCCACGGGGCATAGCAAGGTTTTTGGTCCTCTAAGTTGCGAGTTGTGACGTCGGAATATTAAGGCTCTCATGATTGAAAAGGAATTGTGATGAGAACCGACGAAATTGAATGAAAAGTGAAATTTATGGTCTCCCTGGAGTATGTATCAAAGCTGTGTTCGTAAAATTGAAAAAAGAAAGAATCTTCTGCGAGTTCCTTGGTGAGCATAGCCTCTACAAAACGATTATAGGCAACCACTACAACTGTCGATAAATCGATCTTAGTTCTGTATACAGTGAAAAGTTAGGTTTCCAAGGCTAGTGATCCACACTGCAGCCTCGCTGTCCAAACCGACCTAGCATTGATCGTTGCAAGTTATGCATTCAACGTTAGCATTGAGGAGCATTAAGGGCAACGTTTGCCTTCGATAATTTTGTTGTTGCGGCTAAACTAAGAGTTCTACTGTCGGTCGTAGAAGAAGCCGCCAGAAATTCGACATGAGATGCCCCAGCACAGCTCAAGTGTAGTCAAAATGTATATAGAACGCCTTTCAAAAAAAGAGAGCTCACATAGTCTGCTAGCTTCAAAAGATAGGAGATTATCGCGATCGAAACAACGTTCAGAGGTAAGCTAAGAAAGCTACGCAACTCGGATCTGGCTTGAAGATCGAAACGAAAAGGAAAGGAAATGACTCGGAATTTTTTGACAGTATTTCAGGACCTTCTAAGTGTAGGACAAGATGTAAGTGGAGCCCCAAGCTAGTGAGGAAGAAGAAGCTTCACATTAGTATGTCTTCCCAAATGTTATATCGGAACGGTTTTGCTTTCTCAATTCGTTTGGATCTCTGTTAAACCTTACGAACACCTCTTCCGTATTTATAAAAATAAATGCCCACAAATTAGTAACAGACGTCAATTTGCATGCAGAAATTTGACGTAACTTCCCCGTAGACAGTTGATAGCTTTTACGCGGCCTTTATGCGAATAACCTATACAACTCCAAATACCTCCCCACACTTTGCTAATCACTACGCCTCACACTCAGGGCCCCGAAACCTGTGCAAAACCTTTGTTGTTACCTCTTTTGAAGGTTGCCTCTGTCCAATAAACGCATGACCTTAACAACACTAGTAGGGAGGTGTTGATAAGGTTCATACATCAAGTGGCACATAAAATATTGCCTAGGCGTTTGCACTTCGGAGAGTGCCTAACCACATATGTGGGCTTTTCCCATTGTGTACTGCATACCCACATGATTTCCCAAAAGTTCAATACACATCTAGCTTCTACTCACCAGCAGATTGACATTCACGTCCTTAATTCACTACACAAGTGTCAGCTAGGGTAAGGGGAGACAACTTATCGTGAACGTGTCATTGAAAATCTCATCGCTGTCCATAACATAGACTCTTCGCTTTGGTCAAATGTCAACGTTAATGCATTGAATACATTACAGATTACTGTTCATCTTGCTCTGGCTGGCGCTTAAATTCTCTTGTCCCTGTGCTAAGATTCATTTAATCCTCAGGCACAGCCGCCCCCAAAAGGATAATATTTCTCCGAACATAAATAATCATTTCTTGGCCGTAATCGGAATTAAATTGTCATGAAATGGACGAATGACGACGACGATGGGATATCCTCTCTTGACCCGACCGAATGTTGTTTTCTTTTCCTTTTGCCATTTTGGAAGGACACCCTCCCTGGTCAGTGAAAATACAACGCGAATTATTTTCCACCACCTGCCCCACTTGCCGATTTCCTGTGCACTGAACGAATGCTGTTTCTGTGTCTTTGTGACTGTTTTAAGTTTAATGAACTTTCACCAACCGGAGGACCATTGATAGGAAATTTATTTTAATGCACTCTCCTGGTGGAATTCGAGTGCGAGTGCTGGAACCTGGGACTTTTAAGGCAACTGTGTAATATTTGCACACCGAGTTTTCACCAGCACTGCGCAGTTTGATGATATTTTTTGCCAGCCGGTTATGAGGGACGGGTTTCAATCAGAAAAAAGGTGTAAGTGCCTTTATTTGCTCCCTTCAGGTGATACTTAAAGTAAAGTGACCAAATCTGGAAACACAATTTGCCAGTTGAAAGGGGAAATTAGGTTATCCCTCGAACGGAAATGCATGGCCATGGGGTATTTCGCACGTGCATTCGTAATAAATTTATGAATACGCTTCTGCCCTGAAATTTACATGCAAATCGCGAAATACTCTTCCACTGATGGATTGTGCTCTGTTTTATTTGCAAAAGCAATAGCAAATAGCATTTTTTGAGAACTTTTCACGAGTCTGATGAATTTCGCCAACATTACATTTCAGATAAGGGAATTTAATGCAGCATTAGCTTCGGCTTAAAACCATAGACAATATTTACGGAGTTGCCACGATTTGCTGCGCTATTGTTACGTAGAAATTCGTATTGATCAACTTCAAAAATTCCGGCTCACCCACTTACTCGTGAAAAATATGAGCCACTTCCGCTGTCGGCAAAGTTGCTGTCAGCATTCATAGAATTTTATCCGTTAGAATTGAAATTATTCGTTACGTGTGGATAGTATTTTTTTTTTTTTTTTTTGAGGAATAATTGTGCTTTTGCTTAAAATATTTATAAAAAAAAATCAACCAACTCAATCAATCAAGCGAAAATAAAAATATTTTGAGCAAGTTTTCTTCAGTTTTTTAAGAAAAAATTACTCAAGAAATCTAAGTTAATGACATTCAAAAGTGAAAAATACACAACCATGTTTGTCCTTATATGTTTCTGGTTTATAAAAGTTTTCATTTAGATAGTTTTATTGGCAAACAAATGAAAATGTATAATAACCAACCAATAGTATTCAGTAATCTTAAAATGTGGTATTCCCAAACTCCATCACATTTCCCCAAGGTTGGCAGCATTTATTTTATATTTTTTGTATGTTTTTGCATGTCGCACGGATTCCAAACTGACATAACACCAATAGGAAAACAAAATGGCGAATGTGAAATAAAAATTGAGGGGGCCAGCGGCAAGAAGATTGCGAATTGGGATCTCAGTATTGTCTTTAAGCAGAGACAATACTGAACCGATCCGACATCCTCATCACATTTATTTGGGAGCTATACGTTTAGCTGGAAAATGTTAGCCCAGTTTCAGAAAAGAAATCTGAGATTGCTCTGATTTGGAGGTTGGTAGTTGGTACTGTTGGTGATACTTATAAATAAATAAATAAATAGTTGGCGCAGCAGGTCCGTAGGACCCTTGGCCTGGCAATGCAATTTTATGCCGAATCCAAACGGCTAATTGAAAAGGTCTTTCAAGACAGTTGTACTCTCGAATGTTGGTCAGACGTTCGCTAGAGGTGGTGAGACTTGGGAGAGGATTACTTTTCAATGTCATCGGGCAGTCAGAAAAACTTCCGCTAATTGTAAGAAAGCCAGTTATAGTTGAGCCTAAAAGAAGTATTTTAAGTAGAGGTACAACAATCTGGCGTGAAAAGTCAATATAAAATCGTAAAAAGGACGATTTCATATAGAGTTGCTGCGAACCTTCTTGGATGAGATTTATTGTTGTACAAACTTCGCAAGAACGATCTCCTACATGTGCATAAGCGCGTATCCTCCAATACCCGAACATTCAATCACACCAAAAACATAAACATAAACATAAACAGAAGTTTTCCCATACATATTTCAAACGAGTCGTTTAAAGTCGTTTTCCACGAAAAAAACACAAAGAAAACGACTTCCAATCGTTCGTATGTTGAAACAAACACACCTTTTGCAATATTCAGCAGAACAGCTTACCGAACAAATGTCACAACTTCAATTCATTTTCCACTCTTAACTGATGTGCTAATATTATTTTGAAATGCTCTGAAATTTTTAACCAAAATAGTTTACACAGAAGTTTCACGACTAGTATCGCATAACTGATTGAATTGAAACGTCAAACGAAAACTAGTTGGTGTTCGGTGTAAATGCATCGACTAGTTTTCGACGAAAACACAATTTTCGGGGCGGTGTAAATAGGGTATATATGATTGAAAGTAATAGTGGACAATATTGTGTACGATTTCGGAGATTTGTTTTTGGCAAGTTGTTTTTGAGAAATAATTCAAAAACTGATTGAATTCGATTCTTTGGAGAGAAACTGAGGACGGAGTCTTATATAGAATACTTCTATTATTTTTCATGTGTATTTCGATCAAAATCGTTAGAGCGGTTTCTGTAAAATTATCCAGAGAAAACGGTAAGGAATATAGCAATATTTAGCTTAAAATATGTAGCTGAAAACTGAGTATTAGATATTGTTTGAGGAGATGTAAGCATTACTTGGTTTTCACAGTATTATCGAAATCGAAAATGGGGTTTTCGAGAGATATGAGTATAGTTTTAAAAAAAAGTGTTTTCGGTGATTCGTACTGGAAATTAACCATACGCAAGAATTTTGTAAACAGAAACTTTACTCTAAGTATGCGTTTTGGTCAAAATCGTTAGTGCCGTTTTTTTTAAGTCAGCTTAAGAAACCCAAATTAAAAAAAAAACAAACCTTTTTTCAAAAACTCTACGATGATATCGAAAAAATCCGAGTTTGCTATTAGGTTAGGAACGACCATCTCACCTTAGAAATTAATTTTTGTTACAATCGTATGGACCGTTTTCGAGTTGTTTCAAATTTCAAAAGTAGAGATATTCGATTTTTTAGCAAAAACTGAGTATGTAGTAATTTTAACCTTAAATACCCAAGCTTAAGTATCAATTTTGGTTGAAATCGTTACAGCCGTTTTCGAACAAATCAAACTGGTATGCAAATTTTGAATAGTAAGTACCATTAACAGAGAGCATACGGACAGACAGACAGACAGATGGACAGAATATTGCGAGACCCACTTTACTGAGTTCATGTATCATTATACTTAGTGTCAGAATTGATTAAAATCTATAGTGCAAAATTTTGTACGAAAACAATATCTTTCTCTTACTGTCTGCGTATTCTAGAAAGTAAAAAATGCTTCCGAAGTTTGAGCAGCAGTTGGTTTCTGTAAAAATGGTGTAGTTCCTTTACTAGAAAACTTGGCTGGGCACTATGTTGTCCTTTGACAAGAAACCGCCACAAACATGCGATTAATTCATGTCACTTCGAAAGCGATTACATCTCATCTACCCCCGGCAGTTGATAGTCGCTGTTAGAAGTGAATCCTTCACATGATTAAGCACTAAATGTCCCTCGCACAAAAAAAAAAATTAAAAATATGTTTATAACCAACCAAACCTTGGCAGACAAATAAAAGTTATATGCCAACCAGAGTGGAATGTTACGTATATGCCCCCGTCAAACAAAAATTCATGCAATCTGTCAAGTTTGCTCTTTTATTTGGTTGAGGGATTAGAGGAAGGAGCAAATCCCTCCTGCCCAGATTCTGATTTATTTTCGATTACTTCTGCCAAAGGACTGAGGCGATTCTTTTAATATGACGTCTATTATCGTTTTATCGATAGCAATGTGTACTTAGCAAACCGTGAAGCCGACATGGGAATAGCAGTTAAATGAGTTTTGCTAAACGTTGCCAAGTCCGAGAGGAAATTCAATTCTTGAGTGGACAAAAATTGATAGTGCTGCTTATTTTTTTCTTCAAATTTCGATAAATAAGTCAAATGGTCCCGTCTACTTCTATCTTAAGTCCTTTAAATACCCGATTGGGTTGAACTGGAAAGATGAAACGGTTTCAGCGTGGACATCTTACAAAATTCAACTCCAAAGAGGGTATTCCGTTTTTACATCTCAGTGATTCCGTTTATTGATGGGCCGTCTACTCGAATAAATTAGATACAGCCACAAATTCAATTATCCTTCCATTTTAAGTTTCCCCCTGACTTTAGCACCGTCTTCCGTCTTCTGTTTCGTTTTACATTTTACAACTGGGGATCGCATAGAGTTCCTCTCTGCATACACAGCTAAGTAAGTTTTTATTCCTATTTCTTCTCCTCATTTGTCGCACTCATCGGGGCGGTCGGTGGAGGGGAAAAACATACACAAGGTATCCAAGGTGAAATAAATTGATTGCACCCCCGGCATTAGGCTGAGCACAGAACTTATCCCCTGCCATCTGGCGTTCTTTGCTTCTGTCAAGGATTCCTGTGGGTCTAGGAATATTTGCAATTTTTTCTTCGCCTTCGTTTTTTATCCACAGGGATTGGGTGTAGTTTGCTTCTTTTTTTCGCTAGAAATTCTGAAAATGAATGCCTGCGAGGATTGATATAAAAGAAAAAAAAAAAACAGTCCCTTCTCCCAGGTACATGTATATAATCAGAATGAGATTTGAATAAAATTCTTTTGCTCATTTTGTTGGAAAGGTAGTTCCATTGATGGCGGGGGGAGGGGGACAAGTCAAAACGTTGCGGGCCTTTTCCGACTGAAGTGTGTTATTCGATTTGGAGAACGTGTCGAAAAATGACTTCTTTTATCGGATTGATGAAATATTCAAACGGCAAAGTAAGCACATTCTCCTAACAAGTCTTGAGGACTTGTTGAGTGTCAGAGTATTTTATTTTCCTGATATATTTATTCAAAGAGCTCATTCGAATAACGAATCGGGCAAATTTAAAACACTTTCAAGGAATGTTTATTGTTCATGTATTTTTTTAATAATCTGTCCGATGGCGGGGTGGTCTAAAAGTGGCAAAGGAATCTGAAGTTCTGTATAATAAGCAGATAAGTGTCAAATATTCTGTGAGAAGTGAGACTGTATTGGATGAGAAAGAAGTCAGATGATGACTTGTTAAAAAAAAAAAAAAAAAATCTATCAAGCGAGACCGTCTCAATTCATCCATTTGTTCCAAAAATAGAACCCAGACTCACTTATAGCCTTAGGAAGCTGGGACAAAAATCCTGTTTAAACAAAACTGTTGGACCCAATATTTTTGCCGCCAACAACGTGTTGATCTTGTACTTTTCTATGCAGCATTTCACTAAATGAGTTAAAAAAGTTCCTCGGGTTGTTTGTATGTGGATTTGTACCCGCATCTCGTTAAAACTGCTCACCCAATTTAAATATTTTCTGCTTAAATAGATAATACAAGTCAATTAAAATTAAACGGCTACTTGACCGCCTATTTCAACTACTAATGCCGTCCTATTAAATCAAAAAAGCTGACTAAATTCAAAATAGAACTGCCCTTAATAACAATCCCAGCTTTAAGGTCGGTAGCTAAACAGATGTCAACATTCAATTAACTTCGCAACAACAATGGTTTTTCCCCTTAACTAACACTCAATTACTTTGCAAACAGCCATGTCCTTTCACTGTAATTACTAGTCATCCTCCTTGGCCAAACTCCGACACGCTTATCATTAGAAAACATGCCAAAACACGGAGCAGCAACTCGGGGAAACTTTGTTTCCTGCCAAGGCATCACTGCCCCGCTAAAGACACTCATAATCACTACCCCAAGTTGAAGGACTTGCTCTATCTCGGGCTCTTTCTTTTCACTTTCATTTCAACTTATTCCGCAAGCTCCACTGAATATCCTTCATTTTAATTATCAAGTTTAAGCAACCAATTAAGACGTTTTCGATTTCCTTTTCCCTCTGGCCAACACCAGTGACATTGAATTTAGGGACTTGAGCACGGGGTACCATCGGGCAGCCATCACAACGATCATGACCATCGTGACCATCACGTCCAGTGCGCCAAGAGTCCTTGTAGACAATTTGTAAACAATATGAAATGATTATTTATTGACCAATGTTACAATTATGAGTTTGTGTATAGTCGTTGAGTCTTCTTCTGCTTCGTCCTTTCTCATTTTTGCTGTATTTTTATATAATTCCTTTCGCATTGCGACTTTCCACACGCTTCCACTACTACCATATCGCCCCAGGTATCGGGGAATATGGGAGACTTTCTGCTGGTGCTTCGCATTTGAAGGTCATCCAGCGCTGGGGTAGTTGTGGGTGTCAGTGCCATAGTCATAGTCATAGCCATTCTCATAGACAATGGGACAAGTATCTTTGGATAAAGAATTTTAATGTAGATATAGAGAGACAACACAAAAGACGAAATATGGCAAAGAGTAATAAAAATACGAAAATAATTGCCAATTGATTACGCTAACAGCAACAGCAACAGCAGCAACTGTGTGCTTGGATGGGTAGTAGCGCCAAAATAAACACTAAACCCAATACACTTCCAGTTGTTGTTGGTGTTGGATACTACTTTGTTTCTATTTTTTCCCTCCTTCATCGCTTTAACCAGTCGCAGTGTCAGTTTAGTCATTGACAGCCATTTGATCCACAAGTTTTGACGGGTTTCTTTCGCAATAGAGACGCTCAATTTGACGACGACGCCGACGACAACAACAACGATCGACACTGTGCTGTGTATTCAAATTGGTAGCATAACGACCAACGCTATGCCAAACGCAGTGAATTAATAAAAAATCAAGAAAAGAAAAATCACACACTCACATTATGCCCAAACGATCTTCAGTTCGCTAAGCCTAAAATGTGCAGCCGCGCACACGGTCAGTTTTAAAAAAATCACCGCGTGTATAACGTTTCGGACGGGAGTGCGCGAGGGCGAATAGTGCGTCGTTTTTTTTAGTTTCTTCTTCTGAATTGTTCATGTTTTTCCATCGGAATGTATGCAATTGCAAACGTGTCTAATTAAATAAATTTTATATTCAATATCGGGTCAGTGCAGTTTTTTTGTTTTTTTTTTTTTTGCGCTGTTCGCATTTAAATTCTCCAATCAAATACTCGAAATGTTTGTGTTCTCGTGCGAGCTGTGAAATTCACCTAAACGATGCTTTGTGTAGGTTGACATTTGAAAAAAAAAAAATGGAAGAAAGTGACAAGGACTTCGAGGGACATGACACCGCAACTAAGGATATTATTGTGAATGTTTGGAAATACCCATTTCAGAAATGGGATACTTTTTTTTTTATTTTATAATGGCACACAAGTGGGAACCTTCGATTGAACCCTGATTTGCGCATAAATCTTGACAACGGGCTTTGCTAATAGCCACATTAGTTTTAGCTTCGATTTTAAATTCGAGATCACAATGGCGTCTATAGATTTATGGACTAGAAGCGCGGAGCAAAATCCTTGATTTTACGTCACATTTTTCCTAAACTTGAGTCGGTCTGTAGTTGAATTTATTAAACTCGACTTTAGGCCGGATATTCTTAAATTGTTCAAGTTCATAACAACAGAATTTCGGTAATTCAAAAAGAAAACAGCGTTCTTCAAAAAGTTACAGTGGGGTCCCCCACTTGACAGATCGAATTTCATGGACACTTTTGTGAAAGAATGTGACCTAAACCATTTTGTGAACCAATAGTGAGTCTTTCTCTTAAAGTCATGAATTGGGCTAGTGTTTGGATGTACACATTTTTGGAATATTCGGTTCGGTTTACCTCACAGTTGTTTATGTTCGTAGAATTAATTTCTTTAGAACTAATTTTGAGCGTTAGTTAAAAAACGTAGGCCTCTTTTGACTAACAAAAGGATTAAAAGAAACATGGATCGGAGAGTATATAATTTCTTACTAATTTGGTACACTTCATCAACCGGCCACCAACTTCCTTTAGTCTACCAATAATTAAGATTTATCGAGCTCCTCAAAATAGCGGTTGGTTTAATTGTAGTAGAATTTCTGTCAGTTACTATTACATGTTTTCGAAATTCAAAAAGATCCAAGTCCAGAAAATTGATTGAAATGATTCGCAATGGTAATTGCAAACAAGTTGTCAATAAAAAAGGAAAAACAAAATAAAGCGATTGAACTTCACTATTTTGACTTCTAGTACTGCATAATGGTGCATTTTTCGTGAACCATTTTCTATATTTGTGCAAAAACTGTAGTTATACAGAAATTAGTTTCCAACTTAGATCTGAACATACTGCAAATCACACATTTAGCTCTATTTCTGGTTGGTAATATGTTTAGCTAGAATCTACTACTTTTTTGGCATTTTTAGACTTTCAGAAAATTAAAGCTGCACCTAAATGTGTATTTTATGTGTCGTTTCATAAAATATATGTATTAAACTGTCCAAACAAAAATGAAGGTGCATTGGATACATAAATTGCATAGAAGCGGAATAATATTACATTTCTTGATAAGTCACAAAAAAAAAACGGTCTTTCGCTATTTCAAGTCGCATATATTCGCCTCGACACTTTTGCTCTTTAAATGTTATCAGTTGTAGGCCTGTGGAAATTTTTGTTTTAATAATCGAGCATTTAAAGCTGAAAGTGATTTAAACTCTGATGATTGTCGGGTACTTGACCTCAACCTTTTGATTCAACATGACATAAAATAAAATAAAATGAACAAGAACATATCAAACGGTAGTGACAAGAACAAGAACACTTGACAAACGCATCCTTCAAGAAGAAAACATTTTTCACAAGGGCAATAACATTAAGCAAATAGAATAAGAGAGGAAGTGGTCTTTGTAAATATTTCCTTAAACCTGTCGCTGTCAACTGTCAGAAGAATAATATAAAATGGACAAGCAAAAGCAGTGCAGGTGGTTTTAGAAGGGTGAGATATAACCTCAGAAGAGATATATTTAAGCTTAAGAAATCCAAAGAGCGAAATATAAAATTTGGGGGAAGCGCAGCTTGAAAATCTATTATTTTGCTGTCAGCTTACACACAACATTTATTTCTTTTATTTCAAAGAATAAGTTCACAGTAATATTACATCTTATAGTTTGTGAAAGCTTTAAACGATTTAGGGTTCAAGAAAAAATTTAACATTAAATAGATGAGGACTGACTACATGTAATTTAATTGGAAAATTACAATAATCCATAACCCCCCTTACAATAACAATAACAATATATAATATTTGGCAAACCTCTTGATTGTATATGTATCACTTACCTGATCATATTTCAACATTCTCCAGCTGGATGTTTTTGTCTACTTTTTTATATGCATTCAGAGTTACTTCTCGATACTCTCATTTAATTCCTCCGCCATGTTTTTGGAGATTCGCCAGCAATTCTTCCTTCAACTCTAACAGCTGCGTTTACTACTTTATGTGAAATACTTCATGGTTTGAGAATTCCATTAAATTTAACAAATCCAAATGCCTTTCTTTTATTGAATTTTAGGCGTATCAGAATCAGAGTGCTTTTCATACTCATTCGCTTAGACAAAATATTTGAGAAAGTGTTTTTATTATTGATATCCAGTGATGCCAGGCTTTTCGGACTTGCCGTTGTTAAAAAAACCCCAACAAAATATTAATATAAAAAATACAAAAATTAAAGAAAACAAAAACTTTTCGCCTTTCCTTGAATTCGAATGGTTTTCCTGCAGACTCAGTATTTGAAATGCCTTTCTTTTGTTCTTTCTTCGCCTCTTTAGCTAAATCTTAAATGCAAAATGCCCAAGAATTGCTTAAATATCCGCGATCTGGCATCACTTTTGGTATAGAGAATTGAGTTATTCAAAGCATTAAGTAAGCAATATATCTGTCAATCCATTGGGGGACCTTTGTTCTTAATTCCATTAGCGCTTCATCACAAAAGTCTGCCTTAAGTATTTAAAAAAAAAGGGAACAAAGAGAAAACAATTAGAATAAAAAGAACAGGCCTCCGTATTAAACACATCTTTTTTCCACCACAAATATTATAACAACAGTCCCACCAACGACTTTTAATAAACAAATGCTATCTCGCAGCATCAACAAGGTCCTTACTTAGATCTCCTGAATAGAAGGAAAAATAAATCAAAATCATCTTACCTTTTCTGTGTTTTTTTTTTTTTTTGCATCTGCCTCATTGAAATCAAATATTACACGTGCTAAAAGTTTAAGTGGCCTTAATGCGGCCAAACTAGGGCAAAGGAAAATCCCAAATAAACCCGAGAAGGGAAAACTTCTTCCATAAAACGAAAGTTGCTGCCAACAATCTTCTTAACCAGATTACAAGGGTTTCACTTATTTTTATCTCATTCACTTCACCTCCGAGTTGGATACACATCCCACCTAGCACCCACAACAATCACACAGAAACATCTCGAGAAATTCGAGGGGGAAATTCGAAATGCAGTACCGGTTGGTATCGGCTTCATTAGACATTCAACATGCCCACAATCGCAGCATCAATGAGGCATGCTATGCTGACTTATGGTGAAGGTGAATACGATTCTTTGACAGGCTCCTTGGCTCGGTCGATGTTCACATTCAGATTCAAATTCAAAGCTACCCAGAGTATCTCTGTGATCTTTTATGAAATACGAGTGACATTATGTGAAACTAGGTCCTTGGCATTTGACCAATTCGATAGCGAGAGCTCTCCTGCAGCAACACTGTGTGTGTGAGTCTCCTTATAAAGAGACAGGTGTATTGCCATCACTTGTATTTATTTTTGTGTACTTGAACTCGAATTAATTTCTGGCACATATAGAGAATTATTTCGCAGGCGAATTGAAACAGTTTCGGTTCTTCCTTTTGAATTTTACAAGTGCAACTATACAAGAACGTGCCAAAGGCGACGAGGTGGTACGTGACTTGAATTTCGAACAGCATTTTCACAGATATTTCATGAATTGTTTAATTAACTGAAAAGGATACAGATATTCGCAAATAATGATCGAAATCAGGTTTTACGGAGCGTCATCTGGGAACACGCGTGTCCGTTGAATGGAACATCTGATTGATGCTGTGTAATTTCTCAGTACACACACGGTCGGGGGTTTATTCAGTTTCAAGCTTTTACGGCTGGCGGTTTATTTTTCGGAAAATTCACTGATTCTGACGAAATTCGGTTTAATTGAGTTTACAGAATCAGGTTCTCGGAAAAAAATATTTTCAAGGTGCGACTTCAAACAGGGGTGCTTAATACTTGGTTTTTGACATTCTGTGAGTTTTTGTTAGGAGTCTGCGATGTATAAAAACGGACCTCAAGATGTAGATGTATATCGTACGTCCTTGAACTTAACCACGATGAGAATCACAGACTTTCGAAAATGCATTAGACTTTTATTGGGAATAAATTTTAATCACATAAGCTCATAGCTAAGAAGCTTTTTAGAAAAAATGAATAGAAGCTCCCTTGCTTGAATGGCGCTACAAACCGGGGATTGTCCAGACAACTCTTCATTGTACCTTCTTCACCAATCTCCATCGTTACAGACTAAGATGAATATCCTGCAGAGAACTTTTTATCACAGCAACGGAGTACTGAATGAGTTCTCGTCCCCCCTTTAGAAGATGCATACTCCGTGGCGTACAGGAAGGCGCTGATTGTAAAGATCTGTCCACTTAGTTGCTAGCCATGACTCTGCATAGATCGCCTCTGTATACGCTTTCAAACGCAACCTTAAAATTGATGAAGAAGGCGCTTCTAAATGCGAGGGTCTTTTTCAATATCTGATGAGTAACGAGTCGGTGGTAAAATGTCCCGCTCAAAAACCGCACTAATGAGCTACACGCAGAAAAATCACTTATTTAAAATCAACTAACTTTCGGTTAAAAACTAACAAGTGAAACGACTATACTAACAGAGAGAGGTGACTGAGCGGACGATTCGCGCAGTTGCACCGTTCAACAGCACTTCAAAGAGAAAGGCGGAAGGATTCGAACGTGTGACTTCGTCGGTTGATGGAAGTTGATTTAATAAATAAATAAAGACTCGTATTTCTTCTATAAAATATTTTGTTTTCTCTAAACAAGTGATACTGTTAATACAGCTCTTACAGAGTTAGTGGATTAAAAATAACAGACTCAACCTTTTTAAGGAAACTCGGTTAAAAAGACCCTTTTATCAATTTTTCTCGGATGTAAATAACAAACTAGCTCTGTTGAATTTAACCAGCTAGTTGATATTTATCTAGAAACCTGGTTCTTAACAACTGATGAAGTGTGTTATTTTTAACTGTATGCATTTTACCTATTTATATCGGTAGTATTTAACAACCAATACTCGGTGTGTTTCAACAGAGACTTGGTTAATTTGAACACATTTTTTTTTTACCAGAGCAAACATCACACTCTGTTAGAGCCAATTTTTGATTGAGCGTGTATAAGGTTCGGGATAGATGGCTTTAGGCGCTAATCGAACCTTGTAGTTCTGTATAAAGAACAGGTCGAAAAAGGTCTTCTTTTCCTTAGACCTGCACTTTGCCCAGACCACATACTTCAGGGAATCTTTCATTCAGGCACATTTTCCAAATGAACTGATGCATGGACCCTAAACAAAATATCTCCTCCACAGTTGAAAAAAGTTCGACAAACCCGTTGTCAGCTGTCGAAGTCGTGTTAAATTTAAGTCTAGATTTGGCTGCCCTCACTCAAGTCTTACACGAGTTTTTGGCAAAGCTGCCACTAGTCTTCTGCACTTGAGTGTGGCGAGACTTCTGCATAAGTTCAGGGAGAAATAATTTTGCTAAACAGTTTGGAGAACTTCGCCTCCGGTTATTGATGCGTCTTAATTGTGCAAGTTGTAAGCCTGATATGCATGAACCTTACAGACAAAAGCTACGCCAAATCTTTTCCCACGTATACATATATCGTTCTCTTTAACTGACTGAAGGTGAACAAAGCTGGGCTGTCAGACTTGATGTGTTTATTGGCCTGTCGAAAGGGCCTCATTTGAGCATTTCTTTAAGTAGTTCTTACAACGAAAACAGTTGTTTTGCACACGCCGGCAGTTCGTCCAGGATGGCTCGGTGGTAGAGTGTTGATGAGTTCATCCACACATCGCACATCGGGTCCAAACGCATCTTTACAGCAGAGACCCCTTAAATGCTTAAACATTTCATGACTAATATTAACTATCTTCTTATTCACATTGATGTTGCCATTTTCCTCTGAAATGTTGGTGTTGCCATTGTCTTCACAAACTGTCAGTAGTTCAAAAGTTACCAAAGAAGTCTTCCAAGCTCCAAAAAAACAATTAAACCGATGTTGAGTATAGCTTGTATATTGGTAGCTTGATGTGTTTTCTAACAGTTTCTGTGACTTCTCGTTTGCCCATCTCCCATTGAACCGCATTGATTTACCCACGAATAGGTTGGGTCTTTGATGAAAGAAAAACTCACCACTTCCACTCGAGGGTCCATTGCATATTGCAATATCCGATACACGGTTTAAGGAGTACTCCAGAAAGCACTTTTACCATTAAAGCACTCTAACCGTTTGGATTTGCTCTCGCTCGAGTATCGAATTTCACCGATTAAATTATCGTCCGAGAACCACTTCAATCAGTATAGACAAACAGTTTCACTCGTTATCCTCCCTTTCTGTGGACTTTCGGCTATCGGATCGGCTTTCGCACAGTTTCTTGACCTACACGAATTTCAGGGTTCAAGCTATTTCCTCCATAGCACAAGCCCACGCACAACTTACCGGTAGCATGTCAATGGCACAGTTCATTGTTCACCACGGGTGCGGACAAACAGTTTTTTTTTTGTTTTTTTTTTTGCGCAACTGACCCTGAATACCGAACGACTTGACAGTTGGAAAAACGTCCAAAATACCTAATACGGCTCACGCACAAAACGATCGATCGCTCGATCGATTGATTGAAATACGCTCTGTGAGTCAGCAAGGTCGTCGCAATTGACTACCAATGGTCGTCAGTTGTCGTGTTCCAAGTAGCGCGCTACAAATGTGTCGCTTCCTCCATAAATCGTCGCAAGTGCGCTCGCTAAATCACTGATAGTGCTGCTGTCCTTCGGCTGGCGTTGGTTGTGCCGAACGTTCACTCTGTCAGAATATTAATTTCCTATTGAAGAGCATCAGTGGTGGCGGACGATAATCGAATACCAAATACCTAAAGCATAGGTCATGCGAAAAAGGTTTTTATTTTTATTTCTGTTACCATGGGGTGGGGGTTTTGCGAAGCCACCACTAGGGAACTGAGCAACTTAATGGGCCAGAATGGCGGAGATATGACTGGTGTAGTGGGTGCCTCTCTTAACGATGTTTTTATCGCTTCATTTTGAAACAATCACTTTGACGGCGGATATACGAGAATGCGGGTGTATTCGATGGCACGTGCGAACTTGACCTTCGTATATGCTTAGCTGATGCGGATCCCATGGAAAGCCATTCGACGGTGTTAATGATACGAATGTGGAGCACTTAAGACTTAAGAGGTGACCTACCCGACATTAACATTCATTGGGCGGTTTTCGCACATAACCAACACGCAAGGACTCTGATTATGCGTCCTCTGTGATATGATGGACGAGAGCGAGGTATACATTTCGGTTGGCAAGTTGTTGCCCTGAACAAGATGTATGAGGGTGGAAATAATATCTCGGGGTGTCATTTGCGAAGCTAATCGCTTGGGAAGTCTTCATGGGTTCAAATCAAGAATCGACCTCTGGGATTTCACATTTTGCTCCACACTTTCAAGCGGTAGATAGCAACTTTAGATGCAGCTTTGTGTAAAATGATCGACGTTAGGGATATGATTTAGGGGACCGCCGTAATATTCTTGTTGAGCACTGCCTGTCTGGGTCTTTTTCTGAAACTTTATTTCATCGAAAATAGGAGAATTATTCAGCTGACTTATTGCAGTTTTTATTTAGTACTTTTCCAATAAAATACGGTCACATGTTCTTAGTTACTGTCCACTTGACGTTTGAAATGACAGATTTAGTGGATTATTCGAATATTCAATCATCAAGGCATCGCTGAGTCTTTAATCGAACTAATTTAGCGAAATGTGGTGCCACAAGTCGAGCTGATTCACATATCCTTTACGATATGAAAACCAAGACTTTTGTAGATTTCTCGTGGGTATTCATTCAGGCATATTCGATAAAATCTTTTATTCATTTATTCTGTTATTCTGTTATGAATTTCCATACAAAACTGTCACAAAATCCTTTGCGGTCTCTAGAATTGTCAAAAATTTATAACAGAATAAATGACAGAATTTTGTGATTTTTGTTATAAAAGATTTTTATTAAATGGGAAGTCTTGGATTGAAATAGATCTCTACATATTGATTCGCCATTGAAATCGGTTGAGTGGTTTCGGAGATCGACAACAGCGCCACCTATTGGACAGACCGTCAGCTCCCGCGCACCTACCCACTTCTGGAAAATATTGTAATTATAAGAAAAAAATTAAATCGGGTATTCACCCAGTCATAAATATTTAACGATTTCTAAATTATTTCAAAGCTCATTTGTATTCCGTGTTAAGCTGTGAAAGTGTCGCCTTTTCGAACTGTGTGTCCGATCGTCTTGCACAATTCTCTGTACACATTTCTTTGCAGTAATTTTCCAATAGCTTCACTCATAGAAAAGATGAAAGCCTTTGGAGATTATTAGATACAAATTGGCAGTCACAAATTGACTTCATAACAAGATATCCTCCCGATAAATATACATACAACACTAGAAATGCCACACAATCAATCACAAAGCCATTGGAAAGCTTCAGCTACCTATCGCTTAGAATTCAACTACATGACCTTCGTACGAAATTTCTACTCCAAGTATTTCCCACAACTATTATCCCTTTTTGGGAATCTAACAACATTTTTTCAGAGAAGAATTTTGTCTTCACTGGTTCGTCTTTTTAACAAGGTAAAACTTGTTTTTTTTTTCCCTTTTTGTATGGAATAAAGAGTTGATTTGAAAACTTGCCAATCGCTCGCTATCTGCACTAACAACTGAAAGTAATCCTTTTTCGCTTCCGGCGTTTAGAAATTCAACCAACCTCAACTGATAAAATTTGTAGGACTCTAAAAAGATGAGAAAAAAAAACCCGCACCACAACTTTTCAATGATAGTCAGCACGGCTTGCCGTTGAAAATAAAACTAAAAACAAGTGGAAAAGGACGATGTTTTTCTGACGGTCACCGACGACATTAACATTGCTTTGAAACTGACAGCACTGAACCGTGCAACCTCCTGGGTAGTCGCTGTTTTTTTTTTTTACCTTCAGCAGAAGTGGACCCAGTTCATGGTGAAATGTGTGTGTGTGCGGTTAAATCTCAATTATATGTTGGGGTAGAGAATTTTGATAAAGAGATGGATTTTTTTGAGTTTTATCGCTGTAGTCACAAAATTTAAATGGTTCTTCCAAGTCCTTAAACGGTGGAGAGTCAATTTCGGTTCAACGTGTCTTTAATAAATGTAAGGAGAATTTAATCGCACATTTGTAAGTTGTAACACACGGATGTGGATTCATTTGCGTGGTGATTTAAAGAAAAAACTCCACGTCTTGTTTTTATCGATTGAATCCACCTGAGTGGATAAATCCATCCGTTGGAGGACGGCTTATTAAATGCATTCAGCTTCGAGCCATAGCCCTCTCATTTCGACTCCTGTTCGTTCTCTTAACGACGAATTTAGCTTTCATTGGTCATCACTGATCCGCGAGCTGCCCAGCATAAATTGGATGAGAATTCATTCACGGAAGTCGTTTCGGGCCAGTTTAACTCAACATTTTATAGAAAATCAATTCCATTGCCATTGTCCGATAGCCCTCCAAATGCATGACCAAACCGTTTGTCAACTCTGGGCCGCATTGAATCAGACATTAGACTATTATACATTCATTGTTGGCGATTTATCTGAGCTCAGTTCACGATCACTCTGCCATTTGAACGAGTCAAAAACATAACTTACGTACAATGCTTATAATGAAACTTCCAGCCGGGAATGTTGATGATGATTTTAACCTTTTTTGTTCGCGAGTAATGTGACGACGATCAATTAGATGTCTGATTAGATAGAGTTTATATATTTTAAGTGTATATGCCCACCCATAGGGTAGCCATACAGTACAATGAACACGAACGTGGAGTAAATTGATAATTTGCATTTTTAATTGCGAGGATAAATTTGGCGCAGGTATAGTCTCTATTTACGATTAATCAATATGGTGTCTCCATCTATGGGCGGGTGAGACAATGTTGTTACTCTGTCACACAACATGCCGAATTATTCACGTGTTTGTAATGGGCAGAAGTCAAAACATCCGGCTTGCCAAGAAATTTCAATTGAAACTCAAGAAATACCATCCACATGAGCAGATGACAGGTGCATATGCGTGACATACTAGTTTATGACACCCATAGTGATGTTGCGTTAAAGTGGGTTATATCTGACAATTGAGCGATGTATGGTTGGCTTTTCGCCCACTACGACCGCACTCGGAAGAAAAACATTTCTCCATCTGACTGACGGTGCTTTGAAGTGAATTGTGGGTCATATGACGCCAGGTGTATGACATGCTGTCACGGCCAACTGGTGATGGTGGCGCCGCACCGTAACTTTTTCATTCCCTGAGGGGTGACTTTATGAAAGTCTCCTTTACAATTACCAATCACTTAACGAGGAGCTGCATTACATACGGTACAGATGTGGGTCGGTAATTAAAGGTGATGTAGGAGGAGTTGTCATTTGAGTCGATTAATTGAAATGTAATTGATGTTCTCGGAAAATAGGAAATTACATGGACATCTACGTAATTGATCTGAAGTATAGGTGGGATGAAGTTTTGCTGGATACTATTTTGCACACAAATTCACGCAAAAAATTCACTCAAACGAATTATTTTGCGGGGCTAGGGTTGGACTGTTGCACCAACTATTTATTTACACTTGTTTCCTGGTATTTGTAGTATAATAAACGTCATTGAAAAGTGAATTCTTTATTTGAAAATCCTTCTGCTGGGTGCCTGACTTCCGAATGGATTCATGAAAAGTTTTTAAGTCTGTGTTTCCTTAGATAACCCGCTCTTTGTCAGAATGAATTATGAAATTACCAAGAAAATTCCGATTCAAAATATACGATCCACGTCAAATTTAAGAGGTCCCATTCTGGATCGCCATTTCTAGTAACTGTTGCTGTAATTGGCGCTCGATGAGGAACATACTGATCGACCTATTCAGTGCTTCAGGATTTTTTTTGGTTGCAATTTTATTTCTAAAAATCAGTATTTAAAGCGTCGTCTAAAAATTTAAATAGCCCTTTAAAAGCTCTACTAAATTCCTCCCAATTGGATATTAAAAAGGGTCTTCTCCTTGCAAATCAGGTTTACCTTTTACAGGTTCCTTTGTTCATACCAAAGTCATCGCCACAATTCCACGTACTCCCCCAATTTCTACCCACCTCCAAATGAAATGACTAAGCTGTTAATGGCTTTCCAAATATTATTATAAAACCCGCGTAGATTTTTATTTAAAATGGAATCGTCCCCCTGTCCCCTCTACTCGTATAGAAATGCACTCGCATTTATAGAGTCATGCAAATGACCACCTCTAAAACGGTTTAGCGTCGAATTTTTTTATTGATTTCCAGAGACACCTCGACTTCGATGACAAATTGAAATTGGAAACGTAATCTTTTGCAAATCTTCGAAAACGATTGAAATAATCAGAAATCGTGAGCACAATAAGTACGCTAACCGGCCCTGAGGTATTTCGCAGAAAAACGTCGTCGGTCGCGGGTATTTTTTGTTGTACACTTGCAAGTTTTATAGACGTATCTTCTACGCGTAGCATAAATCACGCACAAATCAGTTTTTTCCAATCAAAAAAAAAAAGAGAAAAAAACAACACAACCGACTATTGATGCGGCATGCAAATCTTTTGCAAAAATTGTTTGCAATTCAAATTTAGTTGCGGTGGTCATGTTGAGCGCGATGCACAACGTATTGGGTATATAAATTCAAATGAAACCGTGTGATTTGTTTCAGTTCTCCAAAGAAAGACAGTAATTTGACATGACTTTGACAGCTACAAGCAATAGCAATGACGACTGCAACGACAGCAACGAAATCGATTAAAGTGTAAACGCAAAGTGATTTGGCCAAGTGCTCGTGTTTTGTTTACAAAAGTGTGCGCAGAAAATTGAACACCGTGGATTACCTGGATCACAGAATATGGTGCAGGCAATTGACATTGCTGCGATCGCTGGCATTGACTCGGTAATTTTTTTATTTTTTTATTTTTTTCTTTTTGCTTAAATTTTAAGGTTGTGGCAAACAAATTTATTTAAAAAGGTTTCTTGCTACCAGTGTTTATTTTAATATTTATTGTGGAGCTGTAGAAAATTAAATTAAAAATGCATATTTGCCAATTTATTTGCGTAGACGGATTCATGACTTTATTTTTGTACTGATAAATTCAGTTTTGTTGATGAAATTTACAAGAGAATTTAATTCACTACCTTGGGATTATATTTTAAGACATACTTCTGATTTCGAACAACAATCCAGTTCTTTGTCGAGTGGCATTTATAAATTTCATGGACGTTTGAAATTGTTTTTCTTCTCAGACTAATTAATTTCTAGCCGAAGGGTGGCTGCAGTGAAAACAATTTGCTGCTATGCATGTAAACAGCTTTTTAGGGTACCTCCCTAGTTGTTTTCGCAGTTTTCTCAGTTTTCTCAGACGCTATGCTTGCTGGAGGTGGTGCACTGAAACCAGATTTAACGTGTAATATGTCATTTATGGGGGATTCAAACTGATCAATCAGTCACTGACTCTGACTCGCATATGTTATTGCATAAATTGGTCAGTGACAGTTCGAGAGTGTTTTCTGTACTGACTGCATTGTGATTTCAGATTATGATGATACTCAGTTGTCATGGAAATTTTCTATTACAATTTGGACAGCTCATTTCTCAATGTTCAGAATAAACTGTTTTGTTAGATTTTCTTGATATTACTTTCTGCTATTGTCTTGCTATAGGGTGCTCGAATGTGAGGTTTCATTTTCCGTCATTTAAGACAATTGTACTAGATTAAAGTCAATCTCGTTTAGGTACGCTATACCTTGTTTCTTACAACCATCAATTTTTATTTTCGGGACGAATGAAATTTCTAAAATTGTCGAAAATGTCTATATTGTTTGAGTGTCTAAAAATTGTATGACAAGTCCGATCGGCTGAAGCTCTTTCGTGACAGCTACACTCGCAGAGGTTTGTCAGACGTTCGCAAAATGTGCCGCAGTGAAAAAAAAAAATTTAGATGTAGTCATTATTTTTTCGGCTACTGCGCTGCTATTGTACTAGATTTTTTTTTTCAGCTGTCAAGTTGTGGTGTTGAGGTGGGTTAATATTGAGCGTGTGGTGATTAAGCAACGTGTGATTATTATTAAAAGTTCTTCTAAGTTTAGTAAAAGTTTTTTTTTATTAAAACGTGGACAAATAACTTTAACAGAGCACACCTTACAGTTGCTTTGGTGGCATATTTTTGTTCAACACTCAAATCTCTTCTACTTGACATTTTAAAAAATCTAAGAAAATCTAGTACAATTATTTTAAATGGATACAAATATTAATTTCCCATAATTATTATTTGTGTGTTTTCGGGTTCGGAATAACAGACACGCTCGCATTCTACGATTGATTAAGCCCTTCCCTTAGCCCGCAAATTACCTACATAGGACTGACTGCTATCTTTGTTTAGTGTTTGCAGAATAATTCAATATTTGATTCACGAAAACCATCCGGTATCGTGTGGCAAATGCCTTGCCTACTCAGCCCACCAGTGAAGCTTCCGTTGACCCGATTATTTGGGAAAAGCACAAGTTAACCAGCTGAACAAGTTCCAGTAAAACCCTTATCAGCCTAAGCACTAAATGGTGAATAACAACCAAAATGTATCACAGACGCAAGGGTCCCAACTTTTCATCCACCACACAGCTCTGTAGTCAAGATTTTCTTGTCATCCGGAGGAGGATGTCTGCTCATTCCGCTTCCGAATTGCAAAACACGAAAAGGATCTCCGGAAGGAAAACTTTTGATGTTCAATGTTGATGCAGATTAAAACGGACCAAGTCCGAAATCCTTTTCATTCAGTCTGCGCCATGACTTTGATAAATCGCATTTAACCCGCATCCGCTAAGCTATTAATTAGATGGGGGTTCATGGTTTGTGTTGGATGTCGCACTACATTGCAGCACCAGTAATTACAGCCAGAAATGACCACCACCATTAGAACGGAATTAGTCCTTAAATTGTTTTAAGTTCAATTAAAAACGATAGACTTCCGCAGCAACCCTGTCAGCGCATAATGATTCCCGTAAAAAGTATGACACCGACACGGATAACAAGGCCGATAAAGACGGCAATGAGTTTGTATACAAGGACAACGACGACAGTGTATATGGACTTGCTCTTGACGGTGACCGATTGATTGCGTGGTATATTCACTTTCTTGAAACGACCGCCAGACACCCAGCTATATAGGATTAATGGATTCATTTTGAAAATTACTTCTCCGTTCAATCTAAAATGAGTTCCTGATGGGACACGCTACGCAATAATTAAGTGGACACAAGTGGTATCCTCTCGGGAGATATTCGCCTCGCCTTGGCATCCTCACGACCATATACCGCAGCAAAAGTCGAACAAAGATTTGAATACTCATTTTAGGGGTACGTCATACATCCAGAGTCGGAGTGTCCTCGGCAAACCAATTAAATGCAAAGCCTATGGCGTTAGTGTCATTAGAAAAACAGTTTACTGTCGTCGATCGTTGTTGTGTGTTTTATTATTTTTTTTTAATTTAATTAAAAGGTATAACCCTACTGAACGGCAGACAGGACAGTAGTTAGACAGCGCCGCTAAAGTAATGAATTGAGGAGAGCACGCCTAATGGGCGAAGGACACCGTGTCTTCAGGATGACTAGACAGAGTGTGAGTGAGCGGCTAACAATCTCGTCCTTAAATTGAAAATACATATTTCGCTGATGGTTGAGGTGACATTTTCACAGAAATAATGAAGCGAAGTGCAGATTTTGAATTCAAAATGAGTCGCCGCAATTTTAATAATTTTAATTGACGTATTTTGACATGGCAGGTGGTGGTAACCGGGGATGACACTAACGTTTTAAATTGTTTGCTCAATTTGAGTATATTTAGAGACAAAATTAATTTTATTTGTCTTATGGGCGAGCTGATATGCGTCTTGAGGCTTCCAAAATGTTATTTTCCAATAATTGAAATTTGTGTGTGAACTCTATGAGTCGAATGCAAATCCTATATTTTTAAGGGTGTAACAACAGCATAACATGCGTTGCCACCATATAATTGAGAATATGTTCGATGACTTGCAAAGCGGAGCACTGGGGCCAAACAGCGGCAAAAATAAATTATTGACAAATTAGTGACGCAGTAGGTATACAAAAGTATTCTAGAAGTGTGACACTTTGGCAGACCACTTTATAACAAGGAGGGGGATGTCGCCTTAGTGTAAGCTTATAGCTCCCAGAATCTGTTCTCACAAAGTTACCTTGTCGCTAGGCTTCCTCTTTTTCTTTCTTTCTTCCTCTTGATTTTAGTAATGGTATATGGGAACCGTTTATCAAGGCATTATGGATCAAACTTTTCTCTATTGCTTTGCGAAGCAAGCTTGTAATCAAGTGACTGTCTTAAATTCGAACGAAGACTGAGCGCCGCTTTAGTAACCATTTTTGTACTGCCCGAACTTAATTTTAAGGATTCACAATCACAAAATTCGCCAAATGTAATTTTCTGTTGTGACAAGTGAAATATGAAATGTGTAAATGGAAGGCTAACAATGATTACTTGTACGACCACTTATTTTTGATATGGAACAGCTCTTTATATTAAAATGTTGGTTCAACAGGTTGGTTTTGAAATCAGTAGATCCTTGTGTTATCCCATTGTAAAAATTGGGCCAACTTTCGCTTATTTGTGTAAAGATACCATCATTTGAGTGCATCTCTGGCGCCTTCTACCTGCGACGGCACGAAAGCGACCTTAGAGGGACGACCTGAGATGGACTTGAGCCCTTAGGACATTCGTTCTTTGGCTATAAAAACAGAAGGAAGCGAAAGATATTTATAGTAAAATAATAGAAATAAACATGTTGTGTATCGAATTTAATTTAACAAGTGTGAAGCCGCTTGAACTTGAACCCAACCTAAAAAAAAGGAGTTTATACATAATAATGAAATTGTAGGCGGTTGATAAAATAGATCTTTCAGGCAGTGTGGCTATTGTGCGGCTACTGTTGCAATTTGTCACTTTTTTGAGAGCCTGGCACAATTTTTTACTGTTTTTGCTATTTTAGTTGGAGAAGGCGCTTACAAAATATTTCAACTGCTGCTATTTCCAAATAAAAACCTTTCAAATGGAACGCAGTTGCCCATCGCGACAGTAGTATAGTATTAAGTGAGACAATTCTTGTTAAATTTCGTTCAGAAGTTCTAAATTTTGCAGCATAGCTTCAGAATTTGCACTTATTTCTCTCTTTGGACATATTTCTTGCGACTTTTCAGAATTCTGCACGGGTCACCCTGTTTCAGGTTGCAGTGTCAGCCAACAGGGCGTAGGACTTAATAAAAAATAATAGAAATGAAACTGTAGGCGGTTTAATGTCTGTTACCTAATGGGTTGTGAACTACTGAAGAGATTTTGATGACTCTTCCTTTGAAATGTTATTTAAGACCCTGGGAACACTATAAGCTATAACGTTCATTGCCCTACATTTTGTCAGTCACAGACTTTAACTTGGTTCTACTAAAAATGTTGTTCTTAATGAATGCAACCAAAAGAAAACAGTTTATGAAGCCAAAAAATATGCTAACCTATCAATCAGCTTTCTGCGTCACCCATAAGCTGGGCTTGAATTACCACATCCATGATCGAGTAATACGTTACTGAATTAGTTATTGGTTTGCTTGTACAATCCACAAAATTCAGTGCGGTAATTCGACCCCTGATCTACGTATTTACCAAAAGATGAAACATCTGAAAAATATCAGCAATGATTGTACTTGATCCTGGTTCTGCTTTCCCTATTGCGGTAATGGGCGCTCATCGATTTAATACACTCGCTGATTCATCGATGTCACTCTGCCTGTTTACTGGTGCACTTTTATTTGTGGGTTACCGGAAATAGGTTTTTTTAAATGATGTTCAAAATGCTCGAAGTTAAACAAGAACAATTTTCTCCCTTCTTAAGTATCATGGAAAATTATCGAAGTCTGACCAGAAATTGGACGGAAATGGAGTTTTCTCCCCAGAAGGCCATTTTAACTTCTATTACTGTTCCTAAATAAAAAATAAAATACGATTACTACAGCTAAGAACACACTTTTATTTATTTTAATTTCAGGACCAAACGAAACAAGAAAAACCATCGGCCCTGCGACGCACCCTTGATGCACTCCGACATAGAATAACGAAACGTAGCCGCACCAAGCCACCCGATTGGTTTCTCGATAAATTTTCCACCGCCAATAATGCCGAGAAAATTGGCAAATCCGCCACAGATGGCAGTAATAATGTCCCCGAGATAACCGGCAACAGTCGATTGTGCAATCGATTGTCAGTCGATCCATCGCTGCCATCACATTACAGAGTGAGTACATCATGTCTTTTGTTGAGTTTTTTTTTTAGAGGCCGTTAACCGAGAATGTTGAAAAATAAACTGTAACTCGCCGAAAGTATTTATTTAATGTGTATCACAAATAAAAAAAAAAACTATTTTCATTAAAACCTTTTTTTTTTTTTTCAAACAAACTTTAAATACCGATGAGTAGAGTTTTTTTTTTCGAAAATCGTGAACGGGAGAAGACATATTTATGCTCAAAGAACCATTTCGAGCATAAATAGATTATATATATATATAGTTGGCGCAACAGGTCCGTAGGGACCCAAGGCCTAGCTTCTCGCAACCATTCGTTTTGTGTGAGTTTTATTTTTGGAACGAATGGAAGGGATCTACAATTTTATGCCGATTCCAAACGGCTAATTGAGAAGCTCTAAAGACAATTATACTCTCGGATGTTTGACAGACGTTCGCGAGAGGTGGCGCAGTGGAAAAAACCCCAAGTTGGAATTTGGGTTTTTGCGGGATTCGAACCTGGGACCCCTCGCTTAGTAGTCCAACACACTAACCACTAAGCCACTGCGCCTACAGCATAAATAGATTCCCCTTCAAAAATACTGATTATGTGCTGTCAGACTGTGTGCTTAATATCCAAAATTTGTAATGTCTGCCATAAGGTGTGGTGCAATATTTTCCCATGTTTCGAAGTTGACCTCTACAGCTCGGTCTACTCCTAAAAACGTGTGAGAAAAAAATAGGTTTCGAGTGATGAGCAACAAAAATTGGCACAATTGGGAAAAATAGCGTTTTTCTATACCTAATTGCTCCATATTATAGAATAGGGACCAGGGATGAAAGACTAACTGTGTGGACTGTATACGCAAATCTTAGTTCCGATTGTATTTGTTTGAGCTGAAAGGTATTTTTTACTTTTTCGTATCGGAGAAGGATATCGTTTTCGTACAAAATTTCGAATGATTTCGGGATTTTTATCAATTTTATTTAATATCACGTCCGTCTATATGTCTGTTCGTCGGCATTTTATCCAAAATGCATGAACAATTTATGAGATTCCCTCTAGAAGAAGAATATTTTTTTGAAACAAAAATTGGAATATAAGTGTCAAACTAATTCAGACCTCCCACTTTATTTGCGATCACATACTTTCATTCTTAAAGTGCATTCAATAAAACACACTGCATTTTACTTTGAACTACTTTGTCTGCACAATTATGTACTTTCGCTTTTGCCTATTAAATATTGGCATTTAGAAACAGAAAAAATCGAAATCCGCCTCTCGTTTGGTAGTGAACTTCTTAATCGCACCCAGCTTTTTATACCAATCAAATGTCAACTTCTGCTAAATAAGAATATACCCTATTTGATTGTTTCACCAGAGGCGAGCTTCAGTTGTCATGGAACCGAACGAACAAAAATGTGTAGGATTTGACAGTTAGTGAATTATGAAAAAGTAAAAGCGTTTGTGATTTGTGTTACTTTTAGTTCTTAATACAAGCACGCGTCACACTTTAGGCATTCAGAAAAAATCATATGCATTCACATAAAGAGTGCCAAGCATGAAGTTCCCAAAGTAATTATTTTACTTTACTAATTTAGGTAACGCAGGCGCAGTGGCTTAGTGGTTAGTGTGTTGGACTACTAAGCGAGGGGCTCAGGTTCGAATCCCGCAAAAACCCAAATTCCAACTTAGGGTTTTTTCCACTGCGCCGCCTCTCGCGAACGTCTGACAAACATCCGAGAGTATAACTGTCTTAAGAGCTTCTCAATTAGCCGTTTGGAATCGGCATAAAATTGTAGATCCCTTCCATTCGTTCCAAAAATGAAACTCACACAAAACGAATGGTTGTGAGAAGCTAGGCCTTGGGTCTCTACAGACCTGTTGCGCCAACTATATATATATATAATTTAGGTAACAAGCAACTGGGAGTTCATCCCAATGGGAACTTCAACTTGGATTTGACAGATGCCACTTTAGATTTGACTTAATCATCGGTGACTCAAATAGAATGTGGTGTTCGACTGGCTTCTTCAGATTCGCTTTCAGATTTCAGATTTCGTGTGGCTTATCGAACATGGAAACGTCTCTTGCTCCTTTTTGTGTTCATATTCGTGCGATTCGAATATGTATAGCCTTCGATATTTTTCCTTTGCGTTTTCAATTCACTGGTTAGATTTTATATTGAACAATTTGCATACCGTTTGATTTCTAAATATTATACATAAATAATTTAAAAAAATAGACCCAACCGATGCAATGCCCTGCTTTGCTGTATACAAAATTCGCGAAAACCTAACAAACTCCAGCAGTTGTCAAACTCAATCGCACTTGTACCTATTGGTAAATCTGAGAAAAAAATCTAGATTCGCAAAGATGCTCTGAAATCGGAAAGATATTGCTTGACTGTACCAAACGAACATACAAAGTTCTCGCCAATCGAATACCAATAGCTATTTCCTAACTTAAAGTCAAATCTAATGCTTTATTTCTTGGAATTTAGACTAAGAGTTGTTTTGATCCAAAAGTCGTATCTAACATGATTTATTGCTAAGGAGCTTGAGTGTAGGTAGGTCGTAGAAGTGGCGGTCCAGCTTTGAACCCAAGTAGTATTATGCTGGCCTTTTTGTTACCACAACTCGTGTAACCTAGTTTATGATGATTGTTAAGGGTGTGATGCATGAGTGTAGTTATGGTTTTTTTTCAATTTAAAAAGAATGCTCTATGGGGTAACTTTTTCGGGACGATTGTGTTTTGTATCTTTTCAAAGTCCATTGTAACTTAAAAGTTACGATTGTAACACGTTTTTCAACCCTGACATGGACTGACCTTTCAAAGTGTGACATGTATTTCACCAAGTGAATCAATCCCATGAAGGACGTTCTCCAAAGTAGAAGAAGAAAGTCGAAAGAAGGTTGAATTTCCCATGTTGCTACACACTTCCTCTTGACCTAAATCGGGCACATTAGCTCTTTCCGGTGTTACGAGTTCTAGTCAAAGTTTTTCATTCTTTTTATTTTCCAAACCCATAACTTGGTTTAACAATTTTTTGTTTCTTCTCTTTTCAGTGGCTGGCTATAGTCACCTTGGCTGTACTGTACAATATCATCTTCGTTATGGGAAGAGCCGTCTTCTGGGAGATAAACCGCAACGCCTCATCTGTGTGGTACTTTCTCGACTATCTATGCGATTTCATATATCTGCTGGATACATTAGTGCATATGCACGAAGGTAAGTGCACACAACACACCAATGGAAACTTGTTCATTCGAAAAATAGTGCTCATTGTCAATCCCAGCCAACTGCAACGACAGAAGCTAAATCCGCGTTAGAACAAAACACATAAAAGAAGCTGAAGAACTCTTTTAGTTATATGAAACTTTGAAGGCGGGATATAGTGCATAGGTTATATAACTTTTCTCCTCGAGCTGTTCTCACTCATATTCACAGTCTTCCCTCGCATCCTTATGCTGTAAATTAATTTTTCGTCGATGAAACATTAATGCGTTTGGCTCATCTCTGACTGCCTGCCAGTTGCCTTTGAAATCCTTCTGCAGCAGCAGGGAGCCAAGTTTAATGATTTCTCGTAAAACTCTGTATTGTTGCTCCGTTCCATGATCCATTTGCTCCTTGTGTCTATGCGTGGGCGACTGGTGAATTTTATCGCATGAAAGTTCATCCTCGCCGACATTTTATGATTTATTTACTATGCCATGCAAAACAGAAGGCGCGCGTGGCATCCGGAATTGATCCACGCACTCGAATGAAAATAAAGATTCAGCCCGGTTCAGGATTTCATTTTGGCTCACAAGTTAAACAAGGTGGATCCGAAAATAGAAGTGTATTAGATGCACTAGGGTTGGGTATATTGAATTTCAAATGATTGCACATAATCTCTCTGTTATTGTTCTGGATTTTCGTATGGAGGACGAACTTTAGCTGAAGTTAACTTTGCGTCCCACTAATAGAGCCATGAGTCAAGTGCACATCTTCAAGAGGAATTCGTGATGAAGTAACTTCATCCGTAACATGGATTTTTCGATGTGAAACGGAATTTATCAAGTACTCTCTGGATGGTGGATATTTGGAGAGGTCACAAGTAGCTTTTTACACAAATGTAGCAGATTTCCTATTTTTTCTGTGAAATGGTGAAGTCAGCACTTAACAAGGGCGATTTGGGGGAGTATTTCCTTATCTAAGCATGGGTCTTTGTTGAACATGCTTTTGATACGAGATTTGGTGGAGATTCGAGTGAGTGCTTTGTGACACTTTAATCAGTTGTTTTAGTGAACAAAGGGGGTTCATTTACTGACGCCACTAATGTCTTTGTCACCAATCCGTATACTCATCACTACGGACTGGTTTTTAATCAATATTCTGTGGTTGTCTCTCAATACATAAAAATACGCACCAATATCCAAAGCATCCATCACAAGCACAACTCATCAGTACTCACCAAAATCTATCATAAAGAATCAATGCCCATGTAAATCGATCAATATTTATCAATAAATTCATCATACTGATCATTTCCGATTAATACTGATCAATATCTGTCACTGCAGCCACCACTTTTCAAGAACTTACCTCCCGAACACTCACCAATATACACCTATATTTTTAACCGATCCTCAATTATTTGTACTCATCGGTCCCTTTCAGAATCCATCAATATCCATCAGTATTCATCGATAGCAGAAATTTTTTATCATAGCTAGTCAGTCTCACTCATCAGTAACGATGAATACTTAACAACTGCATTTGTCTGCATCAATCTCACAAAAAATTGGTCAATATTTGTCAATATTCATATCGAAAAATATATTCTATCCATCAATATTGACTTTCACCTATTTTTAACTCATTAAAATTGTTCAAAAATCGTCAATATACTTACAAAAGTGCATCAATAATACCCATCAATGTGGGGGGGGGGGGGCTTCCATGTCTCCATATCCACCAATACTGATCAATACTTATCAATATCTCGACTAAAGGCAATCAACTAATGTCAGTAATCATCAATACCTATCAGTGCCCATTACAATTCATCATTACCGATCAATACTCATAAATTGAAATGCCCATCTGTCAATACACTCATCAATATCCACGAAATCCTTCAATATCGATCATAGCCAACTTATATCCATCGGTATTTATCATCATCTAATTTACTCTTCAAAATAAAGCAAACTCTTTCTAAATCTGTCAATATTCCTATATTAGCTATTTATTGACTAACGTACTCGTCAATATTCAGAAGCTCCGTCAATATCTGCATCAATACTGATGGAAATACATACCAAAGACTCCTTACTCGTTACCCCAGTACCTGTAAAAATTGATAAAAATATCCATCAGTATCCCTCGATTAGAGTCAATATTTTCTATAGTATCCACTTCTGGAACGCTACTACCTGACCAATTTGAGCCCCACTCAAAAGATGTCATCCATTTCATTCCTACCTACCTACTGAATTTTTTGCCATTCACCCAGGGTACCTCGAACAGGGTCTGCTGGTGCGCGATGCCTACAAACTCCGGAGACACTACTTCTCGACTAAAGGCTGGACAATGGACGTTCTGTCGATGCTGCCCACCGATCTGGCATACCTCTGGTGGTCGCCGGACACGTGCAGTTCCACATACCTGCCGTGTCCGGTGATTGTGCGCATCAATCGCCTGCTGCGCCTTCCACGGATGTGGGAATGGTTCGACCGTACCGAAACAGCCACCGGATATCCGAACGCATTCCGTATCTGCAAAGTGGTTCTGGCTATTTTGGTGCTGATTCACTGGAATGCGTGCATGTACTTCGCCATCAGTTATGAAATAGGCTTCGGAACAGACCACTGGGTGTACAATCTGAGTGGATACCCCAATAACACGCTTCAGCGCCAGTACATCTATAGCTTCTATTGGTCGACCCTGACGCTGACAACTATCGGCGAAACTCCGACACCGGAAAACGATGCGGAATATCTGTTTGTGGTGGCCGACTTTTTGGCGGGGGTCCTCATCTTTGCCACCATTGTGGGTGAGTCTGAATGGTGTAGTTGTTGCTCCTGCAATTTTCATTTATTCCTCTCAATTTGTGTTCTCTTATCAACAGGAAACATCGGTTCGATGATTTCGAACATGAACGTGGCAAGGGTAGAGTTCCAAAATCGCATGGACGGTGTGAAGCAGTACATGGCCTTCCGGAAGGTGGGCAATGAACTGGAGGCGAGAGTTATTCGTTGGTTTGCCTATACGTGGTCGCAGAGTGGGGCGCTGGACGAGGAGAGGGTGTTGTCTGCCCTGCCGGACAAGCTGAAAGCCGAAATTGCCATTCGGGTGCATATGGACACGCTGAAGCAGGTGCGAATATTCCAGGACTGTGAGCCGGGTCTCTTGGAGGCTTTGGTGTTGAAGTTGAAGCTGCAAGTCTTCAGTCCGGGCGATTACATCTGTCGCAAGGGTGATGTTGGCAAGGAGATGTACATTGTGAAGCGGGGCAAATTGTCAGTGGTGGCGGACGATGGGGTGACGGTGTTTGCCACTCTGGGAGCGGGATCTGTGTTCGGAGAAGTGTCGGTGCTGGAGATTGCCGGTAATCGAACGGGCAATCGTCGAACGGCGAATGTACGATCGCTGGGCTATTCAGATTTGTTTTGTCTGGCGAAGCGGGATTTGTGGGAGACTTTGGCCGATTATCCCGAGGCGAGAGCCACCCTCACCGAGAGAGGATGTCAATTATTGCGAAAGGATGGACTGCTGGATGAGGACGTTTTTTCAAGTGAGTTTTCTCTTGTGATTTCCACCAAATGGGGCTTATTCGGAAAATGTTATTGTATCGTTGCAGATTCGCAACGTGTTCAGGACAGTATAGAGGGCGGAATCGAGAAGCTGGAAGTGTCTGTGGAGAACCTAAATGTGCGGTTGGCCAGACTGTTGGCAGAGTACACTGCGAGTCAAGCGAAATTGAAACAAAGACTGGCCAAGCTGGAAGCCAAGTGAGTATTGTGTTGATAGGACCTACTTATGAACTACAGTTTGGGGTAAGCCGGTGCCTTGAACAATAAGCCTCTGTAGCCAGCTGCCTTCAGCTGCGTACGGCTTAGGTTCACCTTTGCCGTGGAACTTCTTCTGCGTAGCATTGTTTGACTGCACCGAAAGGTTGAAGATTCTGCTGACCCGAACATAGGCTCCCACCCGCTTATGTATCCTAGCCGCTGTAAATTAAAGCCTTTGAAAAACTAAGCGGAGAAAAAAAATACTTCTTTTTAAAAACTTGCGAGTTTCAAACTAGCAAAGTACCAAAGACTTTTATTGACTTGGCGCAGGCATTTGCTACAGCTCTTTACTTTCAAAAAATGGTTTTGATTAAAGCCTTCTGAAATTGGGCAACCCGCTTACTATACTCCTCCCATTTAACTGCATACACCCTTCTCATTTCAGCGCTCTGCTATTCACCAAAGAGCAAGCGGAAAATGTCCAACAAATGCGCAGCGGTCGCCTATATTCCCTACAACCGACGAAAAAGCGTCGAACACGTCCAGTCTCATCAAAGTCCGTCGACTGTAAACAGAACACTTTATGAAGAGAATTTCCGATACAATTTTGTACGTCGATTCAATTGCGATTCTTTTCAACGACAACAACCAAAAACACCCGATACATCTCCAACAGCTGGTATGTTTCATCAATAACAGTGATAAGAACATATTTCTTTTTGTTTTCTTCTTAAAAGGTAGAAGAAATTAGTAGTAGCTGATGTTAAACAGTTGTGTTAAAAAATTTTTTTTTTTATTAAGAAACATGTGCCTCAAAAGTAAACATTTTTTAGTAATTTATGTATATTAATATAAAATGAAAACTATAGATAGTATATATATGTTTTGTGAATTTATATATTAAACAGAAAGAGTAAAGTCTAAAATAAAGAATATATATATATATATATTTTTAAAAATACAATAAAAACATTTGTAACTACAAATAATGAGATGAGATGGTAAAATAAAATTTTAAATAATAATTAATGTGTTAATTAAGGTTTATCAATTACAAAGATGACAAGGGATGAGGTAAGCGATTTTCTGTGATTGAGAACGGAATGGTTGGTTTGGGGAAGATGATAGGCCTAGACCAAACGGGTGCTGTATTTAGCTTTTGAAAAATATTTGTGTTCTGATTTAGTGTGGACGATTTTTGAAATGGGATCTTTTTAATTGAGTGTTTTTTTTGGTTGATCCACGGAGATAAACAAAAAAGAGAGAAGAAAGAGGTGTTCATGTGAAGATATACGGCTTCAGAAATAACAAATGAATACAACTTCGCGTGAATCTATTTTTATGTTAAGAACTCCATCTTCCTAGCTAACTTTAATTTTTGTGCTGAACTTGTTGGAATTCATAAGCGCCTGTTGAAATTGTCCAACATTTGTGATAATATATCACCATCGGGCGATTGCGCGTTACAGAAATGCATTAAATTTACAGAAGCCCACCTGTACCTACTACTAGTCTACAAGTCTTAGCTTATTCTTAGTCTTAGTCTTAGTTAAATTCGACTAAAACCATAAAATCAGTGTTTGACTTGCAGAAATTAAACTATGCTTCAAGAAATTGTAGGGTTGAACACCTAAGTTCCCAATTCCAGATAAATATGGTGAAAATGTGTTTCAATAAAAATCTCATTATGCTGACTATTTCCAAAAATACCTAAAGCATTTAAACAGTGCTTTGTAAGCGTTCTATTTGAGTACTGACAGTTTGTTAAATTAATTTAAAAAAAGTCATCGATAAACTCGTAGAGCGGAATATTTACTCAAAAGGCACTTTAGGCTTAAGAACTTTTAAAAATTGCAGGAAGAATATACTTTATGTATATTAAAAATGTATTATTTTAAACCGAATTTTATTCTTAGTTTATCTTCGAGCTTTTTTGCAATTGAAAATATATCAGTTCATTCCAAAAGAAAGATAGTCAGAACCAAGAGGTGAACTACTCATTACTCGTTACTTTGCAAACATTTCTGTTTGATTTTACGCAAAATTTCGAATAAGAGGAATCAAAAAAGTCTCTATGCTGAATAATCCTACCAAAGGTTACACTTTATACTTTTGTTGATAAGTTTAAATAAATGTTGCGCAACAACTGGACTGACAATTGAGTGTTCCTGTGTGAATTAATTTATTATTTAAACCTTACTTTTGAATTTTGCGAGCATAAATTGTACTAAGACCCAGTAAGTGTTAATTGCTTGGATAAATCCTGAAACGTTTTCTTCAATATATTTTGAAAATACTTAAAAATAATACTAAAGACTGCTGAAATTAGGAAAAACTGCAGTCAAACTAGCTGCACGTTATTTTTGAAGTTGATTCTTTGTAGGAGCGCAGAAAATGCTGTGCGCTATAAGCCGTAGACCGTCATTGCTATCCGTTTTTTATTTTATAATATAAAACATTCTATAAGTTTGTTGTTTTGCATCCACGATTCGCTTTCTAAATTAAACAAACTAAAGCCTCCGATATATTTTAAAGTACAAGGTGCGAAAATTTAGTTCCACCTAATTTTTATCTCTCCAATTCAATTCTATTCTAGACCTCCAAACATTTTAAAGTCATCTTTATCTATCTTTATCTGCATTGGTATTCCCATTAGCCCCCTCCAACAAATTTTTCTCACCTCTCGTCAAATCACAGAAGACCAACATTTATACGATTTTTTAGCAAAAAAAAAACAACAAAATTATTGATTTATTTACACACATCATATAAACAAATTTCGAGTAAATATTTTTAAGAAAACCAAAAATTTGTGCATTTCCAAATAAACTAAAGCGTTCTTATATCTAAATAGAACTTAAGTAAATTACAGCCCCCTCCAGTCCTGATGGAGAGGTGTATGGTAAAAAAATTCAATGTATTTTCCACGGCATATCTTAGAGTTCTGTTTGGAACAAAATTCACTCACGACTGTAAACTTGGACAGTAAAATAAAAAAAAAAAAAAAAATCATTTTCAAAATTCTTACATATAAGTTTACCTATATCGCTACGAAATTTAAAATTAAACACTACGAGTATACTTCTAAGTCTATAAAATAATTTCTATATTATAAATGTTAAAAAAAATTATTATTCTACTTTTTACCAACCACCCATACAACAAAAAATAAATAAATAGCTTAAATGTACATATTTAAATAAAACCCTTATATTTATGTATAAACTTAGAATACGTATTGTGTATCGAAGATGAAAAAATGGAAACGACAGTACGAAAACGGATCAAAGAATTAGAAAACCTGTTACTAATGCGCTGGCAAGAAAAAGAGAAAACTATTTAAAATTAACCAGAGAAAGAGAGAATATTATTTTGGAAGATATACTATATAGATAATGCAGATTAAATTAATATATTATATATACAAAACAAAAATGTAGCCTATCGGAGGGGAGTGGATTTTTTAATTATTCAAATTGAAACATTCTACCACTTCGGAAACATTTTTAGAAGATAACGTGTGCCCCCCAGCGCGCAATTTAATAAAAATGAACATATTTTTTGTAACGAGCGTAGTATAAAATTATTTAATTTGTAAGATGAACAACAAAAACAAACAATTTTCAAATAAAAATACATTCATATTATATAAACAAACGTTTTGGATTTCATTCCTTGCTCAGCAAGTATGGTGGCAGGGTAAGTATGGGGTAAAATGTGACTGCAATGTCACCTCAGTGTTTCGAAAGGACGTTGACTTTGACGTTGCATCGGACATTTTTAGAGTGTGGTAACTAAATTTTCAAATTGGCATTTCCAAAAAAAAACAGGTTTCCAGTAAATTGTGAAAAAAAACCCTGGCGTCATTTTAATGAACGGTAATCAAGATTTCAAAATACCTTTTAAAATTAACTAAGAAACGTCCTTTGTCCTTTGTACGCCTCTCGCATCTTTATCCGCCCTCACCTTCATGTACCGTCGAAAACTCGTGCATAGGAAGTTCTTTGCACTAAACGGATTTCTTCGAATTGAGGGGCGTGACATCTTTGACCATAAACTAAGTATGAATTCAAACTGGGCTACATTCAAAGTCAAATTTAGCTTGTAGGCAATCAATCTTTCTTGGCTGAAGCTGTCAGTCTACTTAATACCTAGTTTATGCCTTCAACAGATATATTTGCAGAATTATACATGACAGCAAAGAAATCGAAAAATAGATGTAAAGGATATTGAATATCACACAAGAAAATCAACCAGCAATTTTAAGATCACATTTAGCTACGCTCGACGGATTGAGAGCAATTTTCCCCAAACAATAAAATGCAATTCCACTTAAGACGCAACTCCACGAGCGACTTATTTACTCCATCAACCGCGCGTTCATATTTATTAGCCATCCTCTTGCTTTCCTACAGTGAAGGCAAGACTACCAAAAACTTTTCTCAGTCCTGTGTCGCTTGGAACAACATTTTCATATGGCATCGCAAACACTCAAACCACACCATCTCCAAACATTACTCCAGAGGAGAAAACTTTCCGCCAGTCTATGGGTAAACATTTGACCCAAATTCGGTGCTCTTAAATTACACTCACAGTCACACACTTACGCCGTCATGCAAGTGGAATGCAATTGTCCGGATATCAAAATGCATTCGCTTCTATGATGAAGATAAATTCGCCCCCCAAAATGCAGCGAAGGGTATTAAGTATGCTGCGCCAGTCTTATGTGAAATTTGTCGTCAAGCACCAGAAAAGGATTTTCTATTTTTCGAAAAGGAATTACCCAGAGGACACTATCTGTGCGGTATGTAGGTTAACTATTTTCTGTTACTGTTCGAAAGTATCTTCGACCATATTTATGGCTTTCTGTGTTCGATTAAGATTGCGTTTGTGTCGGAAAAAAGGGAAAGAAATCGAACTGAAGAGGGGAATAGTCTCGTCTAGTCAAGGATACCTTCTGTTGTGCAGCTATTTGCAAGTATCTCCACATCAAACGGGTGCATCATCGTGGTTCAGCTTCTATTGTACATACAAATACTATAGCAGTTTTCTACGGAAGCCCTTTTGCGAGTACATGTTTTGTTTGCTTTAGTTATATACGTACTCCTGGCGCCAGCTCATCTCGTGTGTGTATTTCTAGACAGTCTTTAGAACCCACTCGCTTTTCTCTTCATAATGAATGCGGTGCATTTCAGTCTTTATCACATAAGGGATAAAACCAAAGGGATTAAACCAAAAAAAAAGGCATAATGCGTACTTCGTTTTGCCTGCTGTTGGTTGACGCATTATTATTTAACAACATATTTTCTTCATTGAGGTAGAAGCACTTAATTATTAGTTTTACCCACCTTTTAAGCGCCTTAACATACTTTCAGCGGGAATACAAAGGTAGCATGAAATTGCAGTATATTTTCAGAGATTGCCCAACTTGGGCTATGAATGCAATTTAATCATGCCATCAAGTGTCGTAACTTATTGCCACGAAAAAAGTATTCTAGGAACTGGACAGACAAAGCCTTATTTAGTGCCCGAAAAAATTGCTCACACTAATTGCACTGGACTTGTCCATTCTATGGTCGTCCCTAGGAAGAGGGAATCCGGTTTTATCCGCAAACATAAACCAAAAGCATGAATTCCTCAGTTCACTCCAGTGCCCCAGGGTATGGTTTACATAAAATACATTTTACGACAAACGTTTTGCTTCTGGAAAGGAAGCAACGTCACGAAAGGGGAGGCGACCATAACTGTGGTCGGTGATGATGGTGTTGATGTTTTTGATGAGTCCCACAACAGTAACAGGAAGCCTTAAGGATTTTAAGTAAAACACATTGAAACCGCTGTTTTGTCCACAGTAGGTACTGCTTTGTTCAAGGACATTTAGGGGAATACAGTAATTCGTGTTTATGGCATGCGATTATTTGAGAGATACCGAGTTGGATTTGTGAAATGGAGAATTGTCTGTACTGATATGGTTACTACATTTTATTGGGACATATTTCTCTTTCTCTCTCAAATGGAGAATTTCCCCAGATTTGGAAGACCTCCTTCTTTAGCCCGATACACAAAAAAGGATCAAAAAATTAAATTACTAATTACCGCTCAGTTGCGAAACTCTCGCATATCCCCAAACACTTTGAAAGCGTTTTATACGAAGTCTTAAGCTTTCGAAGCAAGTCCCTTATTTCTCCCAACAAACATGGTTTCCTGAAAGGTAGATCGACTACTACAAATCTCGTCGAATTTGTATCCTTTGCCCTCTCAGCCTTAGAGAATGGCAACGAAGCCGACGTCATCGCAACTGACTTCAGTAGGGCCTTCGATGAGATATCGCATCAATCAACCCCCGTCAAATTGTCTGCCCTTGGCTTTGAACCTATATTGATAAAGTGGATAGCTTCCTACCTTGAAAACCGGTATTATAGCGTTCGCTTTGGGTCAGTACTTTCGTCCCCCTTCTTAGCAACATCTGGTGTCCCACAAGGCAGCCATTGAGGTCCCCTTCTCTTCATCCTAACGGTAAATGATCTTGAGAAGGTCATCAAACACTCGCCGCTCTCTCTCTCTCTCTCTCTACGCGGATGATACCAAATTCTTCCAAATCATCTCTTCACCTCAAGATCCCTGACTCCCTCACCAAGACCTTGATCGTTTTTCGACGTGGTGCCTCAAAAATTGCTTAGAGCTCAACATCACCAAATGCCAATCCATTACTCTTTCACGCAAGCGCAACAAGACCCCTCACCGACATTACCATCTCCACGGTCCACAAATTTCTCTCGTTCATTCTCTTCGCGACCTTGGCATATTGTATGACAGGGAGCTAAATTTTCGTTCGCATATTGACGAAATAATTTTTAAGGCCAACTCATCAATCGACTTTGTTAAACGATGGTCTAAAGAACTCTCCAACCCCTACGTGACTAGATCTCTCTACATCACCTTAGTTCGCCCCCTCCGTCTTCTATTTAAATTTACGTTTCCAGAATATGGTGTGAATTTGTAGTTCTCTGCATCATCATTTTAAACTCGAAATATTACCTCTATTATATTTCTAAGGACTCTTCTTTATAGTTTCGAAAGAAAATAAATATAGAAGAACTTATTCCTTTAAGAATAAAATGCGCTTTTTGGGAAAAGTTTGTCAGAATTTGTCAGTAAGAAAATGGGGGGTATGAATAATCCAAGTCTGCTTTTAAGCTGACTCAGACCTTTTGCTAAGTATTCTGTACGCACATTTTTACCATCTAAGCATTGTGAGCTTTCGACATTTGGTTTATAAATGGTTAAGTTCGATTCTGTTTGTTTCGTGTCACGAATAGTATAGACTGTGGACTATTTGGCTAGAATTTCTTTTAGATGGAAATGTTTAGACAAAATCATTTCTTAGGTATAATATAGTTGGGTAAACCGGGCTTTAAGGTGTTCAAAAACCTCTCGGTAGTTCATAGTTTTTCTTAAACTAGTTTTCTAGTGTATAAGCCATAATCGGATACAATTCCCGGCGTTTGAAGAAGACATGAACATCAACATGATATTTCTGAATTTTGTTTTTCTAATTTCAATTTCGACGAAAGTCGTTAGAAAATTCAAAAATTCAAATTCACTGCTCACTGACACGAACTACATTACAAACCAAATAACACAGACAGCGAAACACAGGGCAATGTTCGAATTATTGAATTGACTTTAGCAAAGTAAGTTTTAACTCCTTCCAAAATTTGCTACAACTTTTTGCTCATAAAATTTATTCAGACGGCCCAATCATCTTTTTCTTTATTTTGAGTTTCGATTTAGAGATTACGCAGCATGAAAGCAGCAAGTTGATGGGCTATTTTATTTTGCTTCAGCTTTCCTTGTGAGCTATTTGTATTCACCCGCGATTTCATCTGAGTATCTCAGACGATTTACATAAAATGGTCGACATTACTGTCACTGCTGTCGGCAAAGAGGAATCGCCGAAGCCCACGCGAAAAAGTTAATGCCAAAGGTACGGGGTCTTTTATTAAGAGCACTGGGATTTTTATTTTAAATTAAACAACAACGGTTGGACATATCAATTTGGTTTTTAGTTTACTTTGCACAATGCATGTTTGGGGTAAGATATCTTTAACAATCTTCCTGTTCACACTGCCTTATCCGATCGCTCCCATATTTTATTACCCGTTTCTCTGGTGAACGAATGTTAAATACATAACTGAGTTCGATCTTTGGTTACATTTTCCTAGCAATCTGGCAACATCGACAATTGGACTTATCCTAATTTCGACTATTTAAGTACTTTAAAGTTTTGTGATTTTTAAGCTCCTTAGGTATTTATAAAAAAAAAATGGATACTTCAATTGCGAACGTACTCTTTTCGTATAAGGCCCCAGTTACATATAGCCATACGTAAAACGAAACCGTTGACATTTTCTTGAACTCAATCTCGGTCTTCAAATATCAAATATTGCTTATGTATTAAAAAGTTACTTTATCAAAATAAATTAGCAAATTTTCTTTAAATTTTCTAGAAAAAGAATTTATAAATTTTTCCGTACGAAAAACTTTTTCTGATCAACTTCTCAGTTAATTCCACAAAAAATAAAATAAATCATTCCACTGAAATATGTAATTTCTTTACTGTTCCATCTGCCAAAATTGGCGCTTTTCCCCTCGATCCCAGATCCCACTGGCGCCAACTATTAATCTTTTTTTATTCTGGATTTGTTTTAATTTTTTCTAAACAGAAAGCCCCCATCGACCTAATTCGCAAACATATCCCAATCAAACACTTGCATTCAGTTCACGTAGCCCGAATAACAATATTGTGTACCTTCCTAAATTTATGACAACTTCGCAGAGCACACAGCTCCACAAAGACAAGGACTGACCCAATTTCATATAGCATTTCACAGAGTTGTGGAAATAGGTACATTCCTGGCTTAGTGCACATCCTTAGGAATTAAAGCAGCATATTTTACGAATATCTCCTCCTCCCACATCGCCTATAAATAGGAATCGAGTTAAACACGTCCACGGAGTCAACGAATTAATTTGCTTATTTAATTGCATTTCCATATAAGCGGTGGACGTCTATGATAATATCTAGACGCAGGGGAGAATGCCCGAAGAAGGCCTCCCACAGGAGTCCACTTCCCTCCCACACGGCGACCGAGTTATCCAAATAAGTTCGCAAACAAAGGAAATGCCACGTACCTATGAACGAATGTAAATATGATGAAAGTTGTGGTTTACAGTTCGCAGAGTGGAAGACTTTATTAAAGTAGAAAATGTCGGTTTTCGAAATGAGTGCTTTGCCGTTTCCGTTGCACGCTCCTCTTTTGTTTTTGCTGAATTAAATTGAATTAAATTACAAAAGTTACGATTTTTCTCTCTTCGTATTGTCCTTGCTCGACGAAGTTCCTTTGCTCTATTCAAATTCATATTTACTGTATAACATTTCCATTCCAATTGCAATGCTTGAATGCCTTTTACTGCATTTTACTGGTGCGATTATAAAACTGTTGGCTGTTGTTATAGTGTAAACTTTTTGCGTAGTCTTTAGCGGTTTTTAATGGTGGAGATGGATAGGATGTTGCATTTGTGTAGTTGCTGTGTGACTTGCATTTAATCACTTGATTATGATTTGAAAGACAAAGCAAAGCTTTTGGAATAACTTCAGATACATCGGCTTTCGTTTGGAAAGCAGCACGTTCCACTAATTGGAAGACAGTGTCGCTGATTGGAGGCGAAAAAACTCGTCCAGTATAAGTTGTCATTAAAGTCCTGCGGTGGAACGATGCTGGATGCTGGAAGCAAATCCCCCAGGGACTCATCAATTGTCCTCACTGTTTGCGAAAGTAATTTACATTCCACCTTTATTGGGGCAAACACTGTGGTGCACCTCGTTCAGATGAACCCATTCATTACTTAAGAGAGCAATAAATAGACGCCACCAAACGCTGGATATAAGTGGCTTCAGTGAAAGTCCAAAGAAAATTCCATAAACGTGTCATTCACATTCTCGCTTAACAAACCCTCTGAACGCACACACAGTTCCATAAGAACTTGTCTCTGGTGAAATAATCAAGGGGGAGGTTCCCACGAGTATTTATTGTTGTTAACCCGCCGTCTTGGAGCGCCTTTTCCCCAGCAGTATCCGCTTATCTCATTTACGGTCTATTTGCCCGATAGGTCGATTGGCTTTATTCAAATTTATTCGCTCGATGAGGCGAGCCTTTGAGATTTATGTTGGGTTCGATGATTTGGGCCTGAGCCTAATGAAAGCAATTAATATCTTCAAGTGTCCCTTGTCTGATGGTGTTGATGTTTATACATAATTTTTATTTTTTTACTCTGTCAAAACGTGCGCTGTGGTGAGGCAAGTCTGTACAACAACCTTCGACCTATGAACTGAATTTTCTTCAAACTTTCGGATTATGAGACGGCCGCTTTGTCATGGGGACTCAAAGTGATTGACGCTTTGGGGTAATTGTCCGAGAGTAATGGTAGCGAATGGGTTCCGTTATAAGAGATGGCGGCTGGCTGTTTCTGCCACATAAGTGGCTTGATGTCGATTTCATGTTCGGATTTATTTCTCAAGGGCGATTAACTTTTGCGGTGTGACACGAACGGACTGCTGTCTTAGAAGTGCGGTTGTGTAAAAATATTTAGTCATTTTCCATCCAATGTATTTTTGCATGGTCTTCGATCAAGTTTGGCAGCGCATTCACTCGAGATGAGATTAAATGGTGGGTAAAGAAAGAATTAGATGTGTGACAGTATGACCCTTTTGACCTGCAAATGCACTCGAGACTTAGGGTTTGGGGTGCATACTCAAAATGATTCAGTTATATGTTGAAATGTCACGTTGACGTACTCCTGGCCGATGCGCTGAGGTATAAATGCTGATCGGCCATAAGGAAGAGGATTAAGATGCGTTTTGTCATCAATTTCTAAGGCAGGTTTATATTTATCTAGAGCTTTATTTACTTCTGAAAGCCACCTTGTTATACTGAGACCGGCAGACCGGCTAGTTAACGGAAAATCAGCTGTTTTTATCTGAAAGCGCCCTCTATGTTGATAAAGTTACATACCTGCAGCTTTTTGAAACTAACCCATTGCGCCCGACCTTCCTGAACCTATTAGTGCATAATACCCTATTCACACCGAACCGAAAACCGTGTTTTCATGGAAAATTGGAGATGTATGCACACTGAACACCAACTAGATTTCGTTTGACGTTTCAATCGGCTGTGAGGCACTAGTCGTGAAACTTCTGTGTAAACTTTTTTAGTTACAAAAATCAGAGCAATTAGAATAATATTAGCCCATCAATTAAGTGCGGAAAATGAGTTTTAGTTGTGAGTTGTGACTTCTGTGCGGTCAGCTGTTCTGCTGAATTTGCTGAATATTGCAAAAGGTGCGTTTGTTTCAACAATCCAACGATTGGAAGTCCTTTTCGTGGGAAACAACTTGACCAAGTTTTGGAAACTTCTGTTTACGAGTGGTTTTCGGTGTGAATAGGGTGTAAGGTGGTTCAATCTTCTCCCAAAAATCCAGGCCTTTTTTGGCTGTAATACTGGGAGAGGGGTTGCGGTGCAATCCCTAAAAAAAAAAATACATTTTTAGATTTTATTTCCACTGCGCTACTTCTTGCGAACGTCCGACAAACATCTGGCGGTAGTTTGGATTTGGCATAGAATTGTGTTTTAACAGAAGATTAGCATAAATAAAAAGGTACCACCAAAGAAAGGAATATACCTGTCCAAATCTGTGTTGAACAAGTCAGGGCTCACAAGGGTACCTACCACTTTCTAGACCAATGAACTTTTGGTCTCCTTCAGCAGGTCTTCCGCACGGTTGCCACATTGGTCATTATTTATTTATTGGTCACTTTGTCATTTTTGATTCCATTTGGTAGTACAAAATGAAAAAAACAAACTCGACTTATGCAGCCTAAAACCCTTTTTTCCGTCTGATTGTTCTGTATTCACAAATATTTCGGACTTAAATTATTTTGGTCATTTTTAGCTACAGTTGGTCATTCCAATTTTGGACACAAACTTTATACCCAAGTGGCAACCCTAGTGTTCAGTCTTGTATTATGGGCCGGGGGAAGTTTGACACATCTCCCAATCTCTTACCTTAAACGCGTTCAATCCGTCTTGCTATAAGATACGAGTATCTTCCATCCAGACCTCACATTCAACGCAAAATACTTTATAGAATGTTCGAACTTGCTATACTCCTTGCCACATTCTTCTAAGTAATTTGACGATCTTTGCAATTTCACATGAATGTGTGTTTGAGCCTTAGAAAAGGACAAGAAAAAGCCACTCAGCGGAAATTGAAATATCGATGTGTTGCAGAAGTCTTTACATGTGTACAAAGGTACACAAAAATCAGTCCTCCTGTTCCCTTGAAAATAATTCACATTCATCAGCTCTAGAACCTCAAATATCGACCCCATTCACACAGACGAGATTACCCCAAACACCAGCTACAGCGACGGTAATAAATATTTTCCCCAGACGCTTGAAACTCCTCACGATTCCCACATAATCAAGACGAATGCGTACTACGCACCACTAATGGTGGGGAAAATGCTGAAATGAATTAAAAAATGAAATAGACGTGATGCCGATACGTTTATTCCACCTGACTTATGATCTAATCTGGAAGGATGTGGCCTTGCTTCACTGGATGCTGCCGACGGAAGGTTAGCGCACCCCCCACTTTTGCGAACCGAATTTCCGCCACATGTTCGGAAATACACAGTTGTTGTTCTCGTCAAATTATTGCCATACACTCATCCCTTTTTCTTCTCTGCGTATAGCACTAATATACCTAGTGTTACCTAGTGTACCGCACACACTCTGTGCCTGTGGCGCAAAGCTTAATCAAAAGACAAGTGTTCGTCTGGCTGTGCATGGTATACCCCCACCTTCTGTGTTGGCAGCCTTAAATCGAAAAGCAATTTCCATAACAAATGTGAAAAGTTAAGAAGAGAAATTCGCTCAATGTTCACTTGTCGGTGTCCTTGTTGTCATTATCGTGTCGTCCTATCGTGTGTCTCTGCCGTATAGTATAAGTTGTTGCATACGACGCACCCATTTGTAGACAAAGAGGACAAATTTATCGACAGAAAAACAATCTGGATGCGTAAATATAAAATTAATGGGTTGGTAGAAACAATGTGCGTTCACACATGTGTCGCCAGAGGGCAGAGCAAGAACTGAGGGGGTGGGCATTTTTCAAGGTTCTGTCGAACAATTTCTGTGGAATAGTTTCGACAACATCGGTGGCCACGTTCCGACATTGAACCCAGCGGGTTCGATTTCTGGGAACAAAGGCTTTTTTTGAGTTTTTTTCAGTGACAAGGCCACATTTCCACATAGCCCGTTTCTGGGTCTTGTAGGATTTTTTTCCCCAAAAGAGTGTTTTTTTGGTGGACATTCCCTAACAGCTCATATTTCTTAGGATTGTTCTGAGAGTTGAGGCATTTACGGTTCTGTAAACCATTCGTAATCTCCACGCTATAGTATTACTTTCAGTCCATCTTCCTTCTGCAAGTCTTGAGCTTCAGTCATTTAGAAGTGCTTAGGGCTCTGTTTACATTTAGCCATAACCATTGCAGAAGTTCAAGGTTTGTTAAGAAAATCTCATGTGAGTGGGGGAATTCGTTGAACTCTTTACAGTTTTTATTGTCAGAGGAAGAGAAAGTCGAAAACGTGTTCTTAAAGCCTGCTGGTGGTCTTCGGCCGGTCCTTGGCATTTGCATCGCGACTTGATAGGTTAAGGGTTTTTGATGGACTTCGTCATGTGTCACAGGCTTAACAAACTTTAAGGGTGCGGTGTGAAAGCAAGTGGGGACTTGGAGCTAGATTTGTTGGGTGAGGCTGGTTCCAAGTCCCTAGCTTCTTTGAAAAACAGAAAACGGGTTTTTCTGACATTCAACGGCCGTCTAGATTCTGTCTACACCTTGATTCTTCATTATAAGTCGGCTTATAGCACTCTACCCAAAAATCAGTAATACAAGTATGTCTTAAGATTCTCCGCTTTAGAGCAGTTTTTTTTTTTTTTTTTTGTCTTTTAGTTGTACCACACAGTTCGAGGTGAACGCGGATTAAAACCAAAAAGATCTTCAAGTCAAACTTGGACTCATGCCATGCTTCGGAATAAGTCGTATAAATACTTATTGAACTACCCTTCTGGAACCCTTTTAACGCAGCATAAACCGATTATTAGTTTCGTTCAAAGACAAAGCCGTCCTCAGTACTTTTGCGCACGTCTTTCCCGGCTTTCGAAAACTTGCACTTTTCTTGGTAAAGTAAGTACCCTTATTTCATCTATTCATTACCCCTGTAAATTTGCAAACGAATAAAGATACCAATTCTTGGAGCCACTTGTATAAATCAGGTCGTCGTTCGTTTCGCTTGGAAAAATCCAAAGCCCCAATGAAGGTCAGGACTCAAATTCGTGACAACAAGTCCCTCTAAATAAACACTGTAACATTTTATGTGTTCGTTGAACAAATAAGCTCACCGCATTGTTATTTGTCCGCTCAAGCACACCCCCATTCAAATACCGAGCACCTACATGTACTCATCGACGCGATGGAATTACTATGAAAGGACCTAGCTCAAGGCAGTGCTAACAGGCATTGAAAACTCCAACTACAAACTATCTGCACCTGAGTAATCCGATGCAAAGGGAATCCTTGCCTCGCCTCGACGAAAAGCACAACGCTGAACGCTTCAAGTGCTAAACATGGGGATTCCATTGTGACCCCTTAAACACGACACCACACTCCATTTCCGTGAATTCTTTGGATTTGATTTCGCCGTACACCTCAAATCCGTCAGACAACTCAAAGAATCCATATCCATGCATGGATAATCGGAGGTGTTTCCTTGTCGCATTGTGAATTCCTGTGAAACACTTTCGTTCCAAGTGGATAGATGGAAATTGTATTCAACGACCTACGAGGCCCACTCGAGGGTTGAGGATACCGTCGATGAATCATGTGAATCATGCCCACCATCCTTTCGTCCTTCAGCATTCATGAGAACGAAAGGAAAGACTCTTCCGATACGAAAATGTTATTGGAATGACATTGAATTTGTTTTTTTTTTTATTTTTTTTTTTTGCATTCAGAGGATTTCAATGAAGACGTCCTGCAGTTGGTTGACATGTGCAACTGATGTGTGGATTCTGAAAAAAAAAAACGTTCAACTGAGCATCTTGCAAATATTTCAAATAAATTTTTTGCTGCACGACCTCCTTCACAGCATCCCTGTGGGGCTTAGCTTGAAAAATGATTCCGAATCATACCGCCACTGGCACACTGTACCCGAGAAAAAATAGTAGCCTTGGTTATATCGTTCATTCGGTCACGAAATTCTTTATTTTCGATTTCACTTGTCAATGTGTTTGTTTAAATCTGTTTGTCCTTCTTAGAGTCCTAAGAAATGGCATAGTATGGCTATGCGTTGTCTGAAATGCTCGAAAATTATAGAGTGCGCCCCGTATGACACTTCGATCCTTCTGAATCACATTAGGACCGATCATCCAGAAATTGAGCTAACTCACGATGAAGCAATGGACTCGCAAACAAGGGAGGGATCTTTCGTGAATATCAGTCTGCCCGAGGTGGACCATTCAAGTCCGACAACCGAACTTCCCCCGACAGTCTCGCACATGCAGCAGGAAACTATTCGCAGTCCCGGCCGCAAGCCCATGTACACCCGCAAGTATAACGTCTACGCCCCGCTGACACCGCGAAGTCCACAGAAACGTCGCATGTACAAGACTTCGGTGGAAAAGTGGCGTCCGGCTAAGGGCACCATATATTGTCCCAAGTGCGGTGCCAACAAGAGACCGATCATAAGGTCGAGAACGGAGAAGGTAAACAATGGGCAGACGCCACAGTTGTGTTCATTTTATAGTCGTGTCGTTTACTCGCAGATGTCATATTCAACGGCTGGCGCTGCCTGTATCCTTACTTGCTGGCCGCTGTGCTTTCTACCCTGCTTGTTCCCAGCAGCCGCAAGGAGCTACCTACACTGTGCCGAGTGTAAGAACTTCCTCGGGATGTACGATAAGCAGAATAATTGCGTCAGGCCGAATCGAGAATTTGTCGATGGCGGTGGTTGCAAGGACTGTCGACCCAGTGAACCGATGAAAAATATGTCCGGCCTGTATGAAGAGGGAGACTTTCTTTTCAAAGACCAGCCGGAGAGTAGAAAAAGCATTTGAGTGGTATAATACTGTTTCACGTGAATCGTATAAAAGTTTGGTGTACATAAAGCTTTTTGTTTGTACGTTTAGTTGGGACATCAGTCGGCAGAAGCTTTGCTTTCTGAGTCTGTCAAACTGCAGATAGTGGTGACTTGATCCATTTAAGTTTCTGTTGCCATTTGAAAGCAATGTACATTCAGTCAGAGTTGCCAACTTAAAGTGTAGTTTATTAAGACTAGTACATTTGCATCCTGGAAGAAATGATAAGAAATATGAAATGACATTCGTAACAACCACATCCAAATGACGTTTCACTAAGGATATGCGTTTTTCACATTTTTCATAAAGAAATCAGGAAGTAACAAATCTCGGAAAGAAATCTCTGTTTTCACAATTTTGTAAGGGTTTGAAATATTTCTCTCTTTATTGTTACATTTGTCGATAAAAAAAACTATACAGCAACCGCTTGTAAATATGCTCATCTGTGGCGAACATTTTAAGGAGACGCATACCCGATTGGTAAAATCCGGTCTATAGTTTATATTTTTACTCCTTCTTAAGCTGATAGTTTTCCCGATTTAAGGTCCTACTACTACCTTCTATCGTTTTTTTAGAATGTGCTACCTATTCTCCGCCAATAACTTTAGCCTCGTCTTCAAACGACAGTTCAATTAATTACCGATTCAACAATTCACTTGTTCATAGGTGGAGCTTTTTATTTTTTGCGTTATTTGGTAGCACTTCTATCACAGTATTCGCTTATCTCTCTCCTTCTGCTTATTTGACATCCGCTTCGCTTAAAACCTATACATAAAATAAAACTGTAGGCGTTTTCATGTGTTAACGGTCGGGCTGAAATCTACTGCACAGATTTCGATGAAACTTTTTTTGAAATTAAGATTCTGAAAAGGGCATAAGCTATAGCAACCGTCAAGAACGTTGTTCTGCTTTGGGGTGGTGGGCTAGCGCACATCGCACATTCATTTCCGAAACCACTCTACACATTTCCATGACATATTGTGGATGGGAATGGTTGGGTCCAGTTTGATAGGAAGTGTAGTTTTGGACCGTAAAACTGGCACTTTGCAAAAGATAAGCGGGATAGGTTGTGGTATCTCCCATTAAAAAACAAAAATAAATAAAAAATCAAACGGTATTTTAAAAGTTGTTTAGTTAAAATTAAAAAACTATTTATGTACATTGTCAAAATAAAGCATTGCGCGGAATGTGTGAATTACCTACTAAGGCAAGGCACGGGCAAAACCGGTTGGGTACAGCTCTAAAAGAGACTACGTCTGTATGTGTAGTCAAAACTCGGGAACGGATTGTTCGATTTTTACGATTTTGGGCTTGGTGGATTCATATTTGCCCAAATAGGACACATGCTTTTTGGCGTGAAAACAAAACTCCAATTGAAATTAGATTGGGCATAGAAGTCTGTATGGAGAACCGAACTATGAAAAAAAAAATGGATAGGAAAACGGAGTGTCACGAATACAACAAAAATTAAAAATTTTGTTCCGGGTGAAATTGAAAGTCGGCTCAGTTAAAGTTTTGCTGCGCAACCTCAATGCACCGATAGTTTGCGACGGAACGCGTTTGATTTGATTGTGAAGAATCTCAACTTGAATTTCATGAAAGCGACGATTTTGAGGGGAAAATTCAAAGGCAAACATTCTCATTCCGCGGATTCCGATTATTCAGAACGATTTGCCATTCGTATTTAAGCGTTTTCAATTTCCCGTGTGTCTCGCTTTCACTATGACAAATAATAAGAATGTTGACTCTTGCATATATTGGGTCTATTCGTGTACTTTTCCGAGCCAAGCACTAAAATTCAACTCAAAAATTTTTTACGAAACTCTCAGAGAGCTGAAAATATCTTTGACATCTATTCCATATCACAAATTAATATATAACTTACCTTTTTGCAATAGATGAAACGTTCGGACAGAATAATTCGACCACCGCCAAATTTTCTTTATTTTCTTTAATTTTAGTGCGCAATTAATTTATAAAACGTATTTTGAATTTGTTTCTTGTCAATTTTGTGGATTTGACACAGTAATAGGTATCATTACTTTCCGGTTGAAATTCTCTGAGCTGTTTGCTGTTGGAAACTACTGCATTGGGTAAAAACTAATTTAGTTATGCATAAATGTCACTTTAACTATGTCAGGAATACGATAGAAATGTCAACTGAGTAGATACTGCAACACAGTCGGTATACATTCTTGATTTGACTGTCACCTAGCTCTTCATAATTGTCAACAGCAATAGGTACAGGTTCGGTGATCAATTTAAGTCTGCAAAAACTCAGAAACATCACGTCAGCTAGAGCTAGATATCAGCCTTCCTAAGTTTAAGCTAACGTTTTGATCGTCCCCAGTTACTTCATTCAGCTCTGCACCACGTTCCACGACACAGGTAAACTAATCTGTTACTTTTTGACTGATAGTTGTTAGGACTTTATAGAAGGCCATCTATCAGCGCTCCAAAAGATTTGCAAAATATTCAAACAACAAAACATAATTGGACGTTTAATGGTGCACACAATAAAATAAGATTAAGAGAACACGAACAAAATATATTATTGTACAAAACTAATTTTATTTCCGTCAGTTGAGTTAAATAAATCTGCTCGATAGTTAATTTAATATACCAATTTATTTGCCGAACACCTTTCCCGCAATCCTTTTTCTTCTCCATACCTATTCCATTCCAAAAACTTATAGTCGATCAGGTTGCCACGTTTACATTATTTTACAGTTTTTACTTTCTGGCGTTCATCACTCTTCGGTTGGTTCGGTTTTGTTTTGGTTTTTGGCAGCACTTCGTTGCCTCTGGAAATTTCGCCACTGCATGTCCTTTTCGAGTTCGGAACGCCTGGCCTTGAATAGTTGACGTTTATACCAACTGAGCTGGATAACGCGTCCAATGAAACATCCACATTTGGAGCAATAGTGATTGTAGTCCTGACGTCCTTCCCATTTAATTGGAGTGCTAGAAGTAGAAGTGTTTCGTACTTGGTTTGGGGCAAGAGTTTAAATTAATAAATACTGTAACAGCCAGTAAAACACGTATCTATACTCGGTATCAGTCGGTCGAGTGCCTAGTTATATATTTGAAAATTCAAAACCTAAAATCCAAATACGATGTTGCTTTTTACTATACATATACAAATCGGAGCTGCAATATATATCCATGTAAGTTTGTGTGAATTTTTGTTTTTTGGGACAAAGGAAAGGGCTTAAAAGCTGTGCGTCGAACTCGAAGGTAATATCAAGCCATACGATTTCACATATTTAAATTTTTAGAGCAAGGTCGCTCAATCGCAACAAAAAAACCAAAACAACACGTGCTCGTCGTCCACGCGCAAAAATGTTTCAATTCTCAATAAGCCGTTTGGATTCGACATGAAACTGTAGGTCCCAAAAATTTAAAACTCGCACAAAACGAATGGTTGCGAGAAGCTAACCGAGGGTCCTTTACGGATCTGTTTTTTTTTTTATTTATTTATTTTTGGTTGTTTAGAAAGTTACAGCTCCGTTGGAGTATTGAGGTGCCTCATTGGCACATCAGCAATTACCTTTACGGATTACCAGATTCATCGAAGATTCAACGTAATCGAACTACGTATCGACCTCAACTATCGAAAAACGACTGAAAACGCCCACCCAAAGTGTCAGTTTTATACGAAAAATATTTTGTTTACCTTTGTAAAATGGCTACACGCACAACGTGCATTGGGGACAATTGCCGCGCACCCTGGACTAGATTTAATCTGAACGCATGAACTAGATTGGTCGGGAGCGTAATTTTCTTACGTCAGCCAAATACGCGAACTCTCAACTTAATACTCAGTCACGAATTTCTTTATTCTTCGGCTACCCCTCCATCAACGTCAACTGTTCATTTGACCGATCTTAGCCAATAAAAACTGAGATACATCAAGTCAGACAGCTGTCAGATTTACTAAACTACATACTTGAACTGAACGTCCCCACTGTCTCAAAAGCCGAAGATAAACAATTTGGACGACTTGTCTCGATCATAATCTCCGATGCGCCCACTATATAATAATTTACATTCCGAATCAACACATTGATGGATCATAAAATAAGCCTCACCACCACACGCTCCCCATCTGTCACAGTAAAATCGTAATCTTAGTTGACACCACAACTTACCAGCAACAGCAAAAATTAATAGCCGCAACAATCTTCTGGATGCAGGTGACTACTTCTTGGCGTTGTACACTCAAACCGACAGTATTGCAGGCGGGGCAGGTGACTTCAGTGGGTTCCTTCTTCAAATGGCCAACATTTGTTCCGATCGGCACCGAGTCTTCCATGTTGTAAAAGCTCGCTCTCTCGCTCTCTCTCTCACTCTCAACTAAACACTGTCAGTTTTAATGCAAAATTCCGAATTCCCGTCGTCATGCGATTCATGCAGACGCTCACAGTTCCACCGCGACTGGACTTAGCCAAGAATCAACTAAACCGATCAAGATCGGAGCGTATACGAGTACTCGACTACTGGTACAGAATCAAACGATAAATGAGTTCGAGCTTTCGGTCTCTCTTGATAGATACTTCTTACTCGGGCGGACACAATGATATAAAATTTACTTGGTCTCTAGGAAAGTTCTCAGTGAAACAATTTTGATTTTTTTTATTTATATTTAGTAACAGCATTTTTACAAAAACAAATGGAATAAACAACAGTCATCTCTAGAGTTGTGGTCGTCGATATGTTCCCAGATACTCGCCACAGCTGGAACAATAGTGCTGGCGGTAACACTTCAGCCATTTCCGCTTGAGAGTGGTTTTACCTTCCGCTTGACAAAATGGACAGGTGACCTCATGTGAACTCGGACCGACGGCGAAGTAGAACACTTTTGGGGCACCTGGTACCGGGATCGGCTCATCTACGATCTGCGTTGTCTGTACCTCAAGCTCAACCATGTCGCTGCTGCTCAATTTGATATTTTTAATTATCTTCTACTAAGGACTGACCGTGATCTTCAACTCAATTCACGGGAACCAGTTTATTTCTCGAAAGATTATAGTGCCGGTCCGGTTTGGTCGGTGCGAATGTACTAATTTTTCAGAGCTCACTGAGATCCACATCAATCCTGCTGTACTGGGGGCCGAAATGGTTGCGAGTCTATTATTACTTCATGGATGCGAAGCTTTTTTCATTCTTTTTTCTCTGAATTTAATTCTTTGGATTCTAAATGGAGTTAGACAAAGGGAAGTGCGAATGGCACATTCGAATTTTTTTTTTTCTGTCCGCTTCACTTGGTCTTGTGGAAGTGCGAACGGAATGTTTCGTGTTTGTGGCTGTTGAATCGTGTACGGGAATTTTATAATGAGGTCAGACGATCACGTACTATGGCTTGGTTTGCATTTGCAGTTGGGTGCGGGGGGGGGGAGGCTCAAAGCAGCTGTCATCATTAGCAGAATATTAATAATTATGGTTACGCTTTTGGAATTTCAATAGGCATAAACAAACAAAGCACATGGATTGTTCGTGGGCGTGGAGCGAGTTCAGCGGAACAGATGATTCAATGAATGGAGTGGTTTACGGGGAATCGGTTTTCATTGGAACTGCGTAGTCGAATTTGGGTTCTGAGTGGAACAAACTCTCAGTGCAAACATTTAATGAGTAGTTTAAGTGATTCTTGGGCGCTGCCTCACCGAATTGGAATGCGTTCGGAAAACTGCGTTGTGACATGCACAGTGCCACCCGTTCTAATAAGGAAAACATTCAAAATCAAGTGAAGACCATCGCTGTTTCTTTTAAGTAATAATAAGAAAATAAATAAAAAGTTGGCGCAACAGACCTTTCGCAGCCATATTCGTTTTCCATTGGGATATTCAGATTTTGCTCTCAGATTTCAGAATTTTCGTGTCCAATGGAACATAAAACAAGATTGTTCTTTGTTTGCATTTGTGGTGGTGCGTGTTTTAAGCGTCAGCTGTTCTTTGTAATTTATGCTTATTTCTCTATTTTTCACAGACTTGTCTTCTAAAAAACGTTATTATTAGCACACTTTAAGGTTTGACAATATGACAAATGTTTTGGAGTTAGTGTAAGTAGGTGTGAATCTCGCTCAGATATCGAGATGCCCAAAGTTGCTCTGACTCCAAAAATAGTACCTTTTTTGCGGCCAATGGAACATGAAATCTGACAGCCAGCTGATTCGAGAGCAGAGATCTTTTTCTGTTCCAATGGTAAACGACATAAGAGAAGCTCTTTCAAGACAGTTATACTCTCGGATGCTTGTCAGGCGTTCGCGAGAAGTGACGCTTTGGGCGAAAAAACTCAAGATGAAATTTGGGTTTTATTATACAATTATATAATTCAGTATAAAAAAACTTCAAAAGAATAGCTCTACATGCTTTATAATATTTATGACATGCGACCCTCATGATGCCAGTATTGATCTTTGGTGTAGAAGCAATTATCTAAGCGAAGGCGGCTGAAGGTAACATTGGTTGTTTTAGAACACAAAGTTCCTTGACAGATGTTCGGTCTCGTTTGCTTTGAAAGATATGTGATAAGGGTTTTGTACATCCACACTTATGTGGCCAGAAAAGTGCGAATGAGTGACCTAAGATGGTTAGAATATGAAGAGCAAACATAAATTGTCACTGTCAAACGCAGTAGAAGAAAACTTCGTCTCAAGTTTCTGCGCACAAGTGGAAGAGGACTTTAATTAAATTGGTGATGCTACCAGAAGAAAGAGCGTATTGTTTAAAGCCAAGGTTTATCCCTGAATGTAGAGCCGCCCTCGTAGATAAAAATTCAACCAAAAGGCGACTCACGAGGAAACCACAATTTTTTTAAGGTTATGCTCTCCTGCTGTTTTTGGAGGCACCACAGTCCGTGATTTGATGGAGACAAAAGCATTGCAGCTCAAAGCCATCCCTAAGTCGTGTCATAAAAACTGATTTAAGCATTAAAGTCGAGGCTTATATTTGAAAAATAGTGTGTGTGGACAAAAAGACTCTTAAATCCTCAGGAGCAGTCAAATGTCCGACGAGATCCAACCATCTCACGCTGGAGTACACTTACCGGATGAAACGGATTTCGTAATCCTGGTTGAGGGCACGTTTCTTAACGGCCAATCTATCGCAGATTGAACCGCTCCATTAGCAGAAGTAGCTGTTTGACATTTCCTCGTATTTTTCAACATTTTCTGGCCATATTTTCCGAAACCTTTCCATATAGAAAAGTATTCAAAATATTTCACCATTTTCAATCAAATCCATATTATTCCCTTCAAATCTCTTCTATGTATTTCCAAGTGGCCACCCTAATGACGCCAACATCTACTCCACTGATTGACATGTATACACACGCAAGTGCTACGCGCTAGCCCATCTCGGCAGACCTCAGTCTCAAAAACGTTTCGCAATTACAATAGGTACATTTTCTATTTCCAAGACGACTGAAATTGCTTTGGCGATCTTGAGAATTTAACAATCCACAGACCACAAAAAACAAAACACCCAAATCCAAACAGAAAAATGCCTCAAAAAATCAAACACAAAAAAATTGAAATGTATCCAAAAATAAATTTATTTGCTCTCGATAAAATGTAGAAAAAAAAAACATTCAACAAAAATCTCTAATAATCACTTGCACACACTCACTTCGCTTTCTTTAGATACTTTTTCGGCTTCATTACGCGACCAAAGTAGCAGCCACAGTTCTTGCAGTAATGGTTCATATCTGTGTGTTTGCATGGATGCGAGAAAGTCCGACAAAAGCAGCAGCAAAACATTCTACAAGAAACAGAAATGCACACGTATTAGTACGAAACAAATTGAAATATTGATCTTGAGGATAGAATTAAACAAATCTCCATGACATGACTTGACTATGACATCATTCCGCCCGACCTGTGGGATGGAAAATAAAATTGTTTAATTGAAAACTCACACAAAAAGGCACGAATAGAAGCCATTGATCGTGCTCGTGTACCATTTGAGGTCATGCGTCACCTCGGATTTGGCTTGTATCTGACATGCCGGGCAGGTTATGTCAACCGGCTCTCTGGGCAGGTTTAGGAATTGCCCCACCAAAGGTGTCGCATAATTGTCGAATATCGTTTGATCGGTGATCTTCTTGCCAACCGCTGGATCGTTGCTAACTACAGCTGGCTGTGATTGTGACATAGTCAAACTCTTCTCTGGAACAGGCTCGAGAAAATAAACAAAACGCGACTAGATGGGAGGATGGTTGGGCCGCGATCGTCACTCGGATCGGCGAAACTATACACACGGTACAAAATACGACCACGATCAGCTGTGAGTCAATTCTGAGAAAATAGAATTCCAACGAGCTTTTGACCGAACGAGAGTTGGCGAGAGCTTTCGGTGTGGTTGATTCTGCTGGGAAATGTTGGGAACGGAGAGGTGGGCCGTGCAAATGGCATGAAAACATTTTGCATTTCTTCGTTCGTTTATTTTTATTCCATGTACATCTGGCAGTAGATATGTATAAACAGAGTCTTTGTATGGACTGCCATGGATATACAAATAACTCTACTGATTTGTAATATTTTTATGAAATAAGAAAGTTCTTTTAGGAAACGTCACATAAATGTGGTTTATCGCACTTGGGGTGCTTGTTTATCCCACAAGTGAATTTCCGTGAATTTCCTTAACGTCAAAAACTGCTGTCAAATATTCCCCAAAAATACCTTTTTAGTTTTTAGAACTCTAAGTATTTGCTATATCAGAAGATCAGCATAACATCCTATGCCTTCTGTAACCGTAGGGCCGACGAAGCTGAACTGTCAAGACAGAGAAATAAATGGGCTTTTAAATTTATATTCAAAGGCACCTTAGACTGTGTTTTGATTCCTCTAAGGGCCTGCTCCTTGTAAGGGATACTCCCCCAATTTCTTCAGAGTTCCTACCATACCTCGACTTCTCAAACGATTTTGAGGGCCAGGTTCTTTCTCTGATAGTCAAACCAATAACCTTAGTGTTAGTCATCCGCATTGCACTCAACCGACTTAACGTTTTCAAAACTCAAATCATGTTCTGTTATCTTCTGAAGATGATACAAGATGTAGTTCTCGCCTTAAATTAAAATTTGTACAATTGGCTACATGTTTTTAAACAGCAGCAGGCTCATAAAGTTACCTATGGCCAAACTTTTCAAAATCATTACTTTTGTTATTTTTGGCAAGAATGCCCGAATTCTATATCGATGTAGAACGGCTGAATTGAGAAGCTCTTTCATGACATTTACGCTATCGGTTGTTTGTCAGACGTTCGCAAGAATTTGTATTGAACTTGAGACCCAGTATATTTTTTGGGCTTCGATCTCAGCAAAGCAAAGCAAACTAGAACTTTTAGTACGCCATTCCAACAGCTACTGTGAGTTCTCGAAGTGTCAAGTGGATCGACGCTGGGCTGTTGGCGTAGACCTTATCTTTCACGTGGCCCCAAAGGAAGAAGTCGCAAGGTGTTAAATCAAAAGATCTCGGTGGCCAATTGTGATCACCTCTTCGAGAGATAACACGGTCCGGAAACTTTTCCAGTAAAAGATCAATGCTTTCGTTGCTTGTGTGGCACGTAGCGCCGTCTTGTTGAAAGTTAACGTTGTCCAGATCAATACCATCCAACTCCGACCATAAAAAATCATTAATCATCTCTCGATAGCGCAATCCATTCACCGTAACTGTTGATCCAACCTCATTTTCGAAAAAGTAAGGTCCAATGACCCCGCCGGTCCATAAACCGCACCAAACAGTCACACGTTGCGGATGGAGAGGCTTCTCAACAATAACTCTTGGATTTTCCGAGCCCAAGGTGCGACAATTTTGCTTGTTGACGTAGCCACCGACGTGAAAATGGGCCTCATCAGTCAAGATGATTTTTCGATGGAATTCCGGATCATTTACATGCATTTCAAGGACCCAATCAGAAAAGACACAATGTTGTTGGAAAACCCTTTATTTCATTCTATTTTTGTTTTGTTGTGTTGCTCAATACACATTGTACGCCACTGAAGTCAAAGTTCAAAGTTTACCTGTTTTTGTACATCTTGCTTCATGCTGATTGTAAATGAAATCAACAAGGCTAGCAAAAAAAATGGAAAGCTGTCGCTAAACTGTGCAAAACAGGCTGGGTTTGTGACCAAATTACAAAAGGGCTCACTTTGCTCAATCTGTCAGTGATCGACAACGTCTCTGTTCCTTTTTGGAACTGAGTTTCCTGACAGTCATATTGGGGCTTCGCAAAAGGTCTGTGTGTGGCAGATTCGTCGCTGGAAAAGCAATTAATTCGGCTTTTGTTTATTTGTTTGTTTAGTTATTGTAATCACATGCCACTTGACGCCAACCCGTCGATACGATAGACAGATCTTATTGGCTGCTTTGCTCCCAGTATGTTTATACCTATATTTCAGCCAAGTGAATGCAGGTGGAGAGGAGGATTTAAAGTCCAATTACAAACTGGATTTACAGGTGGAAAAATACAGACAGAAACACTGCGAAGTCTCCTTCGAACAGACAACTTTACAGAAGAAAAAACATCAAATCTCCCAAGGCCTGCGAAGTTCCGTAGGTACGCAGACTTCAGCATTCATCTTTCCTAATGGACTGATCATTAACAATGAATAATGGAATAATTAACTTCCATTCAAATAAAGGCCGCAATACACCGTCCTAAGTGCTCACAACGAATCTACTTGACACACATTGGTTACCTCACTTTGCTTTCACTTTCATTCGTTACTTTTGTACCGTTCGGTTGCAGTGCTTTTCTTACCAAATTGCGATACATGTATTCGCATAATAAAAAAGAACGCAAGTTGTAAACTTTTGTTTATTCGACTGTCAAACACAGATTTCATCTGAAACATACTTTTCTTTAGAAACAAAACAAAGACACTTTTTACTTAGGAAACATATCACACCGGCCGATCGTAGAAGCTCAAGTGGCCACCGCACTTATTGCAGAACATGCGCTTGCTCTTGTACTGGTTCGAGAGGCAGCAGAAAAGGAACGGGAGTGAAAATATCGGAAAACAGCTGAAAAGAGAGATTGAGTTCATTATCAATGTTTTGTTGAGTGACATCCCTTTCGGTGACATACCACGACAGCAGCGATAGCAACGCGCTGAGATCCCCCACCAGTCCGGACATCTGGACCGTTTCAGTGTCTGATCGAGCTCCGCAAAGGGGACATTTGACTTGATATGAACTCGGCCCAACAGCAAAGTACCTCAGACGTGGCTTGTCATCATGGGCGATGGATTTGGGGGCCGCCCAGAATAGCTTATTGGCGTGCTTGGCTTCTAAGACGTCATCGACGTTGTCGATAAATGGCAGATTGGCACCCCTCGCCAGGCGTATGTTTCCAATGATGTTGTTGCTTCTCTCCTCAGGCGTTGTAGGTGGATTTAGATTTATCTCGACCAAGTCTGTATCGTCAGTCATTTTGTGTGCGCGCCGAATGTATGTACCGGTCTGGACGGACTGTCGACGTCGCTCGAGTCGACGGATGCCTATCGTAGAGATTTGCAACCAAAGAGAGAGAGATCGATGTTAAGAGCTTTCAAAGCTTCCGTTGAATTGTTGGCCTTCTTGAAAATCTATGTATGACATCATTTTGTGTGAGAAACTCCAGTGTGAGTAAATCCGAAAGCAGCAGAGCAAAAACTTTGTCAGAGGCAGTAAATGAAAAATGTGCTGCGTAAAGTTGTGCTCGTGAGCTGTCAAATCCCTGATGGAGGGCTGGGTTTTAGCCTCGTTTAGACGATCATTTCAGTTTCAATTTCAGTTGAGCTATCAGTTAAGCTTTCAGTTAAACTGATGTGTGCAGTGCATTTAGACATCAGTCCGGTTATCTTTTGAACTTTCATTTTAATCATGAGCAGTCGTGAGCAGGCAGAAGAAATACATTGTGGGCGATGAAAGCCTAATTGCAACAGCAATGGTTTTGTCACTTAAATAAAAAAAAAAATCAAATGGAGCAAAGATTGCTACTTAAAAAGAGGAACCCTATCCAAGTGAATTGAATTTGGGAGTTGAGGTTTTAACATGGTGATTTGTCAAACCATTTACGTATGAGTGAAAGCGTATATTGGTCGCCGCCATTTTACCATAGTAACGTATTCAAATATAATTCATCTTAGATTAGAACCTGTTTCCAATGGAGCAGCTCATTTACGTATTTTTTTCGATTTCTAGATGTCGCTCTTTTCTTTTATAAAAAAAAAATTAAATAAATAACGAAAATAATTGTAGTACGTTTTTTTGTAAAAATATAGGGGTACTTATTTAAAAAAGGTATGGTCGATTTTCGACCACAAGCGATACTAAAGGGTCCGCCATCTAATTTTTTTTCCTTTCAACTAGTGCTTATTTCGCGAATGGTAACACTTAGCTCATGTCTGATTCGACAGATAATTAGTTTTATCCTTCCGCTGAACGAATATGGTTGTGTATACGCTTGAACAACGTTGGGGAATATTGCGACATTACTTTGAAAATCGACTTAGGGAAGATGCCGATTTTGCCAAAAAAAATCATCTTTTCAGATGAAGCTCATTTTCATCTTGGCGGGTATGTAAACAAGCAAAATTGTCGCATTTGGGGCACAGAAAACTCGCACGCATACATTGAAAAGCCGATATACCCAAAACGAGTCACTGTTTGGTGCGGAATTCGGTCCAGAGGCATAATTGGGCCACTTTTCTTCGAAAATGAGCAAGGAGTGGCCGTTACAGTCAATGGCGATCGTTATCGGGCCATGTTGAACGAATTTTTGTTCACAAAAATTGAAGAGGAGGATATTGGCAACATTTGGTTTCAACAGGACGGCGCTACGTGCCGAAGCTACACTCGATGTTTTGCGCCCTGTTTTTGAAGATCGCATTATCAGCCGCAGAGCTGATGTCGTTTGGCCAACTCGGAGCTGCGATTTGACACCGTTGGACTATTATTTGTGGGGTGCCGTAAAAGATAAGTGTTACGCCGACAAGCCAGAGACAATTGACGCTTTAAAGGACAATATTCGTGAAGCCATTGATGAAATACAGCTGCACACAATCGATAATGTGCTTTAAAATTGGACCGATCGTGTAGGCTACTGCATAGCCAGCCGAGGCAGCCATTTGAATGAAATTATTTTCCATTATTAACCGGAAGGATTGTACTTTCAAATTTAACTGACAGCTCAACTGATAACTTATGGGAATTCCATCAGTTTCAGTTCAACGCTTAAATTTTTGCATTTAGACATCAGTTTAACGGAAAGCTTACCTGAAAGCCCAACTGAAACTGAAAATGAAATGATCGTCTAAATGGGGCTTATAAGCAAACACAAGCATCGTCTGAAGATGAGAAGCGTTTTCTTTTTAATTTATTCGACAGTTGCTTAGAGATTCTTAGTCTTCCTAAGGGCAAAATCAGCTACCTCCAGGGTGACAGTGCTTGGTCGTTTAGCAGTGCTCAAAATTGGTAGTCATTACCTACTTCTTTCGAAAATTTGTTTAATCCGTGTTTTTGGGGCTTTTTTGAAATCTTTTTTAAAATGTTTTTGACCCATTTTTGACGCGTTTCTATATAAAGTCCGTTTATTTGACTTCCAATTAAGGTCTGGCATTGCAATAAAAACTACCGATACTAACTTTCTTATTTTGTTGTTTAAACTTGCGTATATAGCTCAATAAATAGAAAAATTACTTACCTACAATTAACAATAACTTAGATGTGATGTGAAATAGTACTGTGTATATAGAAAAATTGTTAACAATTTTCAATTTATTCACTTTAACATACAAAAATACTTCACATTTCCACACTTCGATAAGATTGCACTGCATTTCGAGTGCACCCTTGCAATGATTATAAGAAACTCTAAAATTTTCAACGAAAATCAGTTGGAAATCGTTTCTCGATAAAAAGGGTTACCCGTAAGAGCTTAAATAAAATGGCTTCTTCATATCCAAATAAACCACCCGGTTGGACCCCAGCACAAACCTACACACCTTCCGAACAGCCGGTAACTCCAGCAATTGGCCCAGAATCAACTCGCACTATTTGTCCCAGTTGCAGAGCTGAAGTTCTGACGACTTTGAAGCATGAGCCTACAAACGGGACCCACCTGATGGCCCTAGTCCTGTGCCTGTTCGTGTAAGTAGAAGTGATTCTATTATGTTGTCAAAAAGAATAGTTTACATCGGATCATGAACGAGAAATCCGTGAACGAGCAACCTCTCAAGTGTCACCACAGACGACAGACAATTCGATGGTTTAATCTAGTACTTTTGTGCAACAGTGAAAAATGTTGAATGACCGCCTAGATCACTTTCAAAATTTTCCTGATTTCAAAAACTATCCAATATTTCAGCAAATCCACTTCACACGAATTATAGTTATTATTATTACTGAGGGGAACACCGAGCCACTTTTCTCTCCTACGAATGGTGAGGTCACCCTCTTCTCCCAATAAAGATATGCGGTAATGTACGTTGAACCATATCGCAGTTTAAACAAGATAACAGTGTAAACTGTAAGGTCTCTTAGATGCAGATACGCTTTCGGTTGTTCATACATATAGTCACCTGGAAAAGCTGTACGAAACTCAGTCGCAATAACAACATCGATAAATACAGTCCTATTGATTTAAAAAAAAAAAAAATACAAACACAATGTCGAGTGTAGGACCATCGTCAACGAGATTAACTTGCCCCTCCTGCAGGGCGGATATTAACACAAAACTTAAACACGAATCCACAACAAGGACACATTTGATGGCGGTTCTTTTGTGTGTATTCCTGTAAGTTTCTATTTTGTTTTTTTATTAATTTGTTATTGTTACTTAAAAATGGGTGTTTTCAGTAAGAAATGTGAGACTTTAGATTTGTGTTACATTTAAGGCGCCAAGAGCTGTGTGATCTAAAAGGACATACAGTGTGATAATATTTTCAAAGATACCTTCAACATTTATAGTGGCTGTTCACCTTTTAAAGTGAAAAAGTCAAATTTTGTATGTTATATTAACTGTGGTCACGTTAAATATATTTAAGGTTAAGTTTGGTAATGATTACTTAAACCAATGGATTTTGAATGTCAATATGGTTTGATTTCGAGCTGTCAATTTTATTTAAAAGCAGAAATAAATATGATTCCAGTTGCTGCGCTCTTGACAGCCAGTACCGATGTGTAAAAGCAATTCCAATGCTATCCATAGAAAGTGTCTACATTTAGTGGCTATTTTTCTATTAAATCTTTTAGAGTTTAAAAACAATCGTTGAAATTGAAAACTCCAGTTTTAGGGAAAGGAGTTTATGTATGGGCCTTCTAATTATCTTTTCACTAAATATTATATAATCGGTAATCATGTTAAATGCGCCATTGAAAATTAGTAAGATCTAGACTGGTAACCAAATATGATTATTAGTTCCGCCCAATGTGTATTTATAAAATTTGGTAGATCATGACATTTATCGCCGAAAACGTGCAACAACTTTTTTTTTAGCAGTTTCAAAATATCTGCAATAGATAGCACTGAATTAGAATAGTTGAGGTTATCTCTGATTTGGCTACTCCGACTTTTAATTTTCTCCTTAAAATTGTCATTTGGGATATATCTAATTTACGCTATTCACTTTAAGGTTTGGCGTTTTTAAGGCTCCTTAGGAATTTATAAAAAAACTTAATTCTTCTTTCGCGAACATACTCTTTCATATGACTTAAACTTTCTAATCAGTTATGTCGCTTCCGATTGGACATTCCAGATTTTGACATGAAATTTCAGAGAACATTAAATGAGTTGGCTGCAAAAAAAACAATTTTTTTCACTTGCACTGGGTAAACTGGAGATCCATATAGTTGATTTCCATACATTCATAAATACAATACCAACCCACTCGAAATAATTTATATAAAAACTTTCGTTAACATTAGAAAATGGAAACTAGAAAAGTCTCTCAATAATTATTATGAGTTCGAGCTGTGTAGTTATTTTATTTTTTTTTGTTTAATATAATTGTCGTCTTTATAAACAACGTAATCAGAATAAGAGTGCCTAAAGAATTACAGGAAATATGTGCACTTTCGATCTCGATGTTTAAATTTGTCCGTTTTTGGCTCCAAGATTTTTCAAATGCACCATACACACTTCTTATAAAAGCTGGTAACACTGCAGTGCAATTAATATCCCGGACAATAAATGTGTGCGAAAATGTGCCATCATTTCACAGCAGCGAATGCTGCAAAACGAAAAGGAGAGCGAAATTTTTCGTTCACGATTTCCTTGTCTCACTTTTGTATGGGATTTTTCGCTCCGGAACAGGTTCGTTCTATCCTTTATTCTCTATAAGCAAATGCAATTACTTCTTAATAGATGAAATAAACAGAAGCCGTCAATGTGGTTTCGTTTGCTTGTGCATTTCGCTGTCGAACGAGCTGCGATTAAATTAAAGTTATCTGCTGGTTACACAGCAATTTCATAAAAAAAAATTTTATTCTTAGGCGGCACATACACTTGTCAAAAACTCATCAAGCATTATAGAGTGTATTAGTGAAAATGAGACATGTGTGTTGTGTGTGGTGTATCTGCTTGAAGCAAAATCAAAACGTTTGGATTTTTGCTCAATCAGGAGCCAATGTTTGACAGTTTATATGGATGATTGCGTGTTTGATTAGAAATTATGTTCATTTTCTCTTTGACAGCGACGAAGCAAAATTCCAAGCAGACAGTGGAAATGACTTTTAAAAGGATTTTCAGCTCGTTTAGAACCATTTCTGAACCTTTTTTACGTAAAAATAAATAAACACTCATGCTTGATGAGTGGATAATTGAATATGCAACGTCAAACAAAGTTTGCTACACACTCTGACATGCTTGATGAGTTTTTGACCTGTGTATATGCAGCTAACTGAAGTTTGCTGGTGAACCAACTTGTGCGCATTTGTTTATTAGTACGGTGCTAGTTGCTACCTTTTTAAAGTCAACCTTCTAAAGCCTGAGCAATAATCATCCGTGGTTATAATGGTCACGAAGAATGAAGGTCACAACTCTCGTGGATCGCGGATGTAAGAGATATTGGTTTATCAATTTGTTGATGTTGCAAAGAGTTTTCCCATTTTACAAGAATTGCATTAAGCGAATTCACGATCGTGAATCTTCCTCTTTCGTTTCGAAAAAAAATCCTCATCGCTATGATGAATAAGCTTGATCATTGTCACAAATTGTTACACACCCAATTGCTCAATAGATTATATAGACCGGAAAACACAACAATTATGATTGATTCAGCGACATTTTGCGAAATGCATGTTTTTAATGTGTTACCAGGAACCATGTACATGTCTGACCACTCACCTCTTATCTGAGGGATGATCAGAAGCCCATTTAAGCAATAGAGAGTACCAAACTCCTTCGATACTGATTAACTTTGCTAGAGGACATGACTCACCAAAGTGAGAGCCCATTCCCCAGCGACTCATGGATCTGGTATAAGTCAACATCCGCGCAGATAATCCCCCAACAGAAAAACATTTTTCTCAAAAAGCCGCAACAGCAAACACAAGAATTGCTCCTATAAATACCTGTTATCTAGTAGCGATAAGATTACGCGACTGATTCTGAATAAGTATCTACCTATTGCAAATTTCGTGCACTTGCAACGAACTCAGTACAAATTCGTTGTTCTGTATAATAAATTCGATACATATTAAAAGAAAATGGGGAACCCTCCACCCTATTCCGATAACCCACCTGGCTCGACCCCAGCCCAAACATACCAAATCGGACTCGCGTCATTTGTCCAAGTTGCAGAGCGAAGGTCCTTACGTATATGAAGCATGAAGCTACAACTCAGACGTATTTAATTGCGCTTAACTTGTGCCTGTTTATGTAAGTAGAATCTGTCTCTCAAGTTGAATATACCTCAACTTGAGAGACAGATAAGTATCAATCTAATGTCTACTTAAGTTGTGATAAGAATTGTTATTAAATTACAACTTATCAGTATCTAGTAACAACATGGATAGGTTAGGTAAGTGATAAGTTTTTTAGTTTTCAGTTATTTGTGCGATGTTTCATTCTAATAGCCTCTTTATGGGAAATTCATTGGGCCTTACTAATACACATTTTTAATCTTCGCTTTAAGTACATTGTCGGTCGCAATATGCAATATTGTATGGAAAATTTAACGTTCACAAATTCAGCGATGCTAATAATAATCAGTTTTTTCACTTAAAAACTACCTAGATAAGAACCTTCATGTGATATCCGGTTCCTACTGAAAAATAGATGATAACACGAAATTAAATTTGCAAGCATCCAAAGCGACCAGCGATCATGAGTTTCATTCAAGTGAGGCGCACAAATTAGATTTGGCTTCCAAGCTTCTTATTTAATACATCAAAAGGGGTTCGACATTTTGTAGTATGGCAACACGTCAGTGCTACTTAGCAAGAACGTTCAAGCCCCGCACCCTCATCCACTGCAACATACATTGTTGCTTGTTTGGAAGTAACACACATACTGCATCACTGACGAGACGACAGTCACAGTCACTCGTCTCAGCAGATCTTATGTAGTGCCTGTAGGGAACATTGTATTCGAAATGGAATCGAAATCAAAACATATCAATAAAAATGTCATTCAGCTAAAAAATATCAACAAAACAAATATCACCGTAAATAAGTAATTATAACTGGAGCCAGAGAAGAGGAAAAATATCCACCCAGCAATCGCTGGAATTCCAGTGAATTCCTTATGACCTTATGAGTGAGACCTGAGACATATTAAATAAAGCGCAGTTAGTGGTGTTTTTTTTCTTAAGTAGGCAGCGCAAACATTTCATTTGCGCAACTAAACGTTGCAGCCAGATTTTAGGAGTAGGTATTTTGCGATTTGTTTGCGAGACTGATTGCTTGACTTTGGTTCAGATATTTGCTACAAATTTGAGACACAATGGTTTTTTGACATTTCACGATAAAAAAAACACACGATAAGACATTCGAACAGCAAATTTCCCTCAGTAGAAATGATTGAAATCGTAAGTCAAAGATATTTCTTTGCTTTTCAATATCGATGTCAAATGTTGTCAAATATAAGTTTCACAATATTCATATAAAGAGTTTTTAGAGTGATAAAAATGTAAATTTATAAATCTTGCTGTCATTATTGACAGTTCTTTGATAGTTACGTTCTGTATTGTTTGAAAAACTGTCATTCAAAATTTATGTACTTAAATTTGGTTGCTTATTAAATAAAGTGGTAGTTTTGATCGTAAATGAACAGATTTGCTGTCGAATTTGGATTGCCTTAATTGGAAACTTTCTTCTAATTCAAAAAACTTGTTTACACTTTCACAAGTTACACGCATCATCACTACATTAGAAATGTGATGTAATAATTTCTTTTTCTCGGGATCAAGCTTGGGGCAATGATAATCAATACCGTGGTTAATTACCCCTTTCGTGGGCATTTTGCATTTCAAAATACATAATCTAAAAGCGTGGAGAAAGGGCATTTTTATAACCCTCAGAACAAATGAAAGGCATTTGATATACCGAATCTAAAGAAATGCCATTCGAATTTAATAAAAATAATTTTTTTTTGTTTTTTTTTCTAATTTTTTTGTGTATGGTATTTTCGTGGGGAATGTCGTGGGGTTTTCTTAAAACGACTTGGGCAGAAAGATTATTTTTGACAATTGTCCGAAACTCTGGCGTCACTGTAAAGCTACCCTTTTCAATATAAAAACAGCAAAACTGCTTCAAATGCCCTATTGAACATTTAAGAGAGAACAAAAATGTCGCTTTGTTTTGCATTGCAAAAATGTCAAGTGTAAATTGTGTACCAGAAAAAGGAACAGCAGGAGTTTGTGTTTATGTTTTTTTTTTTAGCTCTTTTACTAGCTATACATTTAAGAATATGTAGAAGGCAAATGTACACTTTGTTTGGAGTGGATATATATCATACCCTATCAAGAACTTTTATTCAGCATGTTTGCAAAATGACAGCAGGACAACGCAAACTGTTGACACCTCAGAAGAGATGTAGGAAATAGTGTACTGTTCGGGATACACTCGAAAAAGATAAGTGTTTCTTCTATTCTCGTTTGTGCTGTTCTGCATCACTGTAGGCACACATAGAATTGAACCCGTCTCCCTTGTGTGTAACATTGTATTCGTTAGAATAATTCCTTTTTGTTGCTTCTTACGCTTTAAAGTGCATTATTGCAATTTCACAACGTGCTTCATTCAGTTGAAATGTGTACTTATCTATTACCAAGCAAATAAAAGCCATTGGTACGACGAATCGCAGTTGGCACTTGAAAATGCATCTATCTTTATTGACTATATAACAAACTATCGAACAAAAAAAATATACCCTACTCTAAGGAGTACACATGAAAAAACAACCGGTGCCATGATAAGGTTAGGTTGCCCTCTGCCTCCAGCAAACTACAGGCTTGTGCATTTTCAACTGAATCAGTTGAATATTAGTTTTCAGTGAATACGGATCGAAAGTGTAATTGAAAAATGTCGAAAGGTTTGCCTCCGTATACAAATTTGCCACCTGACTATAACGCGCCGGAAGAGCTAGAAGCCGCAATGGCTACAGCACCAACTGCACCGGAGGCAATGCTGCCACCGTATCCATACAATGTGATGACTTCGCAGCCAATGCCAGTAGGGCCGCCGACACAACATACCGTTGTGATCACCGCTCCGGGGGCCGCTCACAACACCCAGGTCGGTCCAAGTGCAATGCGTATGACCTGTCCGAACTGCAGCGCTCAGATCAAGTCGAAGATAAAGCACGTAGCCACATCTCATACCCATTGCATGGCAATCTGTTTGTGCCTTTTCTGGTAAGCTATAGCGATATTGACTTAAATTGTTTATAACTTAACTTCGGTTTGTATTTGTGTGTTTCATTTATAAGTGAATATTTGTCAAGCAGAGCCTCGAATTTGAGTTTTTGTGTAGAAGAGTAGATTCTTCTCGAAATGTGTAGCGGCAACTTTTCAAAGTCAACACAAATATGCAGTTTATGAGGCTTGCGTGTGTACACATTTAATATTGAGGAATGAGAGAAACAGAATGCTTGACAGGAAAACACAAACGATAAGCAGACAAAATTTTAAATAAGTTTTTTTCGATATGATTTCATAAACACAAGTTCTGCTCAAGTACGCTTACTCCAAGGGCTGATAATGAAATATAATTTATAATTCAAGATTGAAATTCTGGTGGACATTCATTATTCAGTGTCGCATTCCAGATGAGGTTGGCTGGTATATTTTTTTGGCTATTTTATTTTCTGTTTCGTCTGCAAATGATTAATAAATACTAATGTGGTATTCGATTGGGCGCTCTCAGAGCAATTTTTATGTTCGTTTGCTACAAAAGAAGCAATCTTTTTCAGGTTTCAGATCACTTTTACGAATCTAAATATTTTCTCAGATTTACCAATACAAGTGCATTTGAGTTTGACAACTGCTGGAGTTTGTTTACATTTTCGTGAATTTTTTCTACAGCAAAGAAAGGCATTGCATCGGGTGAATCTATTTTTGTAAATTATTTATGTGTTAAAATATTTAAAAATCAATCGGGTAGGAAATTTCGAATGTTTTAATGTAAAATTTAACCAGTGAACGGAAGGCGCTTTTAAAAGTGTCGAAGACTGCACACATTCAAGTCGCACGAATAACAACACAAAAAACAGCAAGTGACGTTTTTATGTTCTGTTCGATTAGGAACCCGAAATCTGAGAGCAAATCTGAAGAAGCTCAATCGAGTACCACATAACTGCAATCGGAGTTCGAAGAAAATCGCCCGCACCTACTTCGGTGGGTCGTACACGATCAGCGTTGCCAGATCATTGATCGGAGATTTCGAGTCTAGTGTCCAACATTTATATATATACGCTTCTTCGACTTATCGCTTGTGGAGAACCCTATCGAATTAAAAGAGTCGCTAATGTTTTCAAGAGGCATAAAACGTCAAATCCAACCTTAGAAACGTGAAGAAAAGAGCGACATCCAGCAAAAAATCTACCCTTCCATCCTATAAAAATAGGATTCAAATGTGGATTTAGTTCATACTGTAATAATAAAGAAGATGCCACCAGAAAATTATCGAATGTACAGCATGTCTCTTTTTTGTTTTTTCTAACTGTTTTTTTTAAGCTGACTCTATTCTTAATGAAAGCAAAATTGTATTTTCAAGTATAATAATCGTGCTGGTGAATAACGAGTTCTGATCCCGAAGTCGTAACAGCTTTGTGCTTAGCTACCTGCATATGGGCCAAATTATTTAAACAAACTATTTTTGTTTGCTCAAGCCTTCTCATTTGATTTAAACGTCTTGTAGGTGTATTTTTTGCGGATTTTTAAGAATGCACGCGCAATTTCTCCCTGCCGACTTGAACTTTTTGAAATCGATTATATAAAAGTTATCTTAAATCTAGATCTAATCAGGTTTCGATAAGTATAACTATATTGTTCAACATAGCTACCACAAAATTAAATAAAAATTAGCGATTCAGAGATAGTCGTCCATGAAATTTGTTTACGATATTCCTCATATATTTAATAAGTATCTAGTATCAATCACGTGCGGCAATTTTCGAAAAACTCTACATTATTCAATTTATCAATTTATTGGGAATTCTTCGAAAAACGAATAACTCGTGAGCAGATTAGATTATTCACTTTACTTTGAGTCATAAGAGTTTTTTTTTTATTTGCACAGCAATTTCTAAATTTTTCATACAAAGCACTGCCAATGACAGATGATTGATAAATTTTGCAACCCACAGCTCTCCAACACATCAGCCTAAGGGTGGTGGTTACTTTTGACTTTTTAGGATGTGGTCGTGTCTATTCTACTCCCAATCAATAATATTTTTTCCAAATGTCATAATTTGACAAAGGGCCATTTATGAATACATCATTTCCCGACTGAACTTCAAAACATACAATACATACTATACCTCTTTATCATCCATCAAATTTCGAATGTCGACAAAAGATTATTCACTCTTGAAAATTAGATACCAGCCTAATAAATTGCCCGAAATTAGGAAGCCAATCAGTTATCGTTCGTGTTACTCAGTGGTCGCTTGTGCTAGTCAAAGTGTCATAGAATAGTTATAATGTCACAACCTCCAGTGTATGTGCAACAACCTGGTTACAGTCAACCCACACCGGCTCAATCCTTTGAAGGGCCACTGCCTGCTTCTTGTTATCAGGATCCATCAAAAGGCACTGCATCTGCAAAATGTATCATTACATATCAAACTAGAGGAACTGCAGGACCTGGAATTAGAGCGGTTGGTCCAACACCGTCAAGGACTAGCTGTCCGTCATGTCGGGCTGACATTCTGACTGCAGTCAAGTATGAGCCGAGTTCGAAAACGCATTTGATGGCTCTCTTCTTGTGTTGTTTTATGTAAGTTTGGTTTACGTTGCTCTAGTTGAAAATGTTTAAATTATTAACAACAGTAGCTTATTTTGGTTTTCGAAGCGACCAATGTCGAACTACCTTACAATACTAAATTGTCAGTCATTGTTTTATTCCAACAATTTCTAAATCTCCGCACAATGCTGGCGTTAAACCAAACCTGGAACTGATATAAGGTCATAATTGACATAAATAAAGCGCCTATTACTTTATTTGCTCTGCAACTCAAAGATTTTAAGCAATGACGGTACGGTATACAAAATAAAATAAAACCGTCCGTATAAAGTAAATATTTGCACATCTCAGAAGGAAAAGTACTAAAAATAGGCTTGAATTCAAAACTGTCTTAGTTTCGTTTATTGTTTTTACCAGAGACAATACTGAGACCCCCAACTCGCAATCCTCTGGCCGCTGGACCTCTTAATTTTTTTCGAATTTGCCATATTGTTTTCGTATCGGTGTTGTCAATTTAGAATCCGTTTGATATGCAAAAACATACAAACAAAATATAAAATAAATGCTGCCAACAGTGGGGGAATGTAATAGAGTTCGGGTATAGCACATTTGAACATTTCTGAATGATATTGGTAAGTTTTTATATATTTTTAAAAGGTGAATAATAAAATTTGTTTGGTTAATAATACTATCTAAATGAGAAGTCTTATATACTAGAAACATATTCGGATAAACGTGGTTGTGTATATTCCGCTTTTAAATAACATTAACTTCGATTTCATGAGTACATTTTTCTTAAATAACTGAAGAAAAACTGCTCAAAATGAATTTATTTTCCCTCAACCAATCTACATTGTTGATTTTTCATAAATATTTTAAACAAAATATACACTTATTCCAAAAAAAATACCGTCCACGCGTAACGGATAAAATTCCATGAACGCTGATAGCAACTTTGCCGACAGTGGAAGTGGCTCATATTTTTCACGAGTGTTTGGTGAGCCGGAATTTTTGAATTTACGTGACATTTGTCATCACGTAAAAAAAAGTAACAATATCGCACCAAATCGTGGCCCCTCCGTAAAAATATAGCTTGTAGGCTAAGTAACGGGAAATCGGTAACGTACACGTCCCCATTGTGGAAGTAAATTCTTAACTGCACTTTTCATAAAGTAAAAGTTGATGCGCCAGCAGAAGAGGAATTTAAAAGAGGAAGCCTTTTAGGCCTTTGATCTTGTTCCACTTTCATTTCTATGGGTCACAATAGCAAAATTTGTTGTGGAATCGCTTAATCCTTGACCACATCCCTAAAAACGTAAAATAAGGACTCCATAATTGATTACCAACGAGCGTTTCTCTAAATACTTCAAGCATGGACACATAACGCTACAACAGAGCCTCAAAATGCTTACAGAAAGGTTTTAGTCCTACACCTAAATTGTTGTAAGTTGCAGCCTTTAGAAATGTGTCTCCGGTAACTGTGAATCGGTTATATGTATTTTTTACAAAAATTTTATTTCTTTTTTTATTTTATTTTTTATGCTGAAACAGTTGTGAAAATATTTACAAATGATATTAAGATCAATTTTGTTTATACAAACATTAAAACACCCTTCAACAAGAATTCAAAGTTGATATCAGACTCCTTCCGATTAAACACTTGAGTGGCTTACACACATACACACACACAGTTGGCATGACTTCATGCCCAAAACCAGTACTTTTATCAACGAGGCAATTCGAAATCTCTCAGATCTCAATATAGGGCCGGAAATAAAGTATTACTCATTTCTGCACTTGCTGATAAAGGCCTGAGTGATTCATTTGAAAAAAAGCTTTATCTCCCTGAACTAACAATTAAATGTTACACTCCAAACCAAAAAAAGTACCAACCTCGGATTGCAGATAAGATAATACACAGTATCTTAAGTTTTCTTGTAAAATGTGAATCAGTCCGAAAGAAACTGTTCTAATAGGCAAACGTGTTGAAAAAAAAACGGAAACTCTATTTTGAAATGGAAAAGCAAGAAGGACCACCACCCTCGTACTCTCAACAGGCCGGTTGGAATGCCCCACAACCCGGATTTACTCCTGCACAAACATATGAATCAGGGCCAGCACAACCTGCTATTGTTATCACATCACCACGAATGCTACATAGTACACCTGTTGGACCATCATCATCGAGAATTATCTGCCCGTCATGTCATGCAAATGTGAGCACTAACCTGAAACACGAAGCCACAACGAAGACACATTTAATGGCGTTGGTGCTCTGCTGCTTTCTGTGAGTTGAGCGATTTTCTTTGTTCCTGTGTCGTCAGAATTGATTTAAACCTGTCAAGTGTCTTTAGATATATTTTTTATAATATTGTTTTCTATACAAACTTTGATATAAACAAACTTATCTCAACTATAATGGACGCAAAAACAACTTTTAGTAACTGAAAATTACATATTTTTGTTTGTTTTGATATTGTGTCGGGAAAGGCATCTGTCTATGAACCCGTGACTGTGAAAACGTGTTAGAACAATTACTTACTATGGGTGTATTATTTTTTTATTCATCTATTTTAGTTCTTAAATTTTTTTCTGTACCTTGACAGTTCATATACTCAATCTGTACCACCTTTAGGCAATATGCAAGCTCAAGTGTATCGGATTTTACAGATCGGTAATAACAACTAAATGTACGAATGTCAATTTGACTGCTACTGACACTTGATAATTTCCGTTAACGATTTAGTGGAATTTAATCATTTATGTCATAAATTGGTGAACTTATGAATACGAGCTATTGTGAAAAGCGTTGTAAATTTATCAACTGACACTGACACAACAGAGCAGCAGCCATTTTATATGTTCAAACTGATCCCATGTTCAAATGACGGCAGTTGTAATGTGATTTGTTGATACGAATTCATTATAATTTCATAATTATAAAGCTACAAAACATTTACCGTCGGACACTTTTGTTCGTTGGCGCTAATAATAATAACCATTGTGACTGAAAGAAATGGAGTTGTTTACACTGGCTGCTTTATATGACAGTTTGTTATTAAAATGACGAATTTTATGGACCAACTGTAAAGCACTGGGTAAACCCATAGGCAGGTTACATTTTTTCGGCTTTGTTATACTTGCCACACATATTCGTCATTTTCTGAACACTCTTATTTACTTAATCTAATCTCACGATGGCAAGTGACTTTCAGTTATAACCCGAAAAGATAATTCTAATCAGCGGTGAATAATATCCAGAACTACTACCGAAACCCTTTCGATTCATATCTATTGGGCCTTACCAATAAACATTTTTAGTTTTGACTCAAAATTTTAGTAGTTCACAGTGGCTATATTTTCCATTCAAAATTCGCAATTGTGAGCTTCCGTAAATTTAAAGTTGAGACTAAAATTAGTACGGCGCAATGATAACAAAGAATTTTACATACATAATCCATAAGTATCAGTTCTGGTAGTAAAACTTACACCTCTAAATCAATTGTTCTCCTGTCATAATAAGTTCGGACCTACATATGTTAAATATATGAGCCGAGCACGAAAACGCATATATTGTAATCGCTTTGAGTTTATGTTTCCTCCTGTGAGGCGAACTTTTTTGATTGTTTAATTTTACTGACTGCTTTCATAAATTATGAACTTATCGATAAGAAAGTGAATCGAATGTCAAATGTGGAAGACATTTCTTTTTGCAAGGAGTTGTCATCGGTAGAAGGAATTAATTTGCATAAAAAATTACCAAAAGTGTCAGCGATTGACTGTCCGTTTGTAGTTATTTTCTGTTTGACTTGATTTTTGCAGCAAATACTCACAGTGACAGCTGTATATTACTTTTAATAATAATAACAAGCATTAGCAGACAAATTTAAGTAAACGATTGTGTTCGTTTCCACCACAAGAGATTTATGTTTACCTTCCTGTGATGCTTATAAAATAAATGATAACGTCATCTTAAGTCAGTTAATTTTGACAATTCAACAAATCTGGCAACATTTTACTAACCAACAAACTAACATTTTACTCTCAGTAAATATAATCAGTATAGAAACGATAACTTGGAAGTTTCTAATTCGTGGAAAACATTGCTCACGACTATTTCAAAAATGGACAACATTTTACTAACCAACAAACTAACATTTTACTCTCAGTAAATATAATCAGTATAGAAACGATAACTTGGAAGTTTCTAATTCGTGGAAAACATTGCTCACGACTATTTCAAAAATGGACAACATTTTACTAACCAACAAACTAACATTTTACTCTCAGTAAATATAATCAGTATAGAAACGATAACTTGGAAGTTTCTAATTCGTGGAAAACACTGCTCACGACTATTTCAAAAATGGACGACAAATCTTTCTAGTGCAATATTATTATTAATGCCCATAGTTATTGCACAGAAATACATAAGCAATACACATTTTTCGGACTTCATCGGATGCGGTCGTGTCTTGTTCTTCTATCCTATTTTTACCAAATGTCATAGTCTCAAAAACTGACAAAGGGCCTAGGCTTAAGCTCTGTCTCGCTTTATTAGAGCTATATCGCGATGAGATTCGATTTACCAATTTACAAATAACTGACATCCCCCCAGCAGTGAAGATAACTCAAATCAAATCCGACTCACTATAATGGTATGGGTGTCCACAAACGTCATATTCATATTCATTTCAGTTTACCTATTTATAATGATAACGATAACAACCCATACTACCTTTACCATAATGTCGATTTCAGCGACAAAATATTACTCATTGGAAAAAAGAAAACCAGACAAAGTAATTGCTCCACATTCGGACGGCAGTCAGTTATCGTTCGTGTTACTCAGTGGTCGCTTGTGCTAGTCGAAGTGTCATAGAATAGTTATAATGTCACAACCTCCTGTGTATGTGCAAACACCTGGTTACAGTCAACCCATACCTGCTCAATACTTTGAACAGCCACAGCCTGCTTATAATTACTCGGGTGCTCCACAAGGCACTGCAACAGTTATCATAACACAGCCAACTGTAGGAACTACATTTACAGCAATTGGTCAGACACCTTCTAGGATTAGCTGTCCTTCATGTCGGGCTGACATTCTTACTACAGTCAAATATGAGCCAAGCTCTAAAACTCATTTGATTGCTTTGTGTTTGTTTTGTTTTATGTAAGTTTGGTTTCCGTTGTTTTAGTTAAACAAACTTGAATTATTACCAACAGTGTAGCCTCTTTATTATAAAGATAAGATTAGTCACATTGTGATAAGAATGGGATGGGTGATAAGAGGCTATTTTGATGGCCGTAGGTGTTGTCCTCAGCTGAAGGAACTATTCACAACACACAAGGTTCATTCGTGCACGCGGTTTAAATCGAACGCAATCGATATAAATCGATCGCAATCGCACAGTCAGTCTTGCAAAATTAGCAAAATAAAGAGTAACGAGTAGTTCATCTCTTGGCTCGAAACAGCTCAGAGAATTTCAACGGGCAAGTACTGATAAATATGTATGTCAAATGCAAAAAGTTGACAAGACGCAAATTCAAAATCTGTCTTAAGACTCAATTGCAAAGAAAATGAAAATTTGTGACCTACAATGTTATTATTCTTATTTTTGTGTTTATTGACTTGTCGTTGGATTGGACCGGTTTTCACCGTTGCTTTTGTGTAACAATAATACAGATATTCAATTACGACCTGTACTGACGCATCTGAAGTAACTACGAGACTTGTGTCACACGCTCAAGAAATTGTTTGTGAATTTTATTTTAGAGTTAAGAACGCGTTAATCACTGTCAATTAATTAATACCAGACACTTAGTCAGTGTTAAAACACCACTGATAGTGGTGGTAATTGTTTTAAGTATAGTTAATTAATAAAAATAGACACTTATTATAGCCGGGATTGTAGAAGAATAATACTTATATACTTATACTTATATTTGTCTTATTTTTCATTTATTTTCAGTTGCTGGCCATGTGTTTGCTTGCCATACTGTATGGATTCCTGTCAGAATGCCAATCACTACTGCCCGAATTGCAATGCGTTCATTGGAACCTACCAGAGTTAAATATTGAACATTGTAAAAAAAAAAACTTACTGCAACCATAATTTTTATATCAAACAATGTTTCTATTGATATCACAACCTTTTGTATATTTTGAGAAACAAAATATATTGACTTAAAAGAAAAGGAAATGGCATAAACCAAAAATAAATAAACGAGTAGATAACATAAGTTATTTAAACACACATATCAATGAAATAAATTTATTAATTTCTACTCATAACTCTGATTTTACTATACTCCTCATGTACTAATTATTTACAAATTTGAGTTCAAAAAATGTTTACAACGATTGAATTCAAACAGTCGATCACACTTGATAAGTGGAAGACAAATTATGGTATGTTTTATTGAAGATCTACATCAGATAAGGATAATTAAAGAAGACAAATGCGCAATAATACTATCCCTATCGAGGGGCAATGGCCTGGAAGTATACAATCGTTTGTGACAAAATTCTATAAGCTGATACATTTGTTTATGTGTTGGACAACTTTAGCGTACAATCTCGGAGCTGAGATTTCAGTTGGGTTTAGCGTCCAACTGCACTCGAAAATCACTGCACGAAAAAAGGCACTTGCGGAAACGTTTCTGTGTTCGATACTATTTAGCAAAATGTTATCGTGAGAATTTAAACATCGCACTGTCGTTTCAAATGCCTATAGAAAACAAACTTACTGTCAACTTATTTTGGGTCTTCGAAGGCATATTTTATGGCAGTAGCCATCTCCGTTTGATGGTGGCAATTCTTATTCTATAGTGACCTGGTTTATGCACAACTTATCGGGAAACAAATAACACACGCAATCTTTCCAACAAAAATATGTTTTGTCTAAAGCAGTCAGCAGTCAATTTTGCCTTCTCTTATTTTTATAAGAGATATATATATAAGAAATGTATAAGAAATATATAATTTTGCATCTACTCTAGGTATTAGCTAAATAACATGTTTCCTTCATAGTAAATATAATCAGTATGAATTGTAAAAAGAAATGATATAAACTCAAATGTTATGGCATTTGACTTGACACTTTGACTGATGACTTTTGATACGTTTGCTATACTTAAATTTAAAAGTTATACTAGAAAATTGACAAGTGCAGATCCCATTCAATTGTGTCTATCCGCATCAAAAAAGCTTGGCAACATTTCAAGTCGTAAAGCTCTGTCTCCCACAACTAAAACATTATATTCCCAGTGGAACAAGAACTGCGGTTTGCTTTAATGATTTCAAAATAGAATTTCAAATTTGCTTAGATACCTGCAAAGATGCTCTGCAGTATAGTCACACAACTGTTTGAGATATCGCCCCGATAACATTCCCAGGAATTTGACCGGCATTTTCGCTATTTCATTGTAAGTTCATTGTCAATTGAAAGACCGACCTTAACTATTATTATTTCAAAAGTGTTAATGATGTGCAAACCATTTGAATTTGTATTTAAACTGAGGGATTGATCGTTAAAAAAATCCAAAGCACTTCAAACACAGGTGTGTCGCTTGAATTTTTAAAATATTGCTCTCGTATTTTTTTTCCGATAAAAGCCAGCATGGCTTCATGTAAATATTATTGTTATTCCATTGATGCGAAGTGTGTACCATCAAGTGTTTTTCAAAATTGTCGATATTGCACTTTTTTTTTTTATGTGAACATGTGCGTGTTCTTTTCTTTTGTGGTTAGAAATTTTGGAAGAATATATCACCAATTTTTTATCCGTTAGGTATTCAATACAATGACATTTTGATCTAAGTGAATTTATTTTTGGCAACAGTTTTCTAATAGCGTTTGCCTTTGCAATAGATATTGTTGTAGTGTGCTACTGCTGGCTTGGTGTTGGCAAAATTTGCAGAGCCACATGCACAAATATTTGCGAACTATGTACTGGTGTTGGTGGTTTAATTTTCGTAGCAGGTTTTTTTTAAATAAACTGGTAAAAAATGGTACAGTCGACCACGGATATAAGAAACACTCATATAAGAATAACTCGCTTTTAGAAACGCATGTGAAAACACGGATATATTTTTGCTATGTGCACATAGAAAACTTAATTTTTTCCTTTGTTGAGCTGGATTAGTTTAAATGCAAAAACAGCTCAAATATGCATGTTAACGAATAACGGCATGATGCGAACCCATCTTTCAATGACAAAGACAGCTGTGCTACTGTGAGTAGAAAAAGCCCGCCAAATCGTTCTACATACTCGCTTCGTGTTGACTCTCCTATATCGGTTGTTTTTATATAAAAAATGTTGTTTCTTATATCAGAAGTTTTCGTATACGAAACTTTGTTTCTTATAAACATCGTTTTCATACAAGAACAACTCGGATATAAGAAACAAATATCGTTGTTTTTATATGTTTCTTATATCCGTGTTGTACTGTAGTGGCTGTTTCAAAAATATCGTCAAGGTACCGTGTTTTTTCCCCCCTGAATACAGCTTTGAATGCATTGAATCCAGTCCAATAGAGTGTTGTCGAAGAGATTCGATGTGTTAAGATTCATTTTGCTTTCCGCACAATTTGTTCCGGCTTTGTTTAAATTGAACATACGGATATTATTCTTCGAAATAATAATTGTTATCACACACACATATCATACAAATGATTTTTGCTGCTTATATATCGCTTTTTCTTTCCTGCAAATAAGCAGGAGACGCTATTAAACTTTTTTTACAGACTGGAGTAAGGTATGATTATAGTGATCTTTGAAGATTATACCCCTGTTCCGGCTGGAGTGTTGGAAGGGTTTCTCTCTCTCTCTCTATTAGATCAGAGTTTCCTTAAAATCAATTTCAGGAATTTAACCGACAAAAAACCCTTATTAGGTGGCCGATTTTATTTGTCCCATAGTGAAACTGATTTTTTAAATACACCAACACCAACAGATTTCAACAATATTGTATATAGACAAATTCAAATACCGGCAAAATTGAGCCATAGGTTTCTTTTGGAAGCATTGTAGCGAAGAGCTCATTATTTGTGTCCCAAAGAACAAACAATCTATTTCGGTTAACGATTTGTTTGATGTAGTAGTATGCATAATGTACAATGATAAAAAAAAAGTTGTATAATCAAAATGTTTATTAATTTGAGGTGGGTAGAGTGTTTTAAGATTTTTTCGAATAGTTTCTTTTAAAAACGATTTGAATTTGTTGAGCATATAAATATTGTGGGTGGGAGTATTTACGATTAGTTGCATCTTTTTGGCACAATGTGGTCCTAGTAACAATTTATCAATAAATTGGTTGGGCACACGTGCCGCGGGAAGTCGGGGTTAACTCAGGGACGTCTAGGAATTTGGTCCAAAATTCTTAAAATATATTACGTAATCCAAAAATTGCAACAAAATAAGTGTGCAAAATTTCAGTGGATACGACGATATCCTGATAGAGAGAGCTCTGCCCTGGATTTTGCAGTCAATCGTAGAAGTCATTTAGAGGAACACGCGTATAGTTTTGCAATCTATTGATTGAATCGATCAGTCACTTGTCTTGTGTAACTTAAACAAGTTTGACGCAGAGACATTGGAAAACTCACATTCTTACATCAGTAAATGAATATTACAAAATGCACTTGCACATTAATTGGGAAAACCCCAGTTCGCATCGAAAACGAGCTGGAACTCCGATTATCAGCGAACACAAATATCTACCAAATGCATATATTTATGTAACGGTTTATTTTCATGAATATGGAAATGCCTGATTCAAATTTACCTCGTTAATTTTTTAAAACCAAGGTGTTTTTTTTTAAATTTTAATTGATTGGAGGTCGATCGATGATTAGTCGACGTTGGGTTGTACGAGTGTTTTAGATACCTACATATGTTTATTAATCAACGGTTTTATTTGTCCCAAAACCCCTTGGTATTGTAATGCGCCATCTTGAAAGTATGCATTTTTTCCTTTTTTTTTTTCTTCGGTATTTGTTGCTAAGAAAAAGCAAACAATTTAATTACAAAGATATATAATAAAGGATTCTCCCAGATTGACTTGACGCTTAAAGATTTCGCCACGAACTTACATCTGACAGTTGTTTCAAAACAGCAAGAAAGTAGGTACGCTGTTCTTAAGTAAACAAATGTTATTATGGAGCGAAATTATTTGCTTCTTCTCAAATGTTCAAAAGTGTTCGCTTACAGAAATATTACTAGCTAAAGCTAACCAATGTGGTTACCATTTCGGACTAGTGTTTCATGACTCGTGTCTGTTAACAGCTCGCATGTTTAGCCACATCAAAATATCATGTAACCACTGAACAAGTTTTGGTCTCCAAAGATGTTTCTGAAAACGTAATTCTGACACGATTTCCCTAGCTAGTTGAAATTTAAATTTAAATTTCTTCCACAATTTCTATCTATAAAAAAAAGTAGTTATTAAGGTACAAAATAAATTCGAGAGGAAAAATTCACGTACAAAAAAGCATACGAGAAATTTATGTCTTTAAAATTACATTTCTTAAACGTTTTTATCCCTCGGTGAAGGTTTTGAAATACTTTCGTTTTCCTCGATTTATTTCGCTATAGGTATCTAATAACATTTTCCTTATACCTATAACTCCTCCACGCAACACGTCATTTATGTGTGGCCATGCAACATGTATATATCCGCGCCCATCTTCAAAAATGTGTTATCTTCAGACATTCAAAGCAAAAATGTCAAAATGATGTCATACTTTGGCGCGTACTGAAAACGAAAACGGGGGAAAAAAAACTCTACCGTCCTTGAACGAGAACTTCCGAATACATAGTTCATTACATAGGAGGAAAGTGAACACGAAATAAATAAGTCCCCAGGGAGTGTCGTTTACGTGTTATGAATGAGTTCTTGCATGTCCTGTCCACGTAATTGTTGTTCATAGCCTTCATTGATATTATGGATTTATTTTATAAAATTGCTTCCCGTTGCCGGCCACTTGTTTGGGTTAACTAATTCAAGTAATTGTTGAAGAAAAACGATGACATCATCATCCCAAAAAGTAACAGATATTCGGTGCGTATACAGATCCAAACTTCATACGTTCGCATCGCGCCGACATCTGCCAAATACACTTTCACTGTGCTTGTACACTCTTTAATTAAACGGCCTCATTGAAATTCTTTATTTATTTTGACCTGTGACACTGGGTGTGGTTTAGAATATTTCAATCGAAATGCTATAATAGAATGATAATAAAAGAATGAACATTTGAGGGAGCTAATAAATTGTGCATTAGAATTATGAAATATGGGAAGCGCATGTGTTTATTAATACAAATTTGTTGGGAACTTTTAATAATCAGCTCGAAAGAGTAACTTTCAATATACGCATTGATTCGTAATTAGTTTAAGTGACAATGCGACTGTTGGTCTATTAAAATGAACTAGGTACTTGGGCATGCACAGTGAACCACGAACATCAGCTTTGATCAGACCGCACCATCTAGTAGGGGCTTTACTTACAAAATTATTAGAGAATAGATGTGTGATCTGACTTTCGAAAAAGATGTTTTAAAACTTCAATTGCTGTTTGTTAGTTTGTCTAAACTCTAAAGGAACGTGAACATTCTCACCGATGAAATTGTGGTCGATACCTAGGTATATCCCTGGCTAATGCTATTCTTAAGAATTATTTTTAATGATTTCTTTTGCTAAATCTTACAAGTTGTTCTTTTTTGAAGATCGCAGTTTTGAAACCAACAAAAAATAATACAAAAATTGCTAAGAAAATCAAATTTCAAAAGCTTTAACTATATTCACAATAGGTCTGTTCCCTTACGATAATGCATTCGAATACATTCTAATAAATTAGTCAAACTTCGTTCACTTCTACCCAACTTTTGCGTAAGGGAACGAAGTTTGACTAATGTATTCGAATGCATTATCGTAAGCGAACAGATCTTTTATATGAATATATGAAGACTTGATTTAAATCTGCTTGGTAAACATGAGATATATGAATAAAAATGTACTATAATAACTTTCTTTTTTTACTATTCTATTACAATTTCAATGTTTTATGGATGTAGATCTAGTCTAGAAAATGTAAACATTTAAAATTAATTACAGCTATATAATAATTGTATAACCAACGACGAAACAATATTAATTCTGGTCAGAAATTGCTTTCCGCCTTAACTTAAAAAAAAAGAAAAGAATAAACAGAAAACCAAAAAAAACTGAGCTTATTATTTTAGCAGAATTAGAAAGTAACTCTGTTTTTGAGCACTTTCGTTTTAAACAAAGTTATCAGCATTTTCGTGCTTATCGGGATCTGATCCAGCTTAGAGGCCAGGCATTTAATGGCCTCTAATGGAATGTCACTGTCATGATTGTCAATGCGAGCAATAATTATTAAATCGATAACATACGTACTGTCAGTGAGCTGTAGAAATTTGCATGCCTGGAGATGATTATAGATTCGTCCAACTTGTTCGACTCTGCTGACACAGTGTATGGACGCAGGTATCAAGAGTTAATAGACCAAAGAAAGGAGATTGCCTGTGGAAAAAAAGACACATCCGTACTAGGGTGCGATTTGATTTTTATGGTAGATACATTACAGGCAGGTGATGTCACCGTTTCCTATTAATTTAAGTAATTAACGCTGTTTCCCCGTTGGATATATGTCAACAACGGATAGAGTGATAGCTTCTGGGTCATCATGATTGAAGAATTTTATACATAAGTACAGTTGCGGGCAAACGACAGGAAAAGGTATTTCTACATCAGTATATAATCTATTGACGTAAATAAATAAATTAACGGATATGGAATTTAATGGATCTATATGGTGATGATTTGGAGTTCCGTTTGGCTGTTATAGAAATGTCGTAAATAAATTTGGAAATGAATTGGATTCATAATTAGTGCATTTGTTTTTTTTTAGAATAGGTATAACAACTTGCAGCTTTTGAAAACCGTATACCTATGTCCGCATTGTCTTTAGTGGGCATTGCGATTAAAAAAGATGTCACCAATAAACTTCTTATTAGTAAATGATGCAACTGCCACTTACCGGTTTTAAGTGGAGTCTTCCATCGATCAAAACAATAATGCAACCAATTATCACAATAATATTTCCATAACCTGTTCTTCAATCTGAGATGGGGATTTTATATATGAATTACTAAATGCGCATTTCTATACTATACCGATCGAGAAGAATTTATTGCAAAGGAAGAATGCATTTTGACATTCAAGACATTCTTCGCAATCCAATTTCATAATCACCCTGTATGCATTCGCACAAACTCCTTCCGCATGTTCGCATTTTGTTCGCCAGCGTGGAATTTACCGAAGGAATATCAACAGATTCATCTGACGGCATTTGCAGCGTCAACCAGTTCCTATCAACAACAAAAGGCGATACATGGCCTAGGATTCTCAGATTAACTCGCTGGCAAACGAAATGCGAAATGTTTCGTGTAACTAGATTTGTAGTAGCAATAACTTTCTAAGAGCAACATAATATTTGGGTATAGTGACAATTATTTAGCAGTATCCATTGAAGATCAAGTAGCAGAATTGTTTAGTCCATGACAAATGGCAGTTTCAACAGCACAGCACAACACGTATCAGACGTGGACTGTGGAAATTAAATTTCTGCCAGCCCTGAAAACAAAATTCAAATCAAAAATTTCTTTGCCATAGCGAACTGATCACATCATTAGGTTTTATTCAAAGTTTAAAAAAACAAATCTGGTCAAACATTTCCTTACAAAAAAAATGTCTTACCTTCCATTTCCATCTTTCAGAACTACCACCCAATTTAAAAACCCCACTTGAAGCAAAATGTCGTGTAAGTATCCTAATCCACATCAAGTCTCTATAAAATTAACCAAATTTTTTTACAATTCATTTTCAGCCGTTCCAGTCGGTTCCGAATCATGTAGCGTCGTTTGCCCATCTTGCAGGAAGCAAGTCATGACCTCTATCACCCATAAGGCTTCTACCAAAACTCACCTTATAGCTCTCATACTTTGTATTATCGGGTACGGTAGTTTTGAAAAATGATCATATTCCGCCACAGCAAATAAAAAATAACCTTTCAATTTAGATGCATCCCATGTGCATGCTGTTTGTACTGCACAGGATGTGCTCGCAACGTGGAACATTACTGCCCTTCGTGCAACTCCTTTATCGGTGTTTTTGACCGATAAAAAGGAGAACTCTACGGCTTGATATGTTGTACTCGTACCAACACCAAACGCCTTTGATATCTAGAAATTCATTTTTTTACTTACTATGTGTACTTCATGTAATGTACAGTTTACAACATTTTTAATAACTTTGAAAAGAAGTCGGCTATCTTTATTGTGTGTAAAGGTCATTTTAAGTACGATGGGAATCCAGTTGAACCTTTTTTTTTTGTAGATTCCTTATCCTTTTCAATGTAAATTAGTTTACACCAAAAAATAAAAAGATGGCAAGCATCAAAATGTATGTGGCATTATTTTTGTATACACTTAAACATAATAAAACAGATCGCTTGCTTAAATGGTTTTGTTTTCTTAGTTTAATTTGTTTCACTTAAGTGGGGCGTGTTAAGTTATTGCTTAGACTGGAGATGAATGATTTGCGACATTTGTCAGTTCAAATGTCGGTCGTTCGTAAATGACATTAGGAGTTGATAATCAATTTTCTTCTTGGTTCGTTTATGTTGCAACGCGCTTTTTGAACGATGATGGGCACGATTACGTTGGAGCTTTAACAAAATTTGATCGTACTGGGTGGTACGGCAACTGTCAGTGTCTAGGTTAAGTAGAAATAAAACTTTCATTTGTTCAGTGTCGAATTCAACGATAAGAAAAGTAAATATTTATAAAGAATGAAGGAAGGAATATTTTTTTAGCATAAGTCCGCACTGCCTTTTGGAAGTTCCGTATGCGGCCATCTGACAGTTGGAAACGTATGTATGCAATTTCTAACTATTAACTACATTATTTGTGTTTTCTTTTTTTTTTTTGTTGTATCGCATAACGTTTGTAGCAGATAAACGTCAAAATGAGTTGATAGTCGTTTGACGTTAAACACGCTAAATCGGCTGGTTATCGATTATTCGTATAAGTGATTCTCCGGTCTTACTGATCAAACGCTATCGATGGTTACCAGGTTACCATCTGCCGGCTTCTATGATGCTGTTGATTGAAGATAGCCAAGACTGATCAATCAGGCTTCAAGAGTAATAGAATAATATAAGAAAGTGCACATTTTTTTTAGACAAAATTGTGAATAGATGCATAATACCTTCAAAGCGATTTAAACAAAAAAAAAATCTTAATTTGCGTTGTATAGTTATAGGATTAGCTGTCCTTGGAAATTACTTAATTTTTTTTAATATACCATGTATTCAGATTTCTAATAAATGTACGCATCTTATCCTTGGCCCTGTTATAGGACTCATGTGCGATTAAATCACGGGAGCATCAGGCCACTTTTTTGTAGAGAAATATGCAGCTCTTCGACATCTTCCTGCTTCTTTTAAGAGCTATGCGACCCACCCCAGTAATACTACCAGGAAAATCTATTTCGGCAGCTTGACACCGTTATCTTTTTCTTTCGTTACTTGTCAAAACCTCATGAGCAAATGTAAGAGTTTTTTTTATAATGCACTAGTGCTCAAGGGGTTTTGACCCTTATAATGATAATGCACAGCACGAGTGGAAGGGTGAACAGGAAGGATAGAGAAGAGGTTGGAACTAATGCACAATCAAAGACCGAAAACTCCACTTTTACATTAAATTCGATACCCCTGGCGACAGTTTGATCTAGCTGGGTTCAAAATTGGCTAAGCCCAACCCAATCTACAGACAAATTTAGAAAAGGTCCTTATATTTCTTTGTGAACTATAGACTTCACCAAGAAATTTTATTACAAGCTAGATAAAAAAAAACTCGCTGAACTGTTTAATTGAGTTTTAATGTTTTCATTTGTTTAGACTCATCTGTTTGGCTCCGGTACCATACTGCATGAATTCTTTCAAGACCATACATCATTACTGCACCAATTGTGGCCAGAATATTGGATCGTTTCCCGCAAAATAAAATCGACCACGGAGTCTAATTCGATTCAAAATTGCAACAACCACCCTTATATTGCACGGATTTGATTAAAACGTACTAGAGCCGATGAAATCATAACACCACTTCAGCGATTTGTGTCGCATTTTGTAGCTTAAGACCCGGTTGGCTCTCTAACCAACTTCACGTGAACAATTATTCACCTAGCACTTGAGGTTAATCTGCATCGACTTTTAATGCACTTAGAAATATAACAGTATTACACAAACTGCACGTATCGACAAAATGAATATTAAGACATGCGGTCAAACAAATAAATACATTCACTTAAGAAAGATGAACATTTTTCAGTTGTGCTGTTGCCCTATACTTTAAATAACTTATTTCGCTCATGCTATGGCTTTCAAACTGTGTTGGATTGTGTTTTAGTTCTGTGTTTTTTTTTTTTTTTTTTTTTTTCTGGGACAGAATATGCAACAGAAAAGCCGCGTAAATCGCCCCCTACACTTGACACGTTATGCGAAACAGATTAATAATAAAAACTCAAAACCAGCAAAGATTTAAAAGTCCGTCTGTCACTTGAAAGCCCATCAAAGCTTGGATGCGCAATTAGCAACATGGCAACATGTACCCAAGGCACCGCAACAAATTCCAATCAAAGGTTAATAATAATTTTTTTCATCTGGCGCTCACTGTGTCTGTTGTATTTTCCGTACAAAAGTGTGCATTAGTTTCGTAGAAGCTTCCGATGAGGATAGACCGCATACACAAATACCGGCAAAAGTGTTACATATAAAAAAGTTTCCCTCAGTTAAAAAAAAAAAAACGAGTATGGAGAAAACGATGTACCCGCAAGTGCCTCAGTTACCATTAGTCCCTGATGCACCACCGACCTATAATCAAACGGTTAATGCAGGCTCAGCACCACCCGAGGAATTCGCTCCAATGAATCAGTCAGGATCAATACCAATGCATCAACAACAATCGTCGTATGTCCAGCCGCAAGCTGTGTACGTCCAAAGTGAGTGAAAAAGTTGAGAACAAAATTGCTTTCGAATCTTATATACTTTTTTTGTTTTTGTTTTTGCAGGCCCACCCATACCCCCATTGGGACCGCGACCGTGCCTTGTTGTTTGTCCTAGCTGTCATCAACAGCAAATGTCCAATATTCGGTATGAAACGGCTACAAAGACTCATCTATTCGCAGCCCTACTATGCGTTCTGGGGTAGGATGTGACATTCAAAAGGATATGCTTATGCATTGTTTTTGTCTAACTTGTTGTTTTTTTTTTTTTCATTCTGTATCCAACAGGTTGTTTTGCTGTGCATGTATCCCGTACTGCGTGGACACCTGTAAGAACCCGAACCATTATTGCAGCAATTGCGATGCATACTTGGGCAGCTACAACAAGTAAATGTGTATTTTGCGTGACCAGAGTTATATAAAATGTAGGAAGAAGGAAATACTCGGAACGGATACAGAGTGCATCACCACTATAGTGGTTGTTTATATTATCTATATTTCTATATGCATACGTTTATATAAAAGTGCTTTTGGTGTTGTGTCCTGTGCTTCGCTCTTCTAAATACAAACTTTTAGAAGAATCGAGGACTAATTGTAATTGCATGAATGACCTTTAATGCACAATACATAATATTGCGAATAAATAAAGATATATGTTGCTATCACATAATATGTTTCCTATTTAATGATGTATTTGCTTTGGCAAGGAGAATTATTCTTAGAATTTTGCGATTGACAATAATAGAAGGTCCATCCGTCTCATAACTGTTCGATATTGTGTGTTTTTATTTTTGGGACGAATGGTCGATGTTATTTCGCATAAACAAAACCACCAGCTTTATGGAACTGTTCCAAATTAACTACTATTTTATTTTGGAATGTTCTTCACGTGTAAAGACGGTAAAAAAGATGATAAAATCAGTGCAAATTGAGTTGCATTAATTCAGCGATTGTTAAAAGCAAAGCATACGCATTAGAGGTGATTACATTTTTACAGCAAACTAATGAAGACAACGTGTGTTTGACACATCGGTGATTTTATTTACCTATTCCAAAAAAAGGTTCCTACACATAGATATAAAACTAGTTTCGATTCCAAAACCCAAAATAGGCAAATCTGTGGTTCCTTGTTACATTTTATTTGCATTTAAGCGAAAATTTAGATTTTTTAAAGAAAGTAAGTCTAACTACTTGAAAAACGTCAGCATCTTCTGCCAAAAACTGAACTCGAATCCTAAGCAGGTTAGAAGGAAAAGCAGTAGAATTAAAACATTTAATTAGTAAAACCCATCTCGACTACACTACAATACAACTATCTAAGTTGAAGATCAATTCAAAAAATGATCAAGTAAGCATAGTTGTGTTTGTAAAATGTTGTCATGGATTCCATAAGATGTGAGATTTGCCGAAAATAATTGCGCTGCACTTAGCGATAAACATCGTTTGGGGTTTCCCTCATTCATTTTTCAAAATGAAGCGTCGGCTCGTGACCCTTTTTAGTCCCCTTTTTGAAATTTTTCAACGGCAACGCTGGTGGCTACGAGTAGGTATATATCTACCAATACAAGTATTAATATGCAACGAAATTCCTGCGAAATCTGCGAAGGTCATTCAGAACATTGATACAAAATCCTAAAAATGTTTATTTTTCGTCAACACTTGTATGGCTTTTATTTGCAAACACAATCGCCAAACACTTAATATTTTTCCAATGCCCGCTGAGGTTATCAATTGTTGTTACTGCCTTCGGTGAAATTAAAATACTTGTTTCGTATTGTGAATTGTGGGCGTTTCTTTTTGTTTTTTCTCTGTTTGTTCTGTTTTATTTAACCGAAAAATTTGACTCTACGGTACAAGGGTGAATTGCTATTTGGGTTTAAGAAATGGTTTGTTTGTTGTTCATAAGTAAAAAAAAGGTCAGCTCTAGGCTGGAGCACATCCGAAATGAAACGCATGAACCTAAACCATATGCGAGCGACTTATAGTCATTTATAGTTTGGACGCTGTAAGGTTTCAATAAATTGCAAAAACGTCATCTATTTTGCGTGTGATGTTGGCACACGAGTCGAACATCAACTAAGTGACACTACAGTATATCAAATAATAAAGATATTTAATTTAAAGATGCCAGAACGATATAAGCTTTAAATTTCTATCATTTCCGAGGAATAATCAGTCCTCTGTTTTGCGTGTTTGAGTGGGTAAACCTCTCTGTTGTAGCACAGCGGCTCACTGTCAAAAGATTAAAAGCAAGCAATTTAAAAAAAAAATGGAAAAAAAAACTGACCAACCACGATAAAAAATGGCCACAAAAAAGTGCCATTAAATGAAATTTAAAAAAAAAAAAAAAAAAACCAAAGAATATGTCAAAAAAAACGCCCTAATAAATCCGCCCAAAAATGCTTAAAAAACAGATTGGCCAGAAAAATATTTATAGTTGAATATTTTTTATTTATTAAAAAATAATTTTTGTTTTTTCACCCGATAAAGTTCCATCAATATTTGTATACCTAACTTCATACACGGGAACATCGATTCGAATTTTCTATGAACTGAATTGCATTAATACCTTTTCGGCAATTTAAGAAATTACACAGCGATCATCAGAGCATACACTGAATGGTGGATATCCAATATCCAAGCGATTCTAGTCAGTACTGGCTATAATCTAAACGATTTAAGTTGTACCTCCGGTTTCTAAAAAGCATATGGGAAAAATTGATCAAAGAAGAGTCGAATGACTTCTCGCGCAGCCACCACCAAAGTATAGCATTTTTTATAACATATACAAACCGCGATATATAAAGTCTGAAAATCAGAGTATTAATTATTTAAAAGACTTCCTTGACTGGTTGATAATGCTATAAATATTTTTCATAACTGGAAACTCACTTTCTGGTACTAATTCATTTTTCGGGACCGGGCTAAATTTTGGAAACTCACAACTTTCTTAAAAAAAAAAAAATAATTTTTCATACCTAGTTATTTTTCTAGAACTCTAGAACTCTAGAAAAATAACGCTTCGCACTAAGTTAAAACTCTTTGAATCCAATGTAAAATCGGTACTGCTTTACGTATGTGAAACGTGGAAATGCTCCGCCAACATCTCGAGTAGGTTACAAGCCTTTGTTAATCGTTGTCTGCGTTACATCCTAAAGATCAATCTCCAACAATGAACTGTGGCATAGGACTGGACAAACAAAAGTGGATGTTGACATCAAGCAGAGGAAATGGCGCTGGATTGGCCATACACTGAGGAAACCAGATGACAACATAGCGAAGCGGTGCTTCCAGTGGAACCCTCAAGGTGTAAGGCGAGTTGGTAGGCCAAGATCAACATAGAGGTCAACTGTTTTGACGGAAGCTCAGTCCCAAAATTTGCGATCGTGGACGCAGCTGAGGTATCGTGCTGCAGACAGAGAGAGAAGGAAGGGCCTGGTTGTCGCCCTATGCTCCAGGAGGAGTTAAAGTGTTGCTGCCAACAGCAGCTTCCGGAAGAAGAGAGAGAGAGAGCTAAGAGGTATGCTTCTGCTTCTCTTTTCATCGTCAATATTGGTAGTATGTTGCATGCGTATGGAAATAGCTGCGGGCTTAAAAGTAATAGAGTGCAACTTATCAGTGGCGATTCCTGGTCTTAAGAATTGGGTTAGCTACGGAAAGTTTAAAACAAAAAAAAAATTATTTATGCTTTTGCATTACTTTCATATCACTTCTCACAAATAAAAAAAAAAAAAAAAACAAGAGTGTACTCTCATATTCCAAAGCACCAAAAATATATTATTTACTTACATTAATAATCCACGCAAATATAAAATAGGTAATATTATAAAAAAATTCGCACTGAACTGTTGGTCAATAACACTGTACTCAATCAAATAACGACAGAACGACAATTTCTTACTTTTCTTACTACAATTTTCCTAGAAAGAGAAACATACGAAAGTACAAAAAAAGAGAACGCACAAAATTTATATCTGTTTACAATCCACCCTCAAGTTTTATCGCATTTGTTCGCGCTAACCCTTCCGTTTATTTTACTGGGCTTTGCTTCGATGGTAGACAAACATTCTCATATAAATTGTATGAAATTTGTTAGCGCAAATTTTTGCGCTAAAATGCTACAAGCGGAAGACTTTTTTTATGAGATCTTTGGATCGTGTGTGTGGTGTGCAGGCAGGGAATTTGGTATCGCAAATTTTAACGCTAAAGAATATTTCAAGGGAAACTTTGTGTATGGGAGGATTGTCACATGCTACATGCTACAAGCGGGAGACTTTTCTTATGAGAGTTTTGGATCGTGTGTGTGGTGCACAGGCAGGGAATTTGGTATCGCAAATTTTAACGCTTAAGAAAAGGTAACTATTTGTATGGTAGGATTGTGTTATGTGTTTGTGTAGGAAAATATGACTTGTAAATAGGTAGTTTTGTTATTTAGTATGTGATTGATTATTGCAATTAATAATCTTCATAATTACTTTAACCCTAACGTTTGTATTTCAAAGAATTTTTCTTGGTTTAGCGCCGCTAAACTAGCTAACTGAGAGGAATCGCCCCTGCAACTTATGCTCCATTGTCTCCAGGTGTATAGCTGATAGCTCTAAGTTAATACATAAGTTTTGAATACCGTATGCGGTTTAATAGAACCTTATTGTTGTAGGAACGTTTTTCTTAAAATAAGAAACCTGTTAAAAAAAAAATTAAAAATTGAAGAAATTCAATGAAATATTTAAAATATTATTTAAATACTATTTTCCTTGGGACTTTTCATTAAACCCTTAGTAAGTCAGGCCCTTTGCAGCAAATTTAATCTCACTGTAGTTTCAGTTTGCACAATCCAATTTTTCTCATTTTGAAGGCAGGTACCCTTTTGCGATGGAAAAAGTAAAGCCAGTTCCAGCAAAAGGTCCAATTTCAAGGCCGTCTAGTGTTTATACTTTAAGCGGTTAGGAAATTATTCGTACATCACAAACGCACTCATTTTCTTGAATCGAATTCTCTTAGGCCATCCTCCGGTTGGGCCAGTTCTCCTAAAACTAACCTGCCCACATTGCGGAGGATATCAGCTATCGAGTGTGGTTTGGCGGGTCACTCTACGAACTCATTTTGCTGCCTTGATATGTTATGCGCTAGGGTGAGCCTTTCTTTCACAAAAGGAGCTTAACCTTCTTATTGTGTTTTGTGTTTGGCAGCCTTTGGTGCCTTCTGCCAGTGCCGTATCTATTGAAAGGATTCAAACACGCATATCACTACTGTAAAATTTGCGACCAATTTATGGAGTCATATCCAGCTCAATAAGATAGGTGGATAGGTTCGAATAATTAAAAAATAACTATATCATACAGATGTCACGGATTTGAAAGCAAAATAATAAACAAAACCAGCACAGGATGCCAACTTTAAAATTAACCAGGGATTTCTTTTGACAAATACTCTAGGTATAAGGGAAAAATTGAGTTCTGCAGCTTAAATTTAATTTAAATAAAATTGACTCAATGAGAAGTAGTGACATAACAACCCAGTGCGGTAAAGTCAATTATAGACTAAGTCGGCTGTGCTAACTGCCCTACAAATGATGTTCTGGGGCTAAACTTCTTCTATACGGTAACTTTGTCGAATTTTTCCATGACCCACATTTTTATAAGACGTTCACTCCTTCTCCAGAAGCCTTAGATTTCCCGCTTAAGACTGCTGCGTAATTTCCTGTATCCTCTTCCTCAGTTGTGATCATCGCTGTAGACCAGCATTTCGAGTATGTCGAAGAAGCTCATTAGAACGCTGATAAGTACTGTAGGCGACACTATCTAGGAAAATCATCCACTCTCGCCCGAAACTACAAGAATTGCCCGACACTCAATCAGCTATTTTACTTTTAAGCCCTAATTTTGTAAATTGTTATGATACATACAATTTTTAGACTGCATAGGTACAGCTTTGGAATTTGATGTCACATCACATTCAGCTTTAAGCCTCTACAGAGCAAATAATAAGCAAAACCTCACTCACAATCCAATGACTCTTTTCAGTGTTCTGGCAGAGCATAGTCGGCCATTCCAGTCTTTAATTTATTGAATAACATTGAAAGCAGGGATTCCTCAGCCTGATAAACTGAGCTTATCGACTTGTCGTCAACTACACAATTTATAAGGCCCCAGGGTAATTCCCTGTGGAATAATATATATTTTTAGATTTTTTTGTACCTACTTTAGATAAAAGTTATCACAATAGCCAGAAAGAAAAATAAACACGCCTGCCCTGTGGTGTCAGATCCAGAAGAGTGCACGTATCAATGGCTCAATTTATTTAACCTCACCAAACAAATAACAAACTGTCCTACCTTGTCTGCCATATTGTACACGCTTGGCTAGATGATAAGATTGTCATTATCACTGCGACAAAACTAAAGCTTAATGAACAACACAACAACGAACAAACAACAACGTCATACGTCACTCGTTATCAACCAGTAAGCAGCGAGAGAGTTGGCAGAAAAGCTTTCGTACTTGCATGGCCCCTCGGCGAACTTCGAATTTGCCAGTCGTTAGTTCGAAAGAAATCGTTCGCATGGTGTGACGCAACATTTTTACATTCCCCAACGAGACATCTTACAATACTTTTGCAATTTTAACGATCGCTGAGCCAAAATGCAGAAGGCTAACCTCAATAATCCCCCAATAGAGGGACAGGAAACTTACAACGCACCGCCATCCTATGATCAGGCAACGGGAAGTAGTGTCGGCCAGCCGCTACCACGATCCACACCGTATCCACAGCCGCCGCCAGGATTTATACCAGCTGAAAACTACCCCCACGTACAACAACAACAACAGCCGTTATACCAGTCCAGCTATCCCCAACATATGCATCAGCAGCCACCACCGATATCCCGACAACCTCCCCAAGTGGTGATTATTCAAAGTGAGTGACCAAACACACTTCCAACAAGGATAAAGCTTAATGATGGCTTTTTTTTTACAGACCACACTCTGCCACTTGGACCGCGGGCTTCCTACATTACGTGTCCCTTCTGTCACATCCAGAAACTGACACGTGTTGAGCCGGAGCCTGGCTCAAAGACACATCTCATGGCAGCGCTTCTTTGTGTTTTCGGGTGAGTCACAAACGCTCCTATTTGCGTGGCTAACTTTAAATCAACCTTATCTTATCGGGAATCTTATCACACCAGCACTTAATTTACTTGTAGGTTTTGGTGCTGCGTCTGTCTGCCGTACTGCATCGATAGCTGTATGAATGTCAACCATTACTGTGGAAACTGCAACAAGTTCCTCGGCACCTACAACAGCGGTAACATGTAGTCGAGCAGGGCTTCCGAACTACTACTTCTGCTTGCAGTATTTATGCGCATGTCATTTGTGTCCCTCAGATATCATATTCGCTGTCTGGATAAGTTAATTTATTAGTTTTTGTTGTTTGCCAAAGTTGTGCTTTTTGTATGCAATCTAGTACTAGAGCCATTAAATTGTATAGTTCATGTGACTGAAAAGCGTTTTTGTTTTTCGACCGAATTACCATGTCAAGTGGGACGGTAACGTGATAGTGTTATAAATATTTAATTGCAGCCATTAGGGACAAATACGACTGCGGACGGACATTTGATAGATAGGCTCCGGTTGGCCAGCGAAATGGTTAAAGTGCTAAAAAGAGGAAGTGATGTTGTGTTAATATGCTCATGCTCTCCGCGTATAGGTCTATTTACCCATAACTTGACAGGTTTTGTGGGAAGGTCAAGGAACTAATTTTTGTAGATTAGTTTCGGAATTTGTTTTGGGTGCGGTGGGAATCAATAAATGGAAGGTAATGCGACAGTCGCTATGAATGAGCGTGATTAAGGGAGTTAATTGGAAATAATGTAATGAAAGTTTTTTGCTTGATTCAATCAGTCGAAGCGTCAAAGTCGTTACCGCGTTCAAATAAACACACGCAGCAATAGTAATGCATTTGAAAAATGTATTTTCGTCAAACGGCCTTCTATTTCAATGAGCTGTGTTCTAAATGAGGAGCTTAACATTCAAAGATAAGGTTCAAGCTAAAAGGGGGACCTTTATCACCGCTGTATTTTACATTTTTATATAGGACTTTAAGTCAAAGTTGAAGTAGAACCAGCCGAGTCAATTTTTATGCCGTTTTTGACTATATGAAATCTGATCTAGATCAGGTTCCTATAAAGAGTTCACAGCAAGACTATCTAATCCAACTTTTTATAGGCATCAGTAGATAGGATAGGTAGGTTCTGGGACCACTAGAGTGGCAAAATTTGCCACCCTGCGGTGAGTCACCCAATTGTGGTTAAAATGTTGTGGTTTTGATGTTCCAATTGCGGTTTTAGAGTGTGATTGGCACGTGAGTGTTCCAATTGTGGTTTTGATGTTCCAATTGCGGTTAAGTTGTTTATGTTTTATTTTTATCATGGCATTGGTAATGAATTTTCGGGGGGTCGAAAGATAACGTTTCATATGGGAGTTATTTTGGGATTTAGTAAATGGAGGTCAACGTTTTGCGTGTCTATTCATGTTGTGCATACATTTATTCTATAAATAGAATTGTTCTCATTATAGTTTGATTAATTGTAAGAAATGATTTGGTTGCCCTTTGATCAAGACGAGTAGTAAAAATTGTGGTTGTCTTTCGCTGTCTTCCAATGGGAGTACATGTTGCGTACGTGTTTAAAAAAAAGAGAAGTCAATGTTTTGGGTTCAAACGATAAAATCGGATGATAAATATTGCATTTGTCATACATCGTGGAAATATTTTAAAATTGTAAGAGTAGACGTAATTGATTCTAGTTTATCAGTTCATCTAACGCCAGAAGATGGTAGTAAATGTTTGTTGATGAAAATGTGCAGAGGAGATCCAGTACCTGGGAATCTAACATCAGTACCGTATCAATTTACTGTAAACGAACATTTAAAAATTGAAGTATTCGGTGGTTCAATAACCATATTAGGAGTGACAACCGATGGTTTTCATCCCTTGAGAATAACGAGTAGTTTTAATGAGCTGTGTGTATTTAATGATATTGATAAGGAAGATATAAAATATAAAGCGCTCAAAAAAGATGGTTGATACAGGTCGTGAACAGCTTATGAAACTAATTCCTGACTTTTTAATAGATCACAAGGAAAATTTGTTGGATGATCACTACAGGGAGATTTTAAATTGTTATATTAAATTATGTGAATACGCTCCTGCTTCTATTGTTAATTCTAAATATGGATGCCATTATTCAACATGCAGCTGGTCATCGGATACATGTGAAGTGGGACCCGACACTTGTGGATGTTACATGTTAAAAAGTAGAATAATGCAAACAAAAAAAATAATGTCACTATATAGCAGAATAAATAAAAAGAGTTAATTCAAAGAATATTGATTTAGTTTCCATTTGACTTTTCAGTGGTGTGGTGTGTCGATCTCTATATCAAATCAAACAAAATGTATAAATTCTTCTTTCTGTTAATCTCCGTATCATGGGGTTTATTCCAAGCTAACCCAATACCGTTAAATCTATCAGCTGGTACTAATAATAAAGGAAATTTGGAATTTTCTTTGCTGCTACCTAGTAATGATACTTTAAAAATTGATTTGTCCTTTCAATTGATGAAGATCAATGAGATCATACAAAATGATCAACAAAATAATGGCACAGCAACAACAACAACAGAAGAACCTGTAAAACAATATTTTACTGTCGAAGAGGCCATAGAGGCATTCAGGCAAGATTTGCTGAAAAAAGAAAAGGATATCCAGGGAATAATTGAAAGTGAAAATATTTTTTACAGACATTTTAAGTTAGAATACGATCAGTTGGATCTAACAATACGGTGCTCTTACGATAGTAATTATAAGAGACGTACACTCGCCATAAATTGTTATGAATATCGTGAATATTCCAGTGAAAGAATTACGAGTAATGGTGAAATTGAAATATTTACATCACAAGACACGACGTTCCGTTCCGATGTCGAATTGATTGATGTGAAAAAGTATAAGCAAACATATGATATGACAATTTCATAGATTGTGAAATGAGAACGAAAAAATTGGAACAGCAACCAAACGGGGGAAGGATGAATAAAGAAAAAATCGTCCAGACAATCAACAGCAACAACAACAAATTCAATCTGAAAAGTTTTTTTTTAAAAATAAAACAAATGATTTTTTTTTAAAATATTTTTGGGTTTTTTTATTTATCTAAGTTCTAAAAAACTTAATAAAATGGGATTGATTTCGTTTTGAACGAAATCACCTCCCCTGGCTCTGGCATTTAATGCTGCCAGCAAATGAATGGCAGCTTTCAACTGCAACCAGCTTCTCGTACGTTGAAGCTCCTTCATGGTATCCTCCAGTTCTTTCAGCAACCCGCTGAACTCCCAGCAGGCCTCAGTGATGTATTTTACATCATTGTTGATTAAGTTAATAATTGCTTCCATGACTGAATTCCTGGATGTATTCTGTTGAAGTAATGTTTTGCATAGTTTTCAACGAGTTTTTATACCAGAAAGTCATGGGAATTGGGTAAAAATTTAATACCACCAAAAATTTATCCTTATCTAGCGGTTTTTCAATGAGGGTATTGCTTCTGAGTTTGATTGACAGCTGAATGTTCCAACTGTGGTTTGCAATGTTCTGCACTGCGTTGAAAGTCTTATCGTGCTAAAATAAATATGGGAAAAAGGATTTACGGAAATATGCACAGGAAAAAAAAAATATTATCTGTGGTTTGTTGTTAGAAATATTAGTTGTTATTTAATTTGATGGTAGGTTTGTGATGATATAAATAGAGTGAATTTCATGCGATAGTCAGCAGTAACATGGACATCAACGAAGAATTAAACAACATCGAGCAGGGTAGCTTCAAGGATACAGTGAAGCTATCAAGTTTGATCAAAGGGCAACCGTACGAAATCGAGCAGGTTAAAGTCTGTACAACCAAGTTCGGTAAGAAAATGCTTTGCATTTTCAGTGATTTTCAAGTAAGTACCTACCTAAAACGAAAAAAATGTAAATAGATACTTACTCTTTTTTCTTCTATAGGTGTTTCTTCCGGACCGTTACAGCAACATGTCGGAGGAGATAAGGAATGCTATATGTGAACAAGATTTCACATTGACCTATGTTGGTCCGCTGGGCAGATCATCACAGATCAAAATTTCAAAAAAAGAAGATAAATAAAAAAAAAACATTCTTTACAATATATAATTATTCGTTATTTATTTTCCTCTGAACTAAATTTCTTATAATAAAACTGTTTTGAAGGGCGCAGCAGCAATCATCACCATAATGGTTTTCACATTTTGGGTGCATGCAATTTGTTCGTAGGGATTTCAAATTTTCGCAATCTTCTTCAAACTGCTCCACGTTTAACACCATATACCAAGGGTCGTCAAGCATTCGTTTAATCCATGAAATCTTCTCCTTTCCCTTTACGTATATGGGAGTTGTTACTCGAATGTTTTCTTTTATGAAGCTCTGTACACTGTTGTATGTGACAGAACCTTCATGCCACATCAGTTTGTGTTGGTTCCGCCCCAACCAATTGACACGTTTCTTGGAGGCTGCAGATAGGTCGTTATATGGAAATGGTGGTTCGATTAGAAAATGTTGATGCTCCTTGTTGTTGAATGTTATAGCCACTTCTTTGAAGATGAAAGTGTTGGGCTCAATGTTGAAGCCCTGGACATCCATTGTGATAAAAACACCCTCCACCATTATAAATTTTAGATGTGTGCTTACGCTCTCACCACAAACTATCTAATGAAATTCCTTTACATAATTCTTTCTTTAAATAATTCTTTTTATTTCATTGGTAAGCGGTGTATACTCAACCAGACGATCATGTATAAGTACACAATATGCACAAGTCTTATCTGGTATATTCTTTGTTGTGTGAAATTCCACTCTAATATCCAGGGGACCCGTTTTAACAGCCTCGTTTTGATGTGTCACATCGATAACAATGATTGGAGCGTTTTCCTTAAATTTGTCACGTGATAAAATTGGTTGAGGTTCACGCATGTAATAGCCCTGCTGAAATTTCATATACATGTCATACAATATAGCGTACCGATTTCGATCAAATTTTAGATTGAGATCATCGTACGGGTATGAATCAGAGTTAAGATGCACTTTAATATTACTCAAATCACAGTGCTGAAATACATTGGCAGACTGAAAGACAATTAAAATAAACCGTGGTCTCTCGCTTTGCGGTGAAAGTTTCACATTCCACAAATTGTGTAGTCCCTGTGATAGTACAGGGTTGTAGTGACAGTCCCAACTTCGAAAAGACATTGTTAGGCGTTGTCCACTGTTCATTGTTTTGAGAATTTCCAATTTTGAAAAATCAGCCAGTTGTATATGGGGCATTTTCCATGTAATATTGATAATGTTTAGTTTAATTTTTTCCTTGACATCAGTTGAAAAGAATGAATCCTGATCAGATTTTGAACGCAATAATATGAGCTCATGCTTAGAGTTCAATACAATCTTATTAAAGTCCTCGGCAAAGCCCAAAAGCATTTTGAGTGGCACGCAAAAATTGAAATATCCGTTCTCTAGTTCAAAGTCTTCCCCTACAGACCATCCAGCATTTTTCAACATTTGACTTTCATTCATATTGAGGGAGACATAATTTTTAATCGTTGTGGTCACTCCTAGATATCGTGTACGGTCTACTTCAATTCCATTGATTTCATATCGGATCTCATCAAAGAGAAATGCTACACAATTGTTTTTAAATTTTATATTATGTGATATTGTTCCGTTGTCGAGTGTTACAATTCCCTCGATATAAATATAACTATCACTAGGCAGTACGTATAGATCTTGATTCTGAATCGCGATTCTTATTTCATCATTATTTTTAAACGTTTGCAAATATGGTGTGTAGCTATGGTATTCCTTTTTTATGATGCTTTCATCATAGATGGGCTTTTGTAATACATTTAATATTTCACTCATGATTTAGGTTTATTTTGGTAGCAGCAGCTGGAAACCCAATGATTTCAAATATTCCCTATTGAATGCAGTTAATTTTTTTCTTTTTTGCAACGGTTCCCTCTTAATCACTGTTGTTGTTGTTGGTCGTGTGACTGATTGTGTTACAGTGATGAAGGGTGTTGATTTTGCGTTGTTTTTATTGTAAACAATCATTGGTCCTTGGGTTTTAAATGAAGCCTAAGTGTAATGGTTTCTCCACGAAAATTTACTAGATCACCGTTTTGATCAATGACTTTAACAGCTATTGAACTGATCTGTCGGGTGGTTACTGGCAAATAGATGACATTTTTGGGAATTTCATCTAATTTATATCCGGGGCTACCATTTAGCGAAAACTCATGAAGGGTGTGTGCTGGTGCATTATTAATGTATGATCCACCCACGATATTACATTCAATACGTATAGCATTGACTCTTGTTATATTGATAGGCAGGTCCGAATTGTTCTCTTCTCCTCCTTTTAACTTTCTCTTACTAAATCCCAATAATGAACCGATTGTTCGATCTGCGGTAAAATCAATGTCATCACTACAGTAAATTTCAGTTTTCAATGTATTGTAATTGGCGTCAATATAAAATTCTCCAGTTTTATTTATACTCTCATACTTTTTCTGCAAGAATGTAGCTATGTCTTCGAATTCATACGAACCAATTGGAAGTTCAATGATTGAGTCTCGCACATGAAACAAATTGTTTTCCAAATCAATATTGGGTACAGAGTTAAATGTATGGAAATCAACCAGACCACACTCGTAATCCCTATCCAAATCTATTGATGGAAAATAATTTGCTTCCAGATTTGATGCGTCACCAGTTAATATTAGTGTTATTGACATCTTGAGCGTTAGTTGAACAATGAAATTGAAAACAAATTTTATATGTATTTTATTCGAATTGTTTTGTATTTATTACAATACATCTTTTTTTTTAATCCAAGAATTATGTTCGCTTGAAAATCCCAACCATTTGACTAGAGCCTTGTCTCCCCTGGTATTGAGAACTTTCTCCACAAGATAACTATTTGGATATCTTGTTTTCATCAGCTCATACTCATAGAAGCCTCCTTTGATGACATTGCCCTTATAGTCCTCCAAAATGTATGTAGTTGGATTAGTATTTTGAACTGTTTTGATTTTAAAGATTTCAGTCGTCCAATTGGGGGTGTAGCCCTTTTCGAAAATGTGCTTATATTTACTGATTCGTACACTGTCTCGCTTATGAAACATTGGTTTATTAAATATTTTCATGTTGTTGTAGACTGTGTTTAGTAGCATTTTCTCATTGTTGGAATTGACACTGCTTGGTGGCATTTTAATGGTACGATGTTTTGTGTTATTATATCTAGCAATCAATTGTTTGTGGAAATGTATCCATTGATATGATCCACGGTAACTAAACTCTTTCCACATTAAAGCCTTGAAAGTTCTATTGAAGCGTTCAACTATTGATGCCTTTAAAATACTAAATGTTGAATAGTGATTAATACTGTACTGCCGCATGAGAGTTTGAAATTGTTTGTTGAAAAATTCTTTTCCATCGTCGGTTTGTAGATTCTTTGGTGAGCGGTGCGAATCGACAAGAATACTTTTCATTGCTTCGCTGACACTGGAAGCTGTTTTAGTTTTAAGCGGCACAACCCAGGCAAATTTCGAAAATGTATCAATGAGGGTGAGAAGAAAACGGTACCCGCTGTTAACTTTTGAATATTGTCCCATTTCTACTAAATCTGCTTGCCAAAGGTCATCTATTCCCTTCATTATTACCCGACGACGATGGAAATTTTTGCGAGCTTGTCTATGCAGCTCACCTACTAGTCCCCTTTTCACATTAATATTCATTTTCTTTCCGATTGTAATTTATTCTGGATTCTCGGTTCTCCGACTTGTTTGAACGTGTATGCTTCAAACCCTGCCAGTCTATCTTCAATATATTTAACAAGTTCTTTTATATCCTTGCTTAGGTCTTCAATGAGCAATTTATTTGCATTTATCTCCGCTTGTAAATCCTTTGTGACTTTTTCAAGGTTTTTTCTAAAATTGTCTCCCAAAAGTGTGTTGTCTTTTTGAGATTTTAAGATCAACTGACTTTGACTGGCTGTGATGAATTTCTTTGATACTGCATCGTCATCTTCAATTGGTGTTGCTAAATTTTTTATTCGTTTAAAATGAAGGTTTATATTCCGATCACGATCCATATTAAATCCAATGGTTTTTTTAAGTCTATTGTCCTTGAAGATATTGGGAGAAAAGTGACCAAACTTGTCGACACTCATTTTGCAAATGAATTAGGCTATTATATTGCACTCTTTAAGTTCTTCAATAATGGAAACAATTTCATTATTATGACCAGTGTGACCTGCCGATTGTGATGAAATTAAAAGTCGTAATCTATCGACTATTTCATTGGGATCATCCCAATAAATATAATTAGTTTTTTGCAGATTTACGCTCATTAGACCAGATCCTTTACGGTTTGTTTTATCGTTGAATAGTCTTTTTATAATATTTTTGTACTTGAATGCCTTTGTGCCTTTGATTTGTTCATTTTCATCATATCGACGTTTATGTGCACTTGTTGTAATGAGAATTTCCTTGTAAACTTGCAAATCAGAGGAATTGTAGTTTTTCGATGGTGTTTTATAAAACAGAAGCTCAAATAGTCCGGGTGTAAGGGGCCAGTTTTGATCACCAATAGAAATACTATTTTCTCTTAGCACAAACTCTTTATTACCAAATTTCCATTTTGTGTTTGAATCTCTATGTGGACCATACAAATTATCTAATTTTTTGTTCCGTTCCAATTGGGTCAAATCCAATTTTGAATATACATCGCTTTTATTGGTGTCGTCGTCGTTTTGCGAATAAAAGGCATCCTCCTCACTTGAATCACTTGAATTGAACTTAATCGTATCACTCTCATCTGGTACTTTATAATCAAAATCAACCGGTGAGATGTCCTTTTTCAATGGTGTGCTTGTATTACCCTCTAAGAGTCTAGGTTTGGTGTCATTTCCACCATCAACATAGCTTTGCTTTGAACTTTTAACGAGTTGTTTGAGAGGTCTGGTGATTGGTTTAAATGTGTCTTCCAACAAGCCCCGTGCATCCGATTCTTGCGACTTGAAACTGTTGAACTTTTTCCGCAATACATTTCTAGTCTTTATAATATCTCTTACTATTTTCTCATTCATTTTGTAGTTACCAGATCAGATCAATCAGATCAGCTTGTAGTTACCAGATCTGTTGTAACAGCTTGAGAACATATTATATACTGATCCGAAATTGAGAAATATTGATTACTTATTGTTGAATAAATATATCAAATCCTTTTCTATAACGACCACCATCAATAGGATCGTCTTTGTTGATGACCAGAAAACCATATTTATCCTTCCAACACTTGCTGCATATATCTGAGAAATTTTCAAATTTCATATCAGCACCCACATGATCGTTGTATATATGCTTCATATTCATTTCATCCTGTTTGAACATGATAATCATATTGGCATTGTCTCGAATTAAATGTTTAGGAATTCGTGTATATGTTTGACATAAATAAAAGCAATCAATATTCCTATGACGACCCATACAAAAATATGACCGAATATTGTTTTGTTTCTCACATGCCACATCATCGAAAATAATAATCGAATCAATTTTTGCTTCATCGGGCGGTAGAACATCTTCATTTGCAGAGAATGTATGAAATCCCATACCTTTTATAGGCTGTAGTAGTTGTTGAAGATATTGATACTTTGGTTGATACAATGACTTTGAATATAAATAAATATTCTTGAACTTTACTCCATTGGGACTTTCGATTAAGCCTATCATAACATTGGTTTTCCCACAGTTTGATGGACCCACTATCAAAGCTCTTATGGTGTTTGGTAAGAGTAAACTATGTCTCGGTGACGATAGACTATTAGATGAAAAATCTCTGTTGCGAACAACAAGATCGTTTTGCTGTTTTATAAAACGCATCTCAATAATGAGTGTTGACATGTGTACTAAAAACCTGTGCTTTTATTGATTTGTTTTAGTCTTTGAAAATATGTTCAACAGACTTGATCACCGCACTCGAAATGGTAGTCTTTTATAAAAAGCACTTTAGTCACAATCGAAACACAGTTGGAAGAGGACTAATAAATAACATTATTAATTCCCTACCAGTTGAACTTCACTTACCAGGCTATCAATTTTGTGGACCCGGCACTAAACTTAAAGAGCGTTTGTTGAGAGGGGAAAAGGGAGTAAATCCATTAGACGCTGCCTGCAGAGAACATGATATTGCTTATTCACAAACAAAAGATATAAATAAACGACACGTAGCAGATCAAATATTAAGCGATAAAGCGTGGGCAAGAGTAAATTCCAAGGACAGTAGTTTCGCTGAACGTGCAAACGCTTGGTTCGTCACAAACGCCATGAAGGCAAAAGTAAAATTCGGCATGGGCCACAAAACTAAGGGGAAGAAAAAATGTAATGCCGCGAATAAACTTTTTAATATGGCCGTGCAAAATGCGAAAAAGGTTTTATTACAAGAAAAACCCACTGATATTGACAGTGCAATACAAATTGCTAGAAAAGTCATATCTAAATCATTGAAAAGAAAAAAATCAACGATTCAAATACCACGTATAATACCGCTACCTAAAATTGGAGGTTTCCTGCCTCTAGTTCCAATACTAACAGCCCTCGGAGCAATTGGAGGTCTAGCATCTGGTGGATCGGCTATCGCTAAGGCTATACATGAAGCCAAGTCTGCTCGAAAACAATTCGAAGAAGCAAATCGTCACAATAAAACTATGGAGGCCATAGCAATGGGAAAAGGCCTATATCTGAAACCATACCGGAAGGGCTACGGTTTATTTTATTATTCGCAGCCAAAAAACTAATGAGAAGGCTACCCAGACGACCACTTACAGATAGCGATTTGGTTAGATATACAAAACATGTGCCACACTTTAGAGGGGTTTTTATGCGCGATACGTTACCGAAAAAACCCCATCAAATAGAGTGTATATTGTTAATCTGGATTCTTCTTTCGGCACTGGAACACACTGGGTAGCATATAGAAAAGATAAGAACCATAAGGAGTATTTCGATAGCTTTGGAAACCTTCAACCACCGCAAGAAATTGTGAATTATCTTGGAAACAACATAGAATACAACTATCAGCAACACCAAAATTATAATTCTTTTAACTGCGGTCACTTGTGTCTGAAATTTCTCTTGAAATAAAAATTTTTTTTTTAATTACAAATTCATATATTTTTATTTTCGATCTTATAATGACCCCAAGCTAAAGTACTTGTATTATTTTCACATATATATCTTTTAGTATCTTCAAAGTTTAATGTTTTCTTGCATAAATTTTGTGTATAAATTATATGAAGTTTATTCCTAAAAGTAGTCATATTCCTATAAATAGAGATTTTATCAAACAAACAAGTCTTATAGTTTTCTATAGTAAGTCTCTTTGTAACAGACTTCTTGATACCTTTTGCTTTCTGAACGGAAATACCATCATCAATTGTAAAAGAGTACATTTTAGCACGTAAGCCAACAAATTGTGCCATTTTCCTTCCACTATTCTCATCCTTAAACATACCCAATTTTTTTGCATTTACCAGCGGAAAGTTGTGCACATTCAAGGGATTATAGTCGGAAGTATCAAAGTATGTGTGTATGTCATTATAGATATCTGCGTAAAAGTCTTCGGTATTGATAGTATAAATGAATGAATCTGTGTCCATGTAATTGAGAAGCAACCTGTTACTAAATTTGACTTTCATATATTCATAATGGAACTCGTACATGAGTAATTTCGAAAGTTCCAAGACTACGAATCCCAAATAAAGTGGTTTATTATAGACAACTTTTACCCTATGCAATTGAATAGCAACCATATTTTCAGAAAATATCGATCTACTGTGGAAATTTGGTTTTGCCATTAGAGCCCGTATACCTTTCCTTTTACCGATATTCTCCCAATGTGTAGCAATTTTAACATCAGTTCTTTTATCAATGTTTTCCATTGTCTTGCCATAGATACTATTATTCATTAATTTGAAAAAATTCTTTTCAAAGGCATTTCTAGCTTTCTTACGGTAATGAGTATTCAATTCAATATACTTTTGAAGCCAATTCGATTGTTTGAATTGAATGACTCTGTGGACATTTGTCATTACTAAACCATGTTTCAGTGCTTGCTTCAGGTTTTCTATATGAATAACATATTTCCGTTTAGGATAAAAACTGCTTACCAACTTTTTAGATTTGGTTCCCGGAGTGCAAATATTTTCCGGGCAAAATGGTAAGTCATTGTGAATATCATGTAATGTTTCGGGATAATCCAAGTCTACCTCCAAGACGATACCGATATCTGGATTTTTGAATGACATTATATAACTTTTGGTAAAGTGATCTGTGCTTGTCACCCACTGAAAACCACCATAGGGAAGAGTTTGGTTCATAGCCCAACCATAGAGATTATTAACATCCAAGTACATCAAATATGATGAAGGTAGGTTTGGTTGATATGTAGTCATAAATTTGTTGTTTGCTTCCGAATATCTATGACAGCATTGAGTTAAACCACCCCTAACACCGTTTTGGAAAAATTTATACATTTCGAATTCGGTTAATAATTCCAATTCAATGTCTGTAACTTTGAGCATTGCATCCCAAGACAAACCGGGTGCCGTATAATAATAGCACGGATCCAATTTATAGATTTCCTGGCATATTTTTCGAAAATTCTCAAAGATATCGGCAAGCAAAACAACATCACTTTGTAAATAAATTTGCAGATATTCCCTCATGTTTTGACAATTGAAATGTGACCAAATTTTATGAGCAACTTCATATGACTCATCGGAACATTCCTCGTCAGTTAGTTTGTTGAAGAATGCACTCTTTTCTGGTAAACATTTCTCTTCTAAGCGCTCCCACGAATTTAGATAATCATAGGGAAACACACCTTTTCTTTTAATCAAGTCGAATTGCTGTCCACAATTGAAATATAATGTTGTGAATTTAAAATCATCGTTACCTAAATTCTGCGCTAGTGAGTCAATACTTTCGCTGAGAAAGCGACATGAATCAAGAAATCTCATTTCAAAATAGGTCTCCGAGTTTTCATCTACAAGCATCTTTTTAGATATTGAGATATATTTCTCCTTATTCAAAGCCAATACCTTGATTTCTCCCTCCAATTCATTCAATGAAGAGAAAAATAAATGACTATCATAACCTGTGAGATTGTGTAAGAAAATCGGCATGAATTTTGGAAGACTTGTTCGTAAATTACAGCTATTATGACTAGGTCCTCTATATTCCCCCGTAACATGACAATGGTCTCTTACTCTATACTCGAATTCTATAAACTTTTTCCCACAAAATATACAGCACTCTTCGTTCGTTTGACGCCATTCTTGTTGCGGTGTGAGATCTTTCATCGGCACTGCATGTTTGTAGTAATCAGCATACAGTAGTTGAATATCTTCACTTAGATTGTTGATGAATTTACTCGTACAGTCGGGTCCTATAAAACATCATTTGAAAAAAAAGAACAACAAAATAGCAAAAATTAATATACCTGTAAACGTCCTCATTGAATTCTTGCTGCTATCAAAGAAACAATTGATGTAGTAGGCAAATGCACAAGGAACATGCTGTTGAGTTGTTGTTGTTGATGATATAGATGGATCGGGAAGACAAGTACTAACAGGTAATAGTATACTCTCAAAGTCTGCATATATTACGAAAGGTACACTGACAGATCTCTCGACATTTGAAAACTTTACAATGTTTTCCCCTTCCTTTGGCATATGCGTAACAACACCAGCGCATTCTGTCTTATGGTTCTGCAAACTTTCCTCATTGTAATAGTGCTGCAAACAACTATTACAAAAGTATAGCTTTTTCTCTTTCACATTGAGGATCCTGTCGCGTAGAAGACGACTTAAACATTTTATCCACACATAATGAGTCACTTCGTTATCATCGCAATATAACAAATTAATGTGAAGGGGTTTCTCATTTTTAGTCAGATAGTATGGGCCCTCAATACATTGTTTGCTCGTTTCATCATCATTCGAGTATCCGAAAACATTAACACTTATCTCATTTTGCGCCTCAAACTTGGGTATCTGATCAATTGCCAAAGGAAAAACGAGGTCTTTAAAATTTAGAACCATATCAGCAGTGGAAATACAGTCACTCGTTATATCGGATATGTTATAGGCAAATGAGGAATTGGGTTTCGACACGTTTGGGTTCACAGCTGAAATTATTGCCCATTTGAAACAGTATACATCATTGTTTTTAACATTGATCACAGCCTTTTTGTTATTAATGAAAGCTGGTAATTTGATGTGCGCTGATCCCTGCAAACACTGATATTTATTGACATTCAATTCAATGGCTTTTATCCTAATTAGAGTCCATCCACTGTCTCGCTCCTGAAATTCTTCCAGCTTCTTCATTATATTATCCTCCATTTCTTTTATTATTTCTTCAATGTTATCGTATAAAAGAACGGGTTGCATACGTGTGGCCATTGACTTTACATCAAAGTCCATATCATCCTCATTACCAATCTTCACAAATTCCGCAAATAATTCCAAATTGAATTTAATTGAATTATTTTTCATGACTATTTCTTGCAATAGATTTTTGACAATTGCCCTCTTTCTTGCAAAAAATGAATTCACATCTAATTCGTCCTCTTTTTCATTCATCACGGAATACGACACAATTCGTTCTTTGAATGATGTCATTATTTTATGCACGTTATCGGCGTAAGACACTTTAACTTTCGATTTATGTGCATTGCTTCGCTGATGCTGCTTCCATGTTTTCCTATTCACACTAATGTTACACACATTGCACACAATATTCGATGATGCTGGTGCTGATGTCGATGGTGATCCTGATGTTGATGTAGGTAGTGACGTCACTGGTAAAATGACTTCATTTTTCCCCTTGTCCTCATCCAAAACTATACACTTTAACAAATGCTCCTTCAATTTATATTTTCTCGTAAATGATTTACCACACACCAAACAATGATTTAAGATCTTGTTATGTATAGTATCCATATGACGCTTCAAAACACCTTTAAGCGAAAACGTTTTATCACAAATATTACACTTCATTTCTTTATTTTTATTTGGTGTGCAACGAACTTCTTTACTACTGAGAAAAAATTCAACTGCTTCTTGAACTGAAATCAAATCAACATATAACCTCTACAATGGCATACAATTTTCAAACCACAGTGCAAACTCCTTGTCTACTATGGTCTCTCTCTTCTTATCCTTGCATTCAAAAACAACTAAACCGCAATTGGTTTCCAATTCATTTTTAACAAATAACGAAACCATAATAACAATAATTCTATTTATAGAATAAATGTATACACAACAACGCACATAATTTGTCGCATAAAACGTTGACCTCCATTTACTAAATCCCAAAATAACTCCCATATGAAACGTTATCTTTCAAAAAATTCATTACCAATGCCATGATAAAAAAATAAAACATAAACAACTTAACCGCAATTGGAACACTCACGTGCCAATCACACTCTAAAACCGCAATTGGAACATCAAAACCACAACATTTTAACCACAATTGGGTGACTCACCGCAGGGTGGCAAATTTTGCCACTCTAGTGGTCCCAGAACCTACCTATCCTATCTACTGGCATCAATAATGGAATTTTATGCCGAAAAGGCAACTTACGTATCGAAAAATTTGAATGAGCTTTGGAATACCTAAGCCCTATCCTTCTCCTCGATCATATTCTGATCCAGATCAGATCACGGTAATAATTAAATACGGCCTATCCCAAAGTTGGTGTAATTATATTTGAATCTATTTTTTTAAAATGCGGAATATAAACTGCTGAGCAATTTTCCTTCCTCTGATTTCAAAACAAAGAGAATCACCAATCACATTGTTTACAAAGCGCTAAGTGAGTAATATTTTCCGCTGGGTAAATCCTGGCGCAGTGGCTTAGTGGTTAGTGTGTTGGATTACTAAGCGAGGGGTCCCAGGTGCGAATCCCGCAAAAACTTGGGGTTTTTTCCACTGCGCCACCTCTCGCGAACGTCTGACAAACATCCGAGGGTGTTACTGTCTTTAGAGCTTCTCAATTAGCCGTTTGGAATCGGCATAAAATTGTAGATCCCTTCCATTCGTTCCAAAAATGAAACTCACACAAAACGAATGGTTGTTAGAAGCTAGGCCTTGGGTCCCTACGGACCTGTTGTGTCAACTATTATTATTATTAAATCCTGTTCGTTTGAGATTTTTCTTTCTCTTAATATAGGTGTGCACTTTGGCGATGTCGAACTAAAAACAGAAAAGATTTCGAAAGAGATGTCATTTACCGACGGTTTTTCAATCATTTCTGAACTATCTGTCCCATCAACAAACCTGTTTCGGACAACTGCATCTGCAGTGAGTCCAAAGACTGACCCTAAAGGTTGTATACATATATTTTCGAATGCATTCCCACAAAAAAAAAGTTTGTTTCGCTTTCTGTTCTTATTTCCCCAGGAAATTGTGAAATAAGCAAAGTTCATAATTTAATTGCATTAACGCGGGCAGTATATTTACAAACAACATCAATGCGTCATAGAATTAGTCACGATCAAAAGTCAAGCTGAGCGTTAAACTTAGCATATCGCATGATCCCTGGCCCTGATGTACTAACACCAGACCTCGATTCAATTTTTAAATTCAACAAGAAGCATATATAACTCATAGGTACAACCACATTCCCATTTTCATGATCAATGGCGTTGAATGATAACGTGTCTATGTCTATGTGGTTGATTTGTTTATAAACATTAATCGCCGCAGTCAGCAAAGAACTTTCAAGTGGTGCCATGAAATAAACCAACTTACGATTTTGTTCTTGCAGCCGAGGATCGCCTTCCATTAGATTGCTTTGTACACAAGTTTTTACTTTTGCCTGCAACGCAACGATCATACGTGGGTTGCGTTGCGTCATTAAAGTCGAATGAGTTCAAATTGGCAAACAAAAGAAGTTGCTGATAAAGCGAATATTAAAACCGGGTATCCGGTCCGAAAAGAAGATTATATTTCTCTCTCCATACGTTTGTTTATTCATTGCTGATGCTGGTCTGTATAAATCATGTCTGTTCATTCTGGTGTGGACGTGTGTGACGACACTGTAACCGCGAAGTTGACATATCATTGTATTTGCTTGCATTAGTTTGGTGAACACGAACAATTTGTTGTGCGAAGATGTTTCACGTGAAAAAATATTTTGCGTTATAGGTTGGTTCGTTATCAGTTACTTATCTGATGATCTACTTTGTTGGGACTATTTAAAAGCTATTTACAGTAAAAAAAAAAACAATAACGTGTATTAAATATACAATTATACTTATAAAGATGATAAAATAGGTAATATACCTATATGTAAAAATGTGAAATTTGGAAGACTTCTTTTAATTAAAACCGGAATAATACTGACAGTTTTGGAACTGTCTAAAATTTACCAACATTTTTACTTAATCAATATTCATCTGAGAAGCGATACTATTGTGGTATTCGATTGGGCTTCTTCAGATTTGCTCTCAGATTTCATATTTCGTGTGACTAATCGAGCATAAAAACTTCACTTGCTCTTTTTTGTGTTGATATTCGTGCGACTTGAATATGTATATTCTTCGACACTTTTCTAAGCAATTTCCGTTCACCGGTCGAATTTTATATTAAAACATTCGAAATTTTCGTCCCGATTGATTTCTAACTATTTGTACATAAATTTTACATAAATTTACAAAAATAGATTTACCCGATCCAATGCATTTCTTTGCTGTAGAAAAAATTAACGAAAATGTAAACAAACTCCACCAGTTGTCAAACTCAAATGCACTTGATTGGTAAATCTGAAGCAAATCTGAGAAAATATCTAGATTCGCAAAAGTGCTCTGAAAGCTGAAAAAGATTGCTTTTTTTGTACCAAACGAACATTAAAATTGCTCTGAATTCCACATAAGTACTTTCGAGTGAAACGTTTGACGTTTTGCGGTGAAATTTGGTACAAGAATCGCCGCGATTCGCGAAAACATACGCGGAAGAGCAAAATTCGCACTTAAAGATGATGCCATCGCGGATGCATTTTTGGAACGACAAGTAGATATACAAATTCTAGGATCTTAATATTTTAATAAAGTAGGTATTTAAATTTCAAATGATAATTTAACCCCTTTTACAATTGGTTGTTAATGAACAACTGCAATGGGGGTGAATTAAATTTCGTTCGCGATAGCGCGATCGCCCACTGGTTGGCTGGCTAATTCATATAAACCTCAATTCTGGAGTGTTATAGTATTATAAATATAAATACTTATATTTGCATAAGTAATTGCAAGTTTTCTTATAATAATTTGCTTTATGCTGGCTTGTAAACATTACGCATACCTACCTTCTAATAACTGTACAATATTGTACGCAAGAAGTTCTTTGTTGCTCAGTCTAAGTAAACAATGCAAGCACACATGAATGGTTTTGAAGTAGACGTACTGTATAATAATCTCATAACGAAAACAATGGTTCCCAATCACATACTTAAAAACGTATCTTAAACTGACACAGAAACTCTAGCAATAAACACAAATAAAGCAATTACAGAGACAAAAAAAAAGTTGTAGATAACAACCTGTCGAAATAGAATTTCCACCTGGAATTGAGTGAGAACGCCAATTATTTATCAATGCTTCTCCAGTATTCCATGTTCCTGTGAAGCAATGCCTCCACAAATAGTATATTTATCAACAAATGAATATGTTACGCAGTTTAAATTCCAGCGATGGCTGGAAATTTCGTCAAAAAACAAGTGCTCTCCATACGCTTTCTATATAGCAAAACCAAAATGCGGAGAGAACAGCCTTCAGCCATAAATAGGTATTTACTTAAAGTTAGTAAAATAAACCGTGCATATTCACACAGCCGCGAATACACAAGAAAATGAAATCAAAAGTGAAGTAAAAAAAAAGTAAAATAACAAGTTATAATGTTGAAAGCAAGGTATAAAAAAAGCCCGCAAGAAAGATATCATGGAAACTAGGGTTACCGAAATCATAAAAACTAAGTGTGTGGTACATACTTCCCTTACGCTCGTACTTGAGTGCTAAAAATTGGATTGTTTGTCTTACTCCACTGCATTCGATTCAGAAACTTTACTTATTGGTTAAAATAAAGGGTGATTTTTTAGCTGGTTTGGTTTTGGCAACACTGGTTTTGACAGCTGACGTGTGTTTAGTATCTTGTGTCACTGTCAAACAGCTTCAGTTTGGTTTGCAATTTAACCATGGATCGTCTTACAAATGAACAACGCTTGCAAATTATTGAATTTTACTATCAAAATTCGTGCTCGGTTCGAAATGTTCATCGCTGCTTTTTTATAGAAAAATTGTGTTCAGCGATGAGGCTCATTTTTGGTTGAATGGGTACGTAAATAAGCAAAATTGCCGCATTTGGAGTGAAGATCAGCCAGAAGCATTGCAACAGCTACCAATGCATCCCGAAAAAGCCACTGTTTGGTGCGGTTTATGGGCCGGCGGCATTATTGGGCCATATTTCTTCAAAGATGATGCGAATCGCAGCGTTACTGTCAATGGTGAACGCTACCGAGCGATGATAACAAACTTTTTTTTGCCCGAAATGGAAGTTCTTGACTTGCATGATATGTGGTTTCAACAAGACGGTGCCACATGCCACACAGCACGCGAAACAATGGCGCAATTGCGAGGCGAGTTTGGTGAACAGTTAATTTCACGTTTCGGGCCGGTCAATTGGCCGCCTAGATCGTGCGATTTGACACCATTAGATTATTTTTTGTAGGGGTATGTCAAGGCTAATGTGTATAGGGACAAGCCTGCTTCGATTGACGCACTGGAAGCCAACATCCATGCATTCATTCGTGAGATACCGGCCGATATGTGTGAAAGAGTATGCCAAAATTGGACTCAGCGGATGGGCTACCTGAGACGCAGCCGCGGTCAACATTTGCATGAAATTATCTTTAAACATTAAATTGCAAGGTTCAAACTATCGATTCAAATAAATATTTCATTCATTTTTTCGAATTTTTTGTCTTTTTTTTTTTAAAAAAAGTTCTAAACCTCTTAAAAAATCACCCTTTACTAAGGTGACCTTCGATGTATGAAACTGGATTAAGAAATTGAAATCGACTGTGACAAAAACGTCGGTTTACATTTTAAAATTTTATTTTAGCGTTGTGTGATGCGCCCCAAAATTTTAAAACCCTCTCTAATATTTATTGAGTGTTGGTTTTGATTCACGAACTCCATTGAGGTTTACATAGGCGTTCAGAAAACTATTCAGTAAATATGAAATACGCAAAGATAAATCGAGCAACTGCTGTATCGATTTCCTTATCGACTGAATGTGTGTTTTGTTTTTTCAAACTCCGTTTTTCATAATAAAATTTCTAGATCTCAGCCACTTCACTCAATAAAGCCAATTTGCATTGAAGCATGTTCTACTACTAATTTTACGAATTTACTACGTTTAGTACATTTCTTAGTTACCTACAACACTGCCGCCAAGTCAACATTCAACAGGTTGTTTTGCGTTTCCTCCATTCCACAGGTGATTTTACCCACTACCGTGCAGGTAAGCTACGGGCACATCCACATTTACCACTAAACTCTGCAGTTAGTATTCCATACGCAAGCTAGACGATGTGCACATAGCGTCCAATGTGCACTTTCTGACAAGACTATAGATATAGAATAGTGAAAAGTGGTGAATACGAAGTAAGAAGAAAAAAGTGCAATTGAAATGGATCAGAAACATTCCATGATGTATCCGAGTTTAAGCGGACGAAATGACGTTCCATCGTCGAGCACAGATACTCGTATGTCACAACATCATGTCATACCGACGGAAGCGCCACCATCATACGATATGGCCATGGCCAGTCCAAGTGCTCCATCAATAATTCAGCCGTCGGTTCCATCAGCAACAACTGCAGTGGGAGTGCAAGACTTTCGTCAGTATCCTGTACCTGCTGCTGCATCACCACCTATGCTGCACGTCACAAGTGATTCGTATGCGGGCAGTGCAAATCCATCCCTGCCGCCTGTTTTAGTCGAGCAACCAGGTGAGATCAAGATAAAGCCTTACGCATGATTTCGACACTTACAAGATAGGTTCATTCATTCAGACTCGGAACCCTTGAAACTAGGACCCCATCCGTCAACTGTCACATGTCCAGAGTGTGGCGAACGTCGCAAAACCCGAATGCACTATACGCCCAATAAGAAAACGCACATCTTCGCAGTGGTTCTTTGCCTTGTTGGGTAGGTTAACCAAAATTCGTGAATAATTTAGCAATTCATATTTTCATTATTAACCAATAGATGGTGTTGCTGTGCATGCTGTGTGCCGTACTGCATGAGTAGCTGCAAGACCGGTCATCACTACTGTGCCAGGTGTAGCAGGTTCCTTGGTGCCTACAACCGGAACGAAATATAAACCTTAAGCCTCAACCACTTAATTGATATGTTTGTTTAATTTAATTTCGTAACCATAATGCTGTGAAATCATGAGTGAGTGAGTGTAAATACTTTAATTATACTAGGTGATAAGAAATGCTAAGACAAGAGCGATAAGCTTGTTAAAACCATACTTTTTGTTAGATAAAATTATAACTCAGTGCCAGGGAAGTGTGTGGGAAATTTTAATATTTTATTAAAGTGCGCGTTGGCGTTTATTATGGTAGTAAAAACGGTAACGCTTTGCTTCTTTTTTTCACAATATTTCAGATAAAAATACTCAATTGCGTTAACCGAATAAAGGCCAGTGGAAATGCATCATCTGTGATGATGGGGTGGGAAATGGATTGTAAATTAGGCCGACCGGTTAAATTACAACCAACAAAGTCAACAATCGATTCGAAGAAGGAAATAACTATCTCGCAGTATGCGTAATTGTTTTGCCGATGAATCAGAGCCGAAGAACAAACTACAAATACGTTGTCTAAGAGGGAATATTTTGAAATATGGCAGCGCAAAGATATATTTTACGAGTTAATTGGAAACTGGAAATGCAGAAGATGGAAGATACAACCCACGGTCAATCACATCTTGCTGTGAAATTTCATCTCGAATTTATTCACATAGCCATATTTGGAGCAAGCGGAGCTCAAAATTTGGATCCATAAATTGATTGTCTGCATTTTATTGACCACAAAATATAACATCTGATAATAGTTTACATCTAGCACAAGAGGTTGGTCTGCAAATTGACAGCGAAACGAGACGTCGAAAGGTCTGCGAAAAGGCTACGGAAACAAATTTGCGGAGGGTTCCATCAGCTGCTACACAAGTAGCAGTGTTGCCATACTGACCATTAATCACCGATTTGGAAACTCGGACTCTTCGCTGGCTATTTAAAATTTGTCATTTGGAAATTATCCTAATGTTTGGCTGTTTACTTTAAAGTTTGGCGAGTTTTAGGCTCCTTAGGCATTTATAAACAAATAAATACATTGCGAACGTTCTCTTTTCGTATGGCTAAAGTACTATACTGTTAATTATGAATCAATCAACTCCATTTTCATACAGTTTTTGAACACACTTTATCATCTCAAGCGTAGATTGCACATGAACCAAAGATAATGGAATACAGAGATATATATCTTTCCAGTGGAAAGGCGGCTGCCTACAAGCTGTTTTCCAGACAAATTCATGAAGTCACAAACACTTGCTTATTTCCATTCTAGTAGATGTGAGTTCATGAATTGGACTTGACTGCAAGAATTCGGTATTCTTTACTGTGTATTTCACAATTTTTGTCATTTTAATCAAAACATCCACAAAAACCCAACAAATTCAACACGAAACACAGAACAATTAAACACCACGATGCTCATAAAAGCAAGATGATTCCCGGTAGGCCATTAGCAATATGCTTTTTTGTTGATCACACGTATTCACAGACGGGAGTTGAAATTACAAAAACAACAATGTAAACAAATGGGTTTTGGGGGGATAAACGTACGAAAGATATCCATCTCTTTTAATCATTCATCTCTGACATGAACCGAAACCCCATACAAAAATAGCACAACGAAATCATGAACGAAAAATTTCGCTCTCCTTTTCGTTTTGCAGGACGCAGCTGCTGCGAAATGATGGCGGAAAAGTGGGTAATTGTAGTAGATTGCTTGGTACAATTCTCCACTCTCTTTTCGCACACGTTTACTGTCAGGGGACATTATTTGGCGCCAAAAATACCATAGCTCAAAATAAAGATCAAAAATGCATATTTTTTTTGTAATTCATTGACACACTGATTAAATTGTTTTGAAAGACGACAATGTTAATTTCGTCTTAACTTCGCAGCAGTTCCGTACTGCAAAACGAATAGGAGAGCGAAGTTTCTTGTTCATGATTTGGTTGTGTCACTTCTGTATGGGATGTTTCGTTCCGTAACAGCTAACAGAAATGATTTTTCCAACGACTTTGAAGAATGTGCAAAATCTTCATTTTTTATTTGAGCGAAGCCGAGCTGCCTGTAAGTGTAATAAATATAAGATCTAATAATATAATAGAAATGACGGAATGCATATATTCAAACTAAGTTATACATTTTTCGGCTAAATTATATCCTATTAGCTATTCCAAACAGCTTCCATTGTAAAGTCACTTAAAAAAACAGCAACCAAATTCATGATTTGTTGTTTATGTTTTTGAAGATCAAAATCAAACTGCAAACTTGGAAATGTAACAGCAAGTTTGGAATTGACAATTAAAATTTGTTGTGTAACGTAACCGTAAACGTAACTTTTAAATTGTATGAGCAACATTGGGTGTATTTATTTGTACTCTATTTTTGTTTTAAGCTTGATTTTTATTTTTTTTGGATCTATTCACTTTCATTTGGTCTTTACCCGATAAGCTTTACACAACGACCATACTAAGCAAAATACCCTACCTTATTTTGTTTCTAAGAATGTATTTTAAATATGTATGTATGTGCATTCTATAAATGAAAATTAAAATAGTTCCATTAAATATTTCAAATATAATTTCTTTATTTGATTTTTTATTCCTATGAAAAATAACCGTAATTAGTTTAGGCCCTAGTTATAGCCATACATACAACGAAACCGTAAAAATTTTCTTTTGCTTTTTTTGACCACATACACCTAATGGTTGAACTCAAACTGTGTTCCAAAATTGTTGCTTACGAATTATAAAGTGTCTATCAAAAAAAAAAATAGCAATTGATCTTTAAATTTTCCACAAAAATATTTCATTAATTTTTCCGAATGAAAAACTTTTTCTCAAAAGGTCAAAAGGTCAAAGGATCAAAAGGTCAAAGGATCAAAAGGTCCAAACGTCAAAAGGTCAATAGGTCAAAGGGTCAAAAGGTCAATAGGTCAAAGGGTCAAAAGGTCAAAAGGTCAAAAGGTCAAAAGGTCAAAAAGTCAAAAGGTCAAAAAGTCTAAAGGTCAAAAGGTCAAAAGGTCAAAAGGTCAAAAGGTCAAAGGGTCAAAAGGTCAAAAGGTCAAAAGGTCAAAAGGTCAAAAGGTCAAAAGGTCAAAAGGTCAAAAGGTCAAAAGGTCAAAAGGTCAAAAGGTCAAAAGGTCAAAGGGTCAAAAGGTCAAAAGGTCAAAAGGTCAAAAGGTCAAAGGGTCAAAAGGTCAAAAGGTCAAAAGGTCAAAAGGTCAAAGGGTCAAAAGGTCAAAAGGTCAAAAGGTCAAAAGGTCTAAGGGTCAAAAGGTCAAAAGGTCAAAAGGTCAAAAGGTCAAAAGGTCAAAAGGTCAAAGGGTCAAAAGGTGAAAAGGTCAAAAGGTCAAAAGGTCAGAAGGTCAAAAGGTCAAAAGGTCAAAAGGTCAAAAGGTCAAAAGGTCAAAAGGTCAGAAGGTCAAAAGGTCAAAAGGTCAAAAGGTCAAAAGGTCAAAAGGTCAAAAGGTCAAAAGGTCAAAAGGTCAAAAGGTCAAAAGGTCAAAAGGTCAAAAGGTCAAAGGGTCAAAAGGTCAAAAGGTCAAAAGGTCAAAAGGTCAAAAGGTCAAAAGGTCAAAAGGTCAAAAGGTCAAAAGGTCAAAAGGTCAAAAGGTCAAAAGGTCAAAAGGTCAAAAGGTCAAAGTGTCAAAAGGTCAAAAGGTCAAAAGGTCAAAGGGTCAAAAGGTCAAAGTGTCAAAAGGTCAAAAGGTCAAAGGGTCAAAAGGTCAAAAGGTCAAAAAGTCAAAAGGTCAAAAGGTCAAAAGGTCAAAAGGTCAAAAGGTCAAAAGGTCAAAAGGTCAAAAGGTCAAAAGGTCAAAAGGTCAAAAGGTCAAAAGGTCAAAAGGTCAAAAGGTCAAAAGGTCAAAAGGTCAAAAGGTCAAAAGGTCAAAAGGTCAAAAGGTCAAAAGGTCAAAAGGTCAAAAGGTCAAAAGGTCAAAAGGTCAAAAGGTCAAAAGGTCAAAAGGTCAAAAGGTCAAAAGGTCAAAAGGTCAAAAGGTCAAAAGGTCAAAAGGTCAAAAGGTCAAAAGGTCAAAAGGTCAAAGGGTCAAAAGGTCAAAAGGTCAAAAGGTCAAAAGGTCAAAAGGTCAAAAGGTCAAAAGGTCAAAAGGTCAAAAGGTCAAAAGGTCAAAAGGTCAAAAGGTCAAAGGGTCAAAAGGTCAAAAGGTCAAAAGGTCAAAAGGTCAAAAGGTCAAAAGGTCAAAAGGTCAAAAGGTCAAAAGGTCAAAAGGTCAAAGGGTCAAAGGGTCAAAAGGTCAAAAGGTCAAAAGGTCAAAAGGTCAAAAGGTCAAAAGGTCAAAGTGTCAAAAGGTCAAAAGGTCAAAAGGTCAAAGGGTCAAAAGGTCAAAAGGTCAAAGTGTCAAAGTGTCAAAAGGTCAAAAGGTCAAAAGGTCAAAAGGTCAAAAGGTCAAAAGGTCAAAAGGTCAAAAGGTCAAAGGGTCAAAAGGTCAAAAGGTCAAAAGGTCAAAGGGTCAAAAGGTCAAAAGGTCAAAAGGTCAAAAGGTCAAAAGGTCAAAGGGTCAAAAGGTCAAAAGGTCAAAAGGTCAAAAGGTCAAAAGGTCAAAAGGTCAAAGGGTCAAAAGGTCAAAAGGTCAAAAGGTCAAAAGGTCAAAGGGTCAAAAGGTCAAAAGGTCAAAAGGTCAAAAGGTCAAAAGGTCAAAAGGTCAAAAGGTCAAAAGGTCAAAAGGTCAAAAGGTCAAAAGGTCAAAAGGTCAAAAGGTCAAAAGGTCAAAAGGTCAAAAGGTCAAAAGGTCAAAAGGTCAAAAGGTCAAAGGGTCAAAAGGTCAAAAGGTCAAAAGGTCAAAAGGTCAAAGGGTCAAAAGGTCAAAAGGTCAAAAGGTCAAAAGGTCAAAAGGTCAAAAGGTCAAAAGGTCAAAAGGTCAAAAGGTCAAAAGGTCAAAAGGTCAAAAGGTCAAAGGGTCAAAAGGTCAAAAGGTCAAAAGGTCAAAAGCACAAAAGGTCAAAAGGTCAAAAGGTCAAAAGGTCAAAAGGTCAAAAGGTCAAAAGGTCAAAAGGTCAAAAGGTCAAAAGGTCAAAAGGTCAAAGGGTCAAAAGGTCAAAAGGTCAAAAGGTCAAAAGGTCAAAAGGTCAAAAGGTCAAAAGGTCAAAAGGTCAAAAGGTCAAAAGGTCAAAAGGTCAAAAGGTCAAAAGGTCAAAGGGTCAAAGGGTCAAAAGGTCAAAAGGTCAAAAGGTCAAAAGGTCAAAAGGTCAAAAGGTCAAAAGGTCAAAAGGTCAAAAGGTCAAAAGGTCAAAAGGTCAAAAGGTCAAAAGGTCAAAAGGTCAAAAGGTCAAAAGGTCAAAAGGTCACAAGGTCAAAAGGTCAAAAGGTCAAAAGGTCAAAAGGTCGAAAGGTCAAAAGGTCAAAGGGTCAAAAGGTCAAAAGGTCAAAAGGTCAAAAGGTCAAAAGGTCAAAGGGTCAAAAGGTCAAAAGGTCAAAAGGTCAAAAGGTCAAAAGGTCAAAAGGTCAAAAGGTCACAAGGTCAAAAGGTCAAAAGGTCAAAAGGTCAAAAGGTCGAAAGGTCAAAAGGTCAAAAGGTCAAAAGGTCAAAAGGTCAAAAGGTCAAAAGGTCAAAGGGTCAAAAGGTCAAAAGGTCAAAAGGTCAAAAGGTCAAAAGGTCAAAAGGTCAAAGTGTCAAAAGGTCAAAAGGTCAAAAGGTCAAAGGGTCAAAAGGTCAAAGTGTCAAAAGGTCAAAAGGTCAAAGGGTCAAAAGGTCAAAAGGTCAAAAGGTCAAAGGGTCAAAAGGTCAAAAGGTCAAAAGGTCAAAAGGTCAAAAGGTCAAAAGGTCAAAAGGTCAAAGGGTCAAAAGGTCAAAAGGTCAAAAGGTCAAAAGGTCAAAGGGTCAAAAGGTCAAAAGGTCAAAAGGTCAAAAGGTCAAAAGGTCAAAGGGTCAAAAGGTCAAAAGGTCAAAAGGTCAAAAGGTCAAAAGGTCAAAAGGTCAAAAGGTCAAAAGGTCAAAGGGTCAAAAGGTCAAAGTGTCAAAAGGTCAAAAGGTCAAAGGGTCAAAGGGTCAAAAGGTCAAAGTGTCAAAAGGTCAAAAGGTCAAAGGGTCGAAAGGTCAAAAGGTCAAAAGGTCAAAAGGTCAAAAGGTCAAAAGGTCAAAGGGTCAAAAGGTCAAAAGGTCAAAAGGTCAAAAGGTCAAAAGGTCAAAGGGTCAAAAGGTCAAAAGGTCAAAAGGTCAAAAGGTCAAAAGGTCAAAAGGTCAAAAGGTCAAAAGGTCAAAAGGTCAAAAGGTCAAAAGGTCAAAAGGTCAAAGGGTCAAAAGGTCAAAAGGTCAAAAGGTCAAAAGGTCAAAGGGTCAAAAGGTCAAAAGGTCAAAAGGTCAAAGGGTCAAAAGGTCAAAAGGTCAAAAGGTCAAAAGGTCTAAGGGTCAAAAGGTCAAAAGGTCAAAAGGTCAAAAGGTCAAAAGGTCAAAGGGTCAAAAGGTCAAAAGGTCAAAAGGTCAAAAGGTCAAAAGGTCAAAAGGTCAAAAGGTCAAAAGGTCAAAAGGTCAAAAGGTCAAAAGGTCAAAAGGTCTAAGGGTCAAAAGGTCAAAAGGTCAAAAGGTCAAAAGGTCAAAAGGTCAAAAGGTCAAAAGGTCAAAAGATCAAAAGGTCAAAAGGTCAAAAGGTCAAAAGGTCAAAAGGTCAAAAGGTCAAAAGGTCAAAAGGTCAAAAGGTCAAAAGGTCAAAAGGTCAAAAGGTCAAAAGGTCAAAAGGTCAAAAGGTCAAAAGGTCAAAGGGTCAAAAGGTCAAAGGGTCAAAAGGTTAAAAGGTCACAAGGTCAAAAGGTCACAAGGTCAAAAGGTCAAAAGGTCGAAAGGTCAAAAGGTCAAAAGGTCAAAAGGTCAAAGGGTCAAAAGGTCAAAAGGTCAAAAGGTCAAAAGGTCAAAAGGTCAAACTGTCAAAAGGTCAAAAGGTCAAAAGGTCAAAAGGTCAAAAGGTCGAAAGGTCAAAAGGTCAAAAGGTCAAAAGGTCAAAGGGTCAAAAGGTCAAAAGGTCAAAGGGTCAAAAGGTCAAAAGGTCAAAAGGTCAAAAGGTCAAAATGTCAAAGGGTCAAAAGGTCAAAAGGTCAAAAGGTCAAAAGGTCAAAAGGTCAAAGGGTCAAAAGGTCAAAAGGTCAAAAGGTCAAAAGGTCAAAAGGTCAAAAGGTCAAAAGGTCAAAAGGTCAAAAGGTCAAAAGGTCGAAAGGTCAAAAGGTCAAAAGGTCAAAAGGTCAAAAGGTCGAAAGGTCAAAAGGTCAAAAGGTCAAAAGGTCAAAGGGTCAAAAGGTCAAAAGGTCAAAAGGTTAAAGGGTCAAAAGGTCAAAAGGTCAAAAGGTCAAAAGGTCAAAAGGTCAAAAGGTCAAAAGGTCAAAAGGTCTAAGGGTCAAAAGGTCAAAAGGTCAAAAGGTCAAAAGGTCAAAAGGTCAAAAGATCAAAAGGTCAAAAGGTCAAAAGGTCAAAAGGTCAAAAGGTCAAAAGGTCAAAAGGTCAAAAGGTCAAAAGGTCAAAAGGTCAAAAGGTCAAAAGGTCAAAAGGTCAAAAGGTCAAAAGGTCAAAAGGTCAAAAGGTCAAAAGGTCAAAAGGTCAAAAGGTCAGAAGGTCAAAGGGTCAAAAGGTTAAAAGGTCACAAGGTCAAAAGGTCACAAGGTCAAAAGGTCAAAAGGTCGAAAGGTCAAAAGGTCAAAAGGTCAAAAGGTCAAAGGGTCAAAAGGTCAAAAGGTCAAAAGGTCAAAAGGTCAAAAGGTCAAACTGTCAAAAGGTCAAAAGGTCAAAAGGTCAAAAGGTCAAAAGGTCGAAAGGTCAAAAGGTCAAAAGGTCAAAAGGTCAAAGGGTCAAAAGGTCAAAAGGTCAAAAGGTCAAAGGGTCAAAAGGTCAAAAGGTCAAAAGGTCAAAAGGTCAAAAGGTCAAAGGGTCAAAAGGTCAAAAGGTCAAAAGGTCACAAGGTCAAAAGGTCAAAAGGTCGAAAGGTCAAAAGGTCAAAAGGTCAAAAGTTCAAAGGGTCAAAAGGTCAAAAGGTCAAAAGGTCAAAGGGTCAAAAGGTCAAAAGGTCAAAAGGTCAAAAGGTCAAAAGGTCAAAGGGTCAAAAGGTCAAAAGGTCAAAAGGTCAAAAGGTCAAAAGGTCAAAAGGTCGAAAGGTCAAAAGGTCAAAAGGTCAAAAGGTCAAAGGGTCAAAAGGTCAAAAGGTCAAAAGGTCAAAAAGTCAAAGGGTCAAAAGGTCAAAAGGTCAAAAGGTCAAAAGGTCAAAGTGTCAAAAGGTCAAAAGGTCAAAAGGTCAAAGGGTCAAAAGGTCAAAAGGTCAAAAGGTCAAAAGGTCAAAAGGTCAAAAGGTCAAAAGGTCAAAAGGTCAAAAGGTCAAAAGGTCAAAAGGTCAAAAGGTCAAAAGGTCAAAAGGTCGAAAGGTCAAAAGGTCAAAAGGTCAAAGGGTCAAAAGGTCAAAAGGTCAAAAGGTCAATAGGTCAAAAGGTCAAAAGGTCAAAAGGTCAAAAGGTCAAAGGGTCAAAAGGTCAAAAGGTCAAAAGGTCAAAAGGTCAAAAGGTCAAAAGGTCAAAAGGTCAAAGGGTCAAAAGGTCAAAGGGTCAAAAGGTCAAAGGGTCAAAAGGTCAAAAGGTCAAAAGGTCAAAAGGTCAAAAGGTCAAAAGGTCAAAAGGTCAAAAGGTCAAAAGGTCAAAAGGTCAAAAGGTCAAAAGGTCAAAGGGTCAAAAGGTCAAAAGGTCAAAAGTTCAAAAGGTCAAAAGGTCAAAGGGTCAAAAGGTCAAAAGGTCAAAAGGTCAAAAGGTCAAAAGGTCAAATGGTCAAAAGTTCAAAGGGTTAAAAGGTCTAAAGGTCAAAGGGTCAAAAGGTCAAAAGGTGCATTCGAACTGTTTAACATTTTGACGGCCATCTTTGAAAAAATATAGCTGTAGAAATACAAAATATCAGCAATACTATCTGGCGTCTGTAACGATTTAAAGAGTCCATGGTATTTCGGTCAAAGTTACCCCCGCGGTAAAAGTTAGGTAACTCTACGGTATACAAAGAATCAGACATCATCACATTGAACGTAATCGCTTGATGGCAGTTGCGTTATTTTTATAATACTCATAACAAAAATCGCAAGTGAATAGTACTGCAAATTGTTGAATAAGCTAACTTAATTATTTTTTTCTTTCTTTCATAGAACCAAAACAAAAATTACGGATACACACATGTTTTTAAACATGATCGTGATAGACACGATAAGCAAATCTGATTTACTTCATGTTACCTGTCACCGTCCCACCTGGGTACTACAACCCTCATCAGTAGACATCAAATAGTGGCAGCGCAATGAAATCAATGCAGGCACCGTCTTAGTAGCCGTATATAATCCACTGCTACGGACATAGATATATTTAAAGGGCGAAAGTTCAACCGTTGTTAACTAAAGTTGTGACAGTTCAAAGAGTGTGAACTTTGAAATTCTCCTACTTTCAACGCAATTATTTCTTGCAGCGTTTTTTTTTATCCCACACTCTTGTATTAATTCGGCATTGGTTATGTTTAAGCCTGAACTACATCGAAACAAGAGTTGAAAAAAGTACAAAAAAGTGGAAAAAATCGGATTCTTTTCAATTTAAAATTTGCACTTTGTGGAAAGCTCGAACATGTTCCAGCTTTCACATTATATACCTACAAACAAAAACAAGTTTCCCCGGTTCTGCTTGGTTGTGAAAAATGATTAGCTGACTATTGCCATCTATTGGATATTATCGCCGTCGATAATGTAGTAGGCCGCATTAAGGTCCGAATTCACAAGGAAAAATCATTGTGCCTGTGAATTTCGTAGTTAAGCCCCGATTCGCCAGTGACTTTACCATTTTCCTGGTGAATTTTATTCCGTAGTTTTTTTGTTTTGTTTTAATTTTTATTGGTCTTCGGTCCATGGAAAAATAAAGATTCCAACCGCTTAACCGGCAGAAATATCATATTTTGAAGATTGGACCAATTTCGATTGATTTTGTTGTAGAACTTAAAACAAACATCCTATCTCAGCGAAAGTAAAGTACAACAACTAATGTCAACTCCACCGAGTCAGTCTGACATTACGCAAGCGTTTGATTAAGTGCTAGTTAGATATCTCGTGAATCGTGTCCTTAGGGCCCGATTCTGGGTAAAATATCCGTGTTTACTGGTGAGGAAATCCTTAACTACGTACTACAGATCCGCCAGACTCGCCATTTTCCTGGTGAATTTCATAAAACTTACGTTAATCCGGATTTTTTGCATTTTTGTTTCCAACAGAAATGGCCAATTAGCTGAGGCCATGGTAAAGTACAACATCCAATCTCAATTCCGAGTCAGTGGGTCTGCAATTCTGCGAGCGTTTGATTGAGTTTTAGTTAGTTAGATGATATCCCATGAATCTTGGCCCGATCCCTGGGTCAAATATCAGAGTCTCCGGCTAATCCTTATATGGATTTTTTTATGAAGTTTGGACTGAAATGCTCCGAAAGCAATTAGCATAAACTTTCAGATGGTGGGTGTATAATGATAGAGTCGGCAGAAAAAATGTCGAAGGCGAAGTGTTTATTCCTATAGAACATTTTACATGCTTTTTTTATTATGGACAAATTTTATGTCGCCAATTAAGTTTGCAAAATGTCTATTTGCTTTATTTCAAGGCCAAAAAGGGAAAATATTTGTTTTTTAAATCATGAGCTAAGTAAAAATGAAGTAAAAAGTATGTGGGCATATTGTAACTATAATACTCATCTATGAATTTCCAAAACGACAAAGTTACACTTCAGTCCTTAGAATTACACTTTCAACTTGTGAAAAGTAGAATCTGAGAAGTTAATTTTCCATCACTAAACAGATTCGTTTAAACAGAGAGGTGAGAAAATGATATCAGGAAAGATACTCCACATTTTACAGGATTATTTTATGACCGTTGATTATATATATGTATATATATATATATATATATATTCCAACCTTGCTGCTGTGGAGAAAACTCATGGCACACCAACATAGAACATACAACATAAAACAGAGGGGCGCGACACAAATACCTTTACTTCCATCGGCTACGAGGGTAAACAAATATTGATTGACCTATTTCCCCTCGTTGGGGTGTAGCCCCGTCTTCTTTCACAGCAATATACCCTTTGCTCAGTTATGTTCGTTCACCCACTCACTCATATACATGGAATTAAGGGAGCACCTCAAGCTTTGCATCCAATTTCGAAAGGACATCTGAAGGGTGTTCGTTCGTTCGTTCGTTTGCTCTCTTGTATATTGCTGTTTTTGGCCATGATAACGTGATAACTTTTTTGCTCTGCCCCCATTTCAGAATAAGCTAATTGATGGGAAGCTTACTGTCAATAAATTGGTAACAATTTTGTTGTTCCGACTCGTAGCCACCTATTCAGAATTAGGTATATGCGCTACAACTAATTTAATTACAACGAACATGCCATGCCGGGCATGAGTCGAAATAGAATAGAAACGGAAACAATTACCCTGTTGGTAGCGAAACTTTCAAATTAATATCGCCAAAATGTATCACCAGGCCGATGACATCATTCAGTGGAGAATGAATATAGAACATCAGCACCCTCAAGATGGCAACAAATATGTGGGTGTCTGCGTGATTGTTTGCTTAGGTTGAACTTGGTGTAGGTAATTGACATTGCAATTTAGACGCCACAAGTACTCAAGAACTATTATAAAATATAAATACCAACTAAATGGGGAACGTTGAATTATTTTTTGTTCTTGTTAAACGTCAAATTCACGAAAATCTGTGTATTATGGAATCACGTTAATCTCTTAAGGGTCAATTATAATTTTTTGAACTAGACTTGAGTCAAAAATAGAAAAAATATCATTTCAAATTAGTCAAACAATTGAAATGAGTCAATATTCTTATTACGGTCACGAGATATAATTTCAATGGAATCTCACATTCACTTTAGCCGGATTACTTTCATAAAATCCTATTCTGATGCAGGTAAAAGGTATAGGTAGTCTAAAAACTACGCGTATGGTTACGGTAAAACAATTTACGAAGCTACTACTTTTGAAGGCAAGAACACATAAACGTTTATTTTTGTTTTATTTGACAGATGGCAATAGCTTTCAACAGAAATTGTTTGGAAAATATTGCGTTATATTTCTACTGGAGTGGCCGCTTTCCAAATTCTAGGTTGGTTTCCCCTTTAAACAGTTTCGCGTAAGGCTTCTTAAACTGTATCCTGTTTAAAAACAGACATCTTAAAAGTCCAAAGTGACGGAGTTGTAAAAGAAGTGGAAACCGACAGAGGCAATTTTTTTTTTGTTCTTCTTCTCATTTTTGACACTGACTCTGCCAGAAGCCTTCTATGTAGGCATGTAGTTCATCTCATCAGTGTCAAATACAGAATTGCTTTTCTATGCCGTCAAGCGACTTGTGAGAGGATGTAGGCATAGGTAGGTACTATTTCCTGTTGAATAATTCAAGTTAATTCCATCTAACTATTCCAGAGTCATTTTGCAATCTCCAACTTGTCCTAGTTTTTCGCATTATTGTAGGTAGGTATATAACGCCAATCTGCACACACATACGCCCAAGCACTTACTTAATAAGCTTCTTGTATGCAGGCATAGGCAAAAAGTCCTTGTTTAATCAATGCCAGCCCTCATTCCTCTCGATCCTTGGCAAAGAAACCTTACTTACGCATTATGTAGCCACTTACATACGTTAACTATAAGCTGGCGTGTTTCTTTGAACACACGCTACTCGTATCTCGTATGTAGGTCATCAGTGTGTACAATGTACAAACCGCCATCAACACCATTATAAGACAAATACCTAGTTTCCCCATAGCCAGTGCGAATATCTACGCAGCTTTCGAACGAAAGAAACAGCAAATGCTTCGAAGAAACGTGTTTGTTCTTACAAAACTTAAAGAAGCAGCTCCACTTTTACCTGAAATTCGTTAAAATGTAAACAAATCGATGGCAAACCAAGAAGTATTTAATCGATTCTAGCAACAAAGAAAAACCATCCGTTTTTAAAGTTAAACAAATCTTCCGTTACGCATTCGAAGAAAGCCCCAAAGATTCCAATTCTCCCAAATCGCATCGAATCAACTCTTGATTGCGGAGCAAACTTGGGAAACGGGTGTGCTGGGGAAATATCTACACTTTGTACATGGAAGATGGAACACCAGCAAGGCAGCAAGCAGTAGGTATAACGCGCTTTTTTCTTCTCGTTTGATTCCTTCACGCAAACACGCTAAAGTACTCGCAATCAGCTAAAAATAGCCATAGACATACAACTGCTGTACTCTTAGTAGATTCTATCGCGCGCTCCTATCTCGACACCAATACCAGAACGGTGTCCTAAATTCAAAATGCTCGCTTCTATCGCGCGCTGATGTAAGATTAGGTGCACACACATGGCCTATGTACACATAGTCCCCTCTGTTTGATGACTATTAGTATTACACGTTCACCCCACTTTGCGTGGCGTGTTGGGTGCTTTTACTTGCCGTAGTGTAACGCACCCTACAGTTTAAAAAGCAAAGCCCACCTATGTACAAAATTTTAACTGTTTATATGGAACAGCTTGCCTCGATCGAATAAAAGCTCCAACAAAATACACACGCCAGAAGAGTCGAACGGGTCTACAAAAATGCCCCGAAAGATAAAAAATCTCAAACAGAAGATACAAAGAATACTGTATCTAAATATTCGAAGAGGGGTTATTTCGTTTCTTCTTGTGCCTTCTATCTAAATTCGAGCGAAAAGCACGGACAAAGTTTGATTTTTTGGGTGCGTTTATATACATTCGTAATGAAATAAGCCAACAACTTGATTTCTAACTCGATATATACACAGCTACGTTCACTGTAAACACAAACAGTTCTGTTGTATACCTCCGCTTTATCTATGTAAAAGTTTGCTGAACAAAAAATCAATTCCTCTTCGAGGCTTTTTTTACAATAGAAAGCCAAACACGAAACACACTTAGCACCAAAACTACAAGGCTTTGAAACAAACATAGATATCCATGTGTGTCAGCGAGTGTAGTCATATCGTCTTTGGTAGCGTGCTGGCCGATTGCTTGTATGGAATTATGCTTTGTTAGTTGCGTTGAGTGGAGTTGATTATTATTATGATAATGGAGGGAAAGTAGGTCAATTGCACGTGCCGTAGAAGAAGCACAAACACATAACACACCGTATACCACACCACTACCATCACCAACAACAACGAAAGTAATAAAAACATACCTACTCGCGCACTCGTACCTACTACGTATACCTAACTGGTTATAACAGAACAACTGGCTGGTGGGCTAGGAAAATGCGGAGGAAAATCGGGAAAATCCCATGCTGGGTAAGAATTTTCGGAGACACGCATTAGAAACCTGATTGTGATGGGGGTCATCGTTGTAACAAAACATTCGTCCTGCTCTTACATCTCGGTGCCCCTGACCATCCCTTTGGTTACGTTGATGTAGGAATGGAAAATTTTACACACAAAGAGATTGATTCAAGTCGCCGTTGTCGTCGGATTTTGTTGGGCAAATTAGAAAACTTAATCGGTTACAAACTATCTATCTAAGATTAAAAGTTGTTCTCTTCTCGGACGGCTCTGGAAAACTGATGTTTTCGGGTTAAGGGGAGGGGAAAGGAAATCAATTCCCAAACGGGTTTTGTTTTATCTAAATGGGGCATAGTCCATAGTAGTTAGGAACGCATAAGAAGAAGATTGTTTAGTGTTCCGGCAGATAATGGGGAAATTTGTTAAACTGCCGGAAAGTTGAGACTCCGATGGATGGATATAGGGGTATTGTTTCCATGAAATTGTAAAAGTTTGCTGGACCAAAACCGTTTATGTTTTTAGTGCAAATGAGTTGAGTGGTGATTTAAACACTGTAGCCTAGATCAATTCGCACTTGGAGTTTAGACCTAAGCCCTTAGTCTGTTCCCAATCTCTCAGTCAAACTGCAAATTGCTGTTTTAATTTTCAAAATGAATAACATAAACAATGATCAAAACAAAGCCTAACCTGCATCTTGACTCAATGTAAACAAACAGATCCCAGTTAAGGAACTACATTGTAAAAGGAGACCTCTATAAGTTGGTTGTCTGCGTGTGCAGATCTCTTGGGATGTGCTCATTCTCATTTGTATATCGCCATTTGGAGATCCTAATAAATTGTGCATATCGCAGAAACAAAGCAATTCAAGAAAAGACCAGGTAATCTGTTAAATGCCAGTGTGAATCAGAATCCTTTGACTTTTGAGCAGAATGGAGTAAATGCAATCCCTTTATATGGAAAGAAGAATAGCGGTAGAATTTTAATTTTACAAGAAAAATAAAACCACATTCTCGGAAGTGTCAATTTGTTAAAGCGTTCTTAGCCCAGATTAGAAGCGTATTTTTGTACTAGAATGAATTGGAAATGTTGACACGCCCTCCGAATTTCACTGGAATCGAACATTTTGGGAAAAAAACAGAACTTTACTTATTCTTTTGACGAAGAACACCATGTAGTTGGATCGTTTTCAGAATAATAGGCGTATATCAGAATATTCGTTAAAAGAAAGACCCCTCGCCGGACACTTAAGAACCAAATATAATGAAAACCTATACTTAACAAACAATATTGGAATTATGAATTTGAGTTTGCTTTGTTTACTTATGCGTTATTTTTCAGAGAAAAAAAAATCAGTCTCCAAATTTATATTTTTTAGTAAAATTGACGTTACCGAAACCAATATAGTTTTTTCGTTCAGGGTACACATCTAGTCCAGATGTGAAACGTAGTAATAGAATGTCCAAAATTGCAGTTACAGCGAAAGTCGGGTTCTTACATAATTATAATCCTGTCAAATCGATTCAATATACACCGACTAGATGTGTAGGTATAAATATTCGATGAGACTTCATTAATTCTCAGCATCACTTAACATCAAAAAGCTGCATATTTAACTTTAAAAAGTCAAATGCGTTGAATTTTCTTCACTTTCGACAACTCAACAGTCCGCACCTACCACCAAATACAACCCATCTGTCTTCACTGACAATGTCCCGCTTTGTATTCCACTACAATAACACCTTTATGCATGCGCACACTAGTTAAGCAAACATCAAAGTTGACAGCTTATGTCTTCATTGACGTTACATATACAATAGGTACTACTATCGCTGTCGTTGCGCTTTCAACCGCACATCCACATCTAGTACAATTTACGTCAGTGCGGAAGGTAGCGAAAACAACGTGCAACACATTTCTTTGTTTAGCAGAAAATTAAAGAAGAGCTTGGTAAATAATTTGCATTTCTGTTATGTTATTTTTTCTATTGTTTATACCCATGACTGAAATGACCCATTTTTTCCAATTGAACCGCTGAAGCGATAAAACACAGAGAAACCTTCAACATCACTTAAGTGAAGAAAAAAACCTTTAAAAAGAGTAGAAAAACACGTATGGCGGGAGGATGATGGAAGTAAAAAGAAAACAAACAAGCAAACAAAAGCTTCACAAGGAACAGATAAATAGTTTAATTCCTTCTTCGGCTGCCTTCGTTGCTGAATACACATATTTGGTTACGTATTCGACACCAGCAAACAGCCAGAACAAAAAAAAATATATTTCTTCGTTTCTACCATATTCGCTGTGAAACAGAGCTATGCAAGCAAACAATCCGATGTGGAAAATCCGAATTTAAATAGGCCGACTTGCGTGCGCATCTAATCGATAAATTTCGTATAGACTGGTGGTGGAAATTGTGGGAGCAAACACGGAACTCCACCCTCTTCAGCACGATGCGATTGGGCACTTGGCCTCATTTTCCAGAGATTTCCATTTTTGAAGACGAAAATTTTATATGTTAACGAATTTTTATTCGGCACAGCTTACTGCACTCGTAAATTATGTAAAATTAGATGAAACTAAGGGACCACGAATGTTTGTGCTTTACTGGTGTGGAACAATAAGATTTTGTCTTTTGCCAGTTAAAAAATCGGGGGCAAATCTCTCTCTCTCTCTCTCTCTCTCTCTCTCTCTCTCTCTCTCTCTCTCTCTCTCTCTCTCTCTCTCTCTCTCTCTCTCTCTCTCTCTCTCTCTCTCTCTCTCTCTCTCTCTCTCTCTGTCAAATAACTTTACATTCGATATTGATATTGCCAAAATATTACATTTGCCTTGGATGGGGTGAAATGGGTCACTTTCGCAGAGTGTGTAGTGTGTACTCATAAATCACACATGGATATAATTTAATTATCTTATCATTGCGCAACCAGAAGGGCAATATAGTAGCTGTACCCAACCCAAAGTGAAATAATGTAAAAACCCAAAAAAAAAAAATCAGAATGTGTTGTAATCGATATACAATCAGTCGGCGGGTGGGTGGATACTAATTAAACCGATAAAATAAGATTCAGCGAGTGAAACGATAAACTTTCTGTGTATTGCCTTCGTCGATAGAATTACATTGATGTCCTATAGTTTGACTTTTGATTGGATGAAATTGATTTTGCTTTCAAAAAAGGGGATTTTCTTTTCCTGATTTTCCTGATAACGTTAATAGAGGTCACGCTGCAAAGTTTGTTTAATTTGGAATGATTTGATAGGGCGGTCTTGCCAATTTCAAGTTGTCAAGCAAGTAGAAACATTTTTGTTTCCCATCAAAAAAATGAAAATATTGATTTAATTGGTCAAATTCACAAAATGTCACGTCTTTTGACGGTTGAGTTGAAGAGTACAAGGTACATCCAATGTATTCGATTGATATTAATTTTGGCACGTAATTCAAAGGCAACTATCCCATTCGTATTCTTTTCGGAGCCAAGTACTAAACATTATGAAAGCAAGAGAAAAATGTAGTAGATTGTGATCTGTTAGAAGTGTTGGATTAGCTGAGTAATGTATATCAAACTCAAGATAATATTTGTAGCAACAATTGTTCAGCAAGGAAAAACTGATTCTCTGTTGAAAACTATAGGTATACTGACTGATTCGATCTTAACCTCAATTGAAATAAAACAAAACTTTTTCAAGTGCTTGGATATACTCTTTATTTTGCTTATGCTTTTAATTTTTGATAAAATCGTGTACATACTTTGAATGAAAGGACATTTATTTTGACAGATGTTCTATATTTTTTGTTTAAGCGTCAACAAAAAAAAACTTGTTGGAAAAGAAACCAACTTTTATGTGGGAAGAGCAAGAGTTTCCTTGAAATGTGCACAAGTAAGTTATAAAGTAGACACAAATTTTAACTGCTAAGTGACGAGTCGATTACTTTTACGCAGTGCTTACCAATACGGAGTGGGGTATACTTTCACTTACAATACCTTACCAGACAATAATTTGAACCAATCACTTTCAGCTCAATACTTTTGCAATTGTGTAGCTATTTCTCTAATTTGAATTTACCATATATGTATGTACATCAAACTTGCTTCATGTAACCGCACTTAACTGACATAACCATTGCCTAAATATACTGCTATGACCGTCAATATTTTTTAGAGAATTTCAATCAGCCTGTCATGGAATCCGATAACCATGTGGCATCGCATTACCTATTTATAAAACAATGTTCATTATTATATTAAATTCGAGTGCCGTTGCTGCTGGTGCTGATGTTTTGCATCGTCAATGCGCGCTGTGCTGGTAATGATGTATTAATATTGCATAACTCCAACTCAACCTGAAATCTGTTGAAACTCTGTATGAGCGGATGAGGAGGTTAGTATACGCACGAAGCCGATACAATAATGACGCAGATGTATCTAAGGATTCAAATAAATAAATGCGAAAAAAAAACAGTACCGCAGGGTATTCAATCAAGTTCCTTCCTCTTTTTTATTTATAACAATTTTATTGCGTTACAATGGTTCGACACACACACATGTCCCATATACTCGTTGCTGGTAAACATATAGATTCAGGGTGATGGTTAAACCTTGTATGTCAAGGCGACACGTGAACGCAGGGAGTGGCCTCCATATAATACTGTGCTGACCTAGATTTTCGATTGTCGAACGATTGAGTTTTGTGAGTAGTTTACTTAAATTTAATTTAGTTCTTGCGTCAAGACGTTGCTGGTGGTTGGTAATAAGCTATATTCAGTTGCGGAAAATGTGGATATAGCAATGAGTAACTTTTCCTCTAAGTTACGCATATCGGGTGTACATTTTTTGTTGTGCGTATAAAGTTTGCTTGGTAAACTCCACGTCTAACCATGATACTTTAAATAAATGTATTGACAGTTGCAAAGAGTATTGGATCTTGTATTTGAGCACATGTCTCATTAGGTTCTCTTGTTTTCAATTCTTTCCTTTAGTTTTGAGTTATGTACTACGTTTTTAAATTTCAACTTTTTTACTCAATGGCCTTATTTTTAATTAAAACGTAATGTATTTTTTCAAAATTAAAATATCCTCTATAGACTATAGCTAAAAAATATTCCACAAGCGAACAAAGAGTGACTTTCTGTAAATATAATGGTGGCAGAGCGTCTCAATCACGACTTGACAATGTCGCTGATTTACATTGCTATTCCTTTAAAAATAGTGATAGTAAATATTGATCGAGAATTCAAATTTTTTGGTGAAAATAAGGATACAGAGACACTTAATTTCGTAGTACATTTTCAATCTAAAGTGAGCATCAATTGACAAAGCAGCTGTCAAATTGTTAGACACTGGAAAAGGTACTGTCAGTTTGAAAAGAAATTTCTAATATTTTAATGCTCATTGTGAATACCGGGGAGGCGAAAGCGATTAACATAGGTGCAAGGAAGCTGGCATTCTATGCGTTAATTGTTAGTTTCCGATTTATACTTGCATCAATTACCATTGAAAATGGTTAAACCTTTTATTTTGCAACAAATTATATGGTCATGTTTATAAATTCAATGTCAAACTCGGCCAAAGATATAATAATAAAGAAATACCCTTCCATCTAACAATCGCACCGAAAAAAATATTTCCCATAACCCTTTTTTCGCTGTTGACTGCACAAACCCCAACCGTTTTTGCTTAATCTTGAATTCCCGATTTCGAAGTCGCTCCACAGCGGAACAAAAATTGTAGTTTACCCAATAATTCTATCCATGACAATGTTTCCCCATCAACCAAACATCTGTGCGCTGACATAGATAATGTTTTTCGAAGATCAAAGAAGAATAGTGCCGCTATATATCAAATAGAGAAATACCAAGTTGAAACAAAAAAAAAGAGAACTTTTTTTCGGGGGGTGTCTCGTAAATTATAATGGAGTTTCTTCTAATGACACATTTTCGCTTTGTTCGTTTTTTTTTTTTTTTGTCAACGGGTTAGGATAGGAAGTTATTATTTAAATGACTGGGGATACAAATTTGCATATTTTGTGTGTCTTTATTTATTGAGAGAAATTAATAACCGTTATAAATATACATTTTCTGCAGTCTTATAGTCCTCAAAGAAGGCCTTAAAGTTGAAACTGATTAATTGGTCTTTTACTTATTGGTGGGATGTTTCCTAAAAATAATTACTAGTCTCTCTCTCTCTCTCTCTCTCTCACACTGGAATTAAAAATAGTGTGGTTACGTGAATATGCAATAAGAAATATCAACTCGAATTACGAAGCTATATTTTTTTGCACACCACTGTAAGTAAGTAAGCTACCTTCCTAAGTTAGATGTTTGTGTCTGATGCATTTTTCGTGAACCTTCGTATACCCTCAATAGACTATCCTTATTCGAACTTCTGAAGTGTACTACATCCTCCAGCAAGAGACCAATTTTCAAACACAGTTCAACTGAAGATCACATAAATGCGTAGTGTGCATTTCATTAAATCCCCAGAGTATCAAGTAAATATTGTTAGTGAAGAATATGAGAAGAAATTGCGTCGCATATGCAATTGAGGGTTGTCTACGCAATTGAAATTGGGAATACAATATGCGATGGATATGGAAGACGACCGTCATTCCCCCACTTGGTTGCATTGCTCGGGAAGGGAGAGTTCCACCAGAACAATGGGATGTTGAGCCTTCGTATAAGGTTTCACGCATCCAAATGTTTCACCCTATGTTCTGGGATTCTTACATTGCTTTTGGAATTTTCATACAACGGTTAAGTATCTGCAGTAATTCATTTGACAATAGAAATAAATCAAACGATAGATGCTTTCCACTGCTTTTGTATGCGATGTTTACAATCTCGTTTTTCCCGCGCAATTAAATGTGTGTACGAATTACGTCATTTTCAGACACAAAAAGATGGTAGTGGTAGGACTTTATGCGCAACGTGGTGATGAGAAGACGTTATAAGGCATTGCGTCATTTTTGTTCGGTTTTACGTTTTATTTAGAAAATATATTCCTATGCGTGGAGATACCTCTAGAAATACTTCGGTCAAAGTGGATTAGAGAGAGAGTGGAAAGGAGAACAACACAGAAGGAGAAAGAGGAGGGAGTGTCAGATTGGATTCCACAGATCGGTCGCATTCGAATCGGGAAAAATATAAAAAGAAAGAAATAAAGAGTTTTTGTTATAAATCGTATAAAGGAAATTTGTTTATTGAAGGCATTTAACAGACACTATGTATGTACTACATCTGGACGTTGATAGATAATAGATATGTTAATTTGCGCAGTGTTTTCAGTTATGGACATAGGCGATAACATCTTGGTGTCCATAAATTGGTAGGGAATATTATTCTGGTTTCAAACTCTTATACCTTTAAGCAAAAGAGTGTGTAACTCGCCAGTCTCCAATCATCAAAGATAATCAAAATATAGATACCTACCTAAAGAAAAATTTTTTTTCGATGCTGAAAAGAAACAATCTTAAAATTGCCATGTAACTACTTCCATACAGAATTGCCTTGGGCAAATGTTAAATTGCCCTCCATCCGCAATTAGGTTCAAGTTTTCTGTAACTTCGGGATTCAATTGTGGTTTCCCATAGGTTTTTCTCCGCACTCAGTTCATTGATCTCTTTGCAACGCCTGTTGATAATAATCATAGTTCATAGGTATGTACCGTATACCTGCGCTGTGTGAGTATGTGTTGCCGCTCTAAAAGGTCTTTCTTTTTTTGGATATGCCTTTCATTTATTTTTGTTCCGATCGTTATCACAGCAACAAGGGTAATTATTCGACCACTCTCTTTTACATCGCCCATTCTTCCTGAAATAAGATATGCAGGAAAGGAGCACGTGTAACTTCGGTGGGAATTTTGATAGAACCGAATACTCTTACAATTTACATGCCGGTAGACAATGCAGCCAAAAAATGGATCACATAAGTATGTATGACTATAAATATCTAGTGCGCTAGATTGATGTTTCCAAAACCACAAATTCTTATGTAAGTAAAACAGGCACATTGAAAAGCGTTAACGTCTTGAGTAGACCAATTTTGTACGAGATTTTCACTAAAGTAATAACAAGATTGTAATTCTAGACTAGATTTGTCCATCGCTACTCCAAATACATCAGTTAAAAAAAGTTATTTACTCAATTCAGAGCAGTGAAAACTCGGAGAGATCACATCAGTCAGCTGTCATATACTTAGTAAGCTGGTCTTCAAACCATTCCCTATATATTTGAAGTCAACTTTTCATGTTCGATTGACAGAAGAAACTATTCTTTTTGAAATTTAAATCACTTTTTTCGAATACATATAAATATTATGTTCGAGTTGCCCGAGATAACCAATACAAAATCATTAGGCCTGACTGCTACTGGATAGTATATTTTAGTTAATTCAACACTTAAACCAAAGCCGTCATGTAAAACTGTCAATTAATAAAACCAACGACACCATATTAAAGGCGACATCTAATTACTGTTCACTTTCTACCATCCACTACTGTATTGCAGTTAGAATGTAAAAATTCTCTGCTCTCCTATAACCAAATCTGCAACATTTGCCACAAAGGAAAAGAAAATTGATAGAGAAACGAACAAAAAAAAAAAAACAATTAATTTAGCAAACTAGAAAACGACACGTGAAAAAAAAGTTACGTGTACGTCTGACTGCATTTATGTGATTTTCCCATGAATCCAGTACCAACGAATGCATTCAAAAAGGAGGGAGGAATCCCTCAACAGAATCGTCGCAGTGCCTCTTGCATGCAACGGCAAGCCTCGTCGTATTACAGCAATAGTCCCACTGTACGCCCTGATTAAAAACCGGAGGTCATGAACCTTTTTTTTCGAAACAAAGCCAACCCAACATGCAATGGTAACTGTGCGCATTTGTGTACATCCAAATGACACATTATCCTAACGGGAAAATGCCAAAACAGCGTTGCACTTACCGAACTACTACTCGGAGCCATCCATCCATTCGTCGATGGACGAGGGGCACCAACATTCAGTTGAACTTCGCTGACAGCACGTGCGTTCAGTCGAGTTCATTGCATTCTTGCTCCTACTTTTTACACTGACATAGGAAGTTACCTGCTGACTGTGGTTGATTGAGCTCCGAGAGGGGAACACTAATTGAACCCAAGAATCGGGGGGGATGTCATCTCAAGGGCGATGTATCCTTTCTTCACCCTGGCGATCGTTCTAAACGAACTGTGCAGCGTACCAAACCGGTAACAACTGTCAGTGGAACACTGGCACTTTCTTATGTCGTGCTCGTGGTTTTATGGAGTTTCGTATGGTGGTTGATTGAAAGGGCAACGCACGGTGCATATAATAGCAGTGTATATTGTTGTATTGCACTTGCTCATTCAATTAGTCATTTCTTTCTTTTCACGATGCCTACTTTGAAGAACGTCTTAACGGTTGGGTGTCACCACAATTTTGACAATAATTTTAAAAATGATTTAGAAGTTGCATTTGGAAACAAATGTTTTTTTTTACACATAAATACGTGCACCAAATAGAAAAGAATTAAGTATTGCGTCACAAAAACCAGCCGTAGCCATTATTTTCTGATAGTTTTGAACATGGCGTTAACTTCTACATGATGTGGAAATTACCTTTATCTTATTTAACCGTATACTAGGTCAAAATTAATTGACAACTTAGTGATAAAGAACCAAATTTGCGAAATTAGGTGAAAGAAAGAATGGTTTCTGTCATTTGACAGTTGGCACTCAAACACCTCGGAAATAAGAATCTTGCCTCTTAATGACAATGGAAATTTTCGAAACAAACACACCCATTTCCAAATAAATAAAACCAACTTGCATAATTTTTGCTGTCGACTTTTACGCCTGTCCAACTTGTAAATTTGCTGTCTTCTTCCTGCTCGCCTATCAGGACATGATATGTATTATCATTTAAAGGTGAAACAAACATTTTCCATTGACGAACATATTTTAGTGAAAGTTGGTTTTTAATCCTGTGTTTATCATTTGGTTCTAGTTTTGATAATCGCTGACAGAATTTATGTTCCCGTTTGCGAGGAAAAGTACGCGAACGTACCTATAAGTTCCTACAGTTTTGACGTTTCCAAAAATACCTCCTAAGGTAATATTATTGAAACTCAGTAAGTTAATAAACAAGCATTATGGCAAATCGATATGACATTGTTATTCCTATTCATAATTTTCATCCAAATTCTAATAACCACTTATGTTGCCAAATGGCTGAAGCACAGTGACACACTTTATCTGCCAACACCGTGCCTATTAACACACTAACCCAACCTTTTTCCAGTCGTTTGCAATTTATGAGGTAAACTAATTAATTTCCTAATCCCAGTCTCTACCTATGACGGCAAACAAATTGTATATTTCGATAATCAAATCTGGGGCACCGCAAAAATTGGTGAGATCTGCAAACACGTGATGAGAGCGTTTTCTCCAATCGTTGTATAAATAACTTCAATGCACCCCGATTCCATTCCAGAACACTGGCAAGCAGTCGTTGAAAAATACATCCTTCTCTGTTAACCCTTAGCTAAATTTTTACATGAGGGAATCTCACGAACAAAAACTACAGCAGCGCAAATTAAAAAAGGAATGCAGCAACACGCAGGCGCATTCAAAGCAACTTTATGTATTGGTATGAGAATTCTAAGTGAAATCACATGACATCGAAGGGAAAAACAAGACGAAAATTCAATGCTCCATACCTACCCTATTCAAGGAAACAAAGAAATAACCTCCATAACATCCCCTAACACATTTTACCAATTTACCCATCAAGCAAGGGTGGAAATGAAAATGGAAACACACAAGTCAGTTAGAGAGGAAAATTATGCGCACCATGCACCCTCTGAATAACCCTGAATCATATATATTTCCTTATATTTTCCTGCACCTTCCTCCCCGTCTCATCGTGTGGAAAAACTGATAGAAGAGGAAAATGCAACACTATTTCTATCAGTTGCATGCAGCAGCAGCATACAGTTTGACCCCGACAATCGTTCTTGCTGGGTGCGCCATATCATTTTGTTGCTGCTGTTGCCATCGCCCGTTAGTTGTTAGTGCCTCTACTGTGTGTTTCTTTCGGATTTTCTTTTCTTGACATTTTTTTTTCTACTTTTTTTCTGTTTTATGTTTTTGTGATGAACGTATTTTTTCGACACATTTTGTTAAAATAAAGTCGCGTCCGAAAGCTCATTCTGTCGCAGTACAACTTCGACGCGGTACTTGCGATGGTGCCTTGGTTGCTTGGGAGTTAATGCTCCGCTCGCATCGGTTTGGTTTGTCATTCGTGTTCAGTAAGCGGATTGACGAGGTACGTACGAAAATCGGGACGGCTCTTCTTAGTGTGGTCACGGCCCTTAATATCTACGTGTTACAGTAGATTGGAATGATTGCAAACACACAAAAAAAGTGAACTACGGAAAATTAAGTCTTTCACAAAAGTAGACATAAAATAAAAAAGAAAGTGCTAAAGATATAAAAATAATACGAAAACAATTACCATAAAAAAAGTGATCGCAAGCGTTAGCCTTAAAACATTTTTTATAATTTACAGAGTTTGTTCAATTTTAATATTTCACTCGAAACAAAAATATGTAAGTGATCGCAAATATGTCACACATGGATTTATGATTTTAACAATGCAAAACTCGTTTGATAATACACATGTTCTAAAATTATTTGCTTAAACAAACTGACAAAGGAGCTGGAACCCTAAAAGTCTGCGTGAATGCTGTGAGCAAATTCACATTTGAAGGGTGTCAGAAGTGTAAGAAAAAATGGCATTTGAACTCAGTTGACAGTATTGTGAAGCAGCGATTGCACGATGTTGTTAAAATAACACGATACTATGTAGGTATTTGGTGTCAGAAGTGTAAACCATCCTACTCCTTTTTACTAACAAATATTTACAATGTCTGAGCTCAATTCAGTAATAAATTTATCTTTGGTTCAATTTAGGCCTTTAGGGTCTGTAAGCAGTGGCCGAATGGCGCCACTGTAAAATCATGTTTTACATTTATAACGCTAAAAAATGTATGTTAACTGGCAATTAAATGAGCAAGTACTGAATGTGTAAAACAATTCAGTATCAATATACAAAACTTGCTCTCATTGCAAGTTCTAAGAAATATCCTCTGTGAGTTTCTTTGCAGACTCTGTCGAAATTAATTCCGGAACAATATTATTTCAAAACTGACTTCAAAAGGATTTTAAGTACACATTAAGACAGTGTGGTGATGACAACGGGAAGTTTCATTGTCAATGATATTTGATGCTTTTAAGTCCCAAGTTGAGAGACAATTCTGTCTAAGATTGTATTGTTTGGTTTGTCCATCTGATCTTGCAAACAGATGACAGCGGATTCCTGCAAGAAAAAATATTAGAGTCACTTCGCCTTAAGCGTTATTAAACTGCATCTCTATTACCGCTTCAAGTACAACAGGGTCACCATCTACCCGTTGGCTTTTTGCTAACCAGCACAATTCGTCTCTTCTAACAACCACTGACACGTGGAGTTAAGGACGTAACAGTCTTAGCCTTATCTGCAGTCTTAAATTCTCTGTTTTAGTAGTCAAACAGAGGTGAAGAGACTTCCTTATCTATGCTCTTTCATGACAAGTCTTTTCGCTGTGATTGCCTTGTTTCCTTAAGATTAGCGCCCAGAAGCCTCCAAAAAATAATATCTATCATTTTTAACACATACCTACCTACCGTATTTACAAAGCCCCTTCTGAAGAGTGCAGATGGGTCTTAATTTCTTGTTCTCGAATACATAAATTATTATTTTAAAGTCGTGCTAACTTCCAATCGATTACGCAACATTCCCATTATCAAAACACACTTTGTTTTGAGCTCATGAGCCTCGAGGTGTGTGTCGTTTAATTCTCATCCCAATAACCGCAGAATTTAATTAAAACTAAAAAGCTTATTAGGTTTGTCTACATTATTTGCATATAGTGTACTCTGCGAAAAATCATTTAAACAGCGAACAAACAAAAACCTGACTACTGCATACAGCCCGTACTGCGCGCAATTGCACAATTTTTGTTCGTTTGGGATTTTTTTTATTTTTTATACCCAGCCGCACCTTTGTGTAAGTACATACAGCTATACGAACACACACTTGAGAAGATTGTTGGACATTTTCCATTGTATAATTTATTAAAAGTACCTACATACCTAACCCATAGAGAAAAAAAAGAATTTAATAACTAATAGTTTCTACTATTGTAAATAGTTGCTGACAAGTAAAATCTAACGAACAAAAAGTGGAAAACCTTGAGAATGTAAATTTACCGCGCCATTTGAAAATTGTTTGTGCTAGAATGCGTTAGAATAGCAAGTCATTCAGATGCATAACTATAGATAAAGTACCTACTTGAGGTGCAAGTCAATAAGCACAGTTTCTTTCTTCTACTTTTTTCACAAAGCAGTATGAAAAAGTTTTGCCTTTTGTTGTTGCTTTTCATTGTGCGCTATTTTCATTTAAGGTTTGACGTTTTTTCTAATCAAATCCCTAGTGAATTTGTATTCACATGGGTTGATTGTGTTAGTATAGTGGAAATATGACATATACATGTCAATTACGTTGGTGGATAGATTTGAAGTTTATAGGAATTAAAAAATGTGTTTTTACTTTATGAAGTCATTCTTGATAATGACAACAGTTATGCCAGAAGCTGTCAAAAATGTAGGTAGAAATGTAACGTACTACACTGCGAGGTGCATAGGCCTAAGTTTAAGATTTGAAAAAATGGTTTCTATGGAGGCACGTATTTTTTTGACAGGTATTTCAAAACAAACGGACTTTTAAATTTAGGAAAGCTTTTCGCTTTTACAGCTAAGAGATCTTGTGTCATTTGAAAAGCTCTACAACTGCGGAACATTATCTACACATTTGAAACTTAACATCACCCTCCTATAAATTTACAACCTTATCCATATCCTGAAAACAGATCTAAAAAAAAAACCTAAAGCTAACTATCGAAACAGAAAATTAACACAATGACTATATTTTGCTGGCCGCCACTGTCCATATGTATATAATATACCTACCCACAAAAAAGAAAGAATGACACTGGTACCTAATACCTACATATCATAAATACTAAAAAGCGGGCCAACGAGTATGCAAATTTTTTAAGTGTGTAGTTTTTTTCCGCTTTTTTAATTCTACATAGGTATTTGTTGCTCCAACATTCTTACCCACAATTCTTTTTTCCATTTTATTAAATTTTGAATGCAAACAAAAAAAACAGTTCAAGAGGCGCAAAATTTTGTTTATTACTTTTGGCATTGTTTTTTTTATGCAAAAGGGGAAAAAGGAGAACATTCAGAAAAAATAAGTTTTTTTTTGCTGTTATGCTTGGGCTTGCTTGCGTATGTAGTTGTATTAGATTTTGAATTTGTAAAGTTTTATTTTTTTTGTTAACTGATGGATAGGGAACAAATTGAAACGGAAAGAAAAAAATGGGAAAAGAATGGATGATGTCATTTTTTTCTGATTACCCATTTAGTCGTGTTCTTTTTTTACTAGTGTGTTGAAATTTGTTATTTACTCTTCTTTGTGTAGTAGAAATATTGGGGAATATAGTTCTATTTGTTTTCTGACTTGAAATGAGAACAAGGGGTTTGCGGCAGTATTACCAGATGAGTGAGAAATAAATTAACTTGGACAGAAAATCAAATTTTAGAGAGATTACGGGTGTGATTAGAGTTTGAGTGCTAATTTTTTTCAAGGGCAGCGGGATATGGTGCGACGATTAATTTGTAAATTAAGGTTATCATTATTTTGAAAGGTTTAGTAGAAATAGTAGTAGAATGTATTTTTGTATTCTAGCCTTAGAAGTCAGGTAGGTAAGTACGTAGGCTACATTCCAACCAATGAGGATTTGTGGCTTTTTGTAACACTGAAAAGTTTTTAATCGCGTCTTAATAAACAGAAATAGAGAACCGTCAAACGCAAACGTTACGTTTAGCCTCCTTTTCGAAACGAGTTTCTACTTGTTATTGTGAGCGCTGGGGATGAACAAAAAGAGTTTGTAGGAATAGGTATACATACTAGGTAGGTACATCCCAAACAAAGTTTGGTGAAGATCACAGGTTATAAACAGGCTATTGTAATATAAAATTTGTCCAACAATTTTTCAAACACTGGTTAAATCGTTCCTTCAGTAAATATTTATTTATCTAACACAAACCTAGCTGTATCGGTCAATATTGGACACATGAGATTTTCTAAGTGTCATATTATTTCCCAAGCGACCCTAACAATTTTCTTTCCAACATTGATGTAAAACTGTCATTCATTTGTCCAAATAAAATAAATAAAAGCTCGCAAACGGTTGGTGGACCAAGGGTCCTTTTAATTAATAGGTAGGTATATCGGTATATCAATTACTCGTATAAACAACAGTTCGTATTCTTGCCCGATTTGACAGACTTCAATCTGCTATTGAAATTACTGCCCGTAGAACTTCTAACGCTTAAGAACTTTGTTTGCAGACATTAAACAAACGAACAAACAAACATAAAGGTGAATTAATGTTCCAAGTCCTAAAACCATCCATATACGTATGTACCTATGTTATGCATTTGTTTTTCCTTATTTAAATGATCAGATTTTTTGAGCAAAGTTCTGACTGTAATAACCTCTGTTCCTGTCAATTAGTCAGAACCTTCGAAAAAGAAGCTAGGTATTCGTTTGTTGTTCGTACCTACCTACAGAATTTGGTGTTCGTGAACTTTTTGTTGAAAGTTTTTGAACTTTCAAAATGTTTGGTGGAGGTCGAATCTATGACTCTGCTCATTAGGTACTCACTTACAAAATCAAAGAGTTAATTCTTTCATCTGTCAGTTGTTCTTTTCATATTTTGCACTGGCGCAAAAACACTTATAAATAACGAGTAGGTACTTATAGGTATAAAATTCTTAAAATTTACGAAGTCATAATTTGCGAAACTTGTTTGTAAAATGTAGTATACCTACTAGGTAGGTATCTAGTTAGTTAGGTATATAAACGTTATACCTATCAATTTCTTGCCAAACGTTACCATCACGGTCCTCTAATAATAATCATTTTGTGTCCACCAATACATTTAAGATGAAGGTGGAACATGCAAAGGATTGTTGATTTGCTATTTTTTCACATAAAATGCTACTAAATAAGACGACGCCTCAAATTTGTAGTTAAACGTGGCAATGCCTAATCAGAGAGTGCGTAATTTAAAAAGGATTCGTATATATAGGATTCCAAATCCAAAACCACCAATTTTGAACTGCTATAATAATGTATATCTACTTTCAACTGAAAACTACCAACCAACTTCCCATGCACACGAATCGGAACGAACGAAAGATGTCGAGTAAAAATATGTTTTTCTTTTTCTGTATATGAAAAACTAGGTTATTGGCGCAAAAGTAGTAAAAAAGGAGAACGCGCTAAAGAAACATATGCGCATTGTTAACGGGTTCCAACTTGCTTGTTCTCCGCTGTAGCTTTTTTATTTTCATTTGCTCCACTCCACTGTCCACTCTACTCCTTTGAGAAAACACACACATTCAAATACAATACTTATTTACAACATTTTATTTACTCTGCCGCGGAGATAAATATTGGAGAGCTTTCGAAGAGCTTTTCAAGTAAATAGTCATGAAAACCGGAATAAGTAGTTTTCTCAAAGGGGAAATGTGGGTAAATAGTGAAAATTCTCCTTCTGTTATATACAGTTTGCACATCGCGGGAATGGAAATGAAAGTAGATGGGCGAGAAGAGCTTTTTTACAATCCATGGCTTTTATATACTTTTCTGTTTTAAGCATTTTATACGCGATGTGTTTTTCTGGGTTTCATTCGGTTGAAGTTTGCTGTGGTGTACGGTCGGGTTTTTTTTGTTCTCGTGTTGGTTGCGGAGGTTGTCAGCTTGGATTTCACTTTTTTTTTCTCTCTTTCTCTGTTACATTATAAAATATTAAATTATTTGTGAACTTAAATCGCTTTTACAAGAATTTACTCGGAAAAATAAATGAGTTGGGTGAATGGTTTTCTGATTTTTTTTACGAGTTACGCAATCAGTTTTAGATAAAAAAAATGTCGGTTGTAAGAATTTTTCATGTGAAAAACGTGTAATTTTCCAACACAAAAAAAAAGAACTTGTCAGAATTCTCCAACACTTTGAAAGGTTTTTTTTTTTTCTCTGGAACTTGTGTATCATGCGACCTAATTTCCACTTCCGCATGATTTGTGTGTAGAATTTCGTGCTCGGTGGTGATGATTTCATTTTGTGGTCGCCATTTTGCTAGACGGAGAGGGAGATACTAAAAAAGTGTGCTTTTATTTTATCTTTCTCTTCTCTTCGGGTTTTTTTTTTCTAAGCTTCCTCGTGGCGCGCGTTTCGCTTTGTGGTACAATGGAAAATTTCAGTTTGAAAATCATCATTCGTTTTCAGTGTTCTTGGCTGTCACTTGTGTCGTCGCGATCGTTACGTGTAATGTCAAACGTTTTGACACGTTGTGTGAATAGTTGGTGTGTTTTAAGTTAAACCAGTAAAGGATAGTGTCGCGAATTCAATGCTGCATACTAGCGTTTCAGACGTTCTGCAAAATATGTGGGAGCGAGATAAAGGCTCGCTGTTTTTTATACAAGTCAGTCTTTTTCTCTCTCCTATACAAATTGCGGACGTTCAACAGAAAATACCAAAAAACTCAAAGAAGAATTGCAATTTCAAAAAAAAAAAAAAAAAATTGTCACGTCTGGTTGATTGGATTGTTCACTTCCACGTTGTGCTAATTGCTGGTATATAAATGTGGGACAGTATGCTACTGCTACTAACGTCTCTTTTTGGCGAAATAGGGCCAAAAAGACCTACCAAGTATCATCAAGTCTTATATAAACGAAAATGGCGGAAAGCGATGGCGTGCAACGAGATAAGAGGATGACAAATCGAAACCACACTAGCGGAGAATGGAAAAATACGCGCCTTTTTGTCTGCACATCGAAACGAAAGTCGCAAGTCTCCAACGTTGGAAATGGCGTATAGAAAAAAAGCTTCGCGTCACATGCGGTGTTCTACTAACAAAATGCTTTATTAATAATTCCATATCTTGCACAATTATTCAACTATGTACAACTTACGAACACAGCCCCCAATTTATACAAGTCGTGTATCCCACGAAACATAAAATATTCTTCTATGGGGTGCGAAGAATAGAAGGAGCAAGGAACGGTCAAAAAACCAAATCGTGGCGCGCGCTTTTGTTGCTAGGCAATCGCGATAAAAGGGGAAAGGGAGAATTTGGTTCTATGGGTTACTCTTACTCTACAAAGTGTGAGAGTGTGTGTAAATGTATGTCGAACTAAAAGCTGTTTGGCGAAGGGGAAGAGAAGAGAGCCGTGGGAATGGGTATGGTATTCTCGCCGTTCGACAAACAGCACGAGCAACGAGTTTTTCTTCAGTGTACGACATAATATAATCGATAGCTGGGATGAAGGAATTTTATTTTAGTTCTTTAGTAGTATAAAACGGGGGAAATAATTATTCTGCTTTGTTTTCTAATGGAGGATCGAGAGAAGTGTTAATAGGCGTTGAGAGATTTTATTTTAATAATAGATACAAATTTCTTATAAGTAAATATAATTTTTTATATGCATCCGGTGTGTACCTAATTAATAGACATTTTACCGTTTGTGAGACTTATGTACATATTGTACGGATTTTATTTAGTAAATTATTATCTTCAAATGTGAAATGAAGATAAATTTATTAATTGCACCAAATGTACCTATTAAAGGGGATTTTCAAGTTTAGTACGCTACAGCTGACTTGATATTTCTGAGTTTTGATTGGGCTCGATCGATCACTGGATGAAAAAGACATAACTAGGTGTAACAATCCTATTTTAAAATTCGAATGATTGGCGGGAAGGCATACACGCATAGTAGCTAGTGGACTTTACTAATAATCATTATTAACCTTCACACTAAATATGCTGTAGGTCACAATGGGTAATTTTGTATGGAAAATTTCGAAACAAGCTAGGTAGTGAAATAAGAACAAAAAACCAAGTGACAGCCAAAAAAAAAACTTGTAGGAAAACAGATTTTATGTCTAATCATGTTAAAAAAAATACTGAAAAGTCTATAATAAAGTGCAGAAAACAGAATAAAAGCATTGTAAAATTGAAAAATAATGTTTATCAAATGTACCTATTAGGTAAAAGCCACAATGTTAAAGTAAATATTTGACAAAACACTACTCTGGCCATTTTAAACCAGCTTTGTTATCTTACAAGTATTTTTGACGTTTTAGCCCATCTGTGAAAGGATAGACTTCGCGAAACACTATTTTGAGTTGGTAAAATCAAAGCTGGATACTAAATATTATTATTATATTATGGCCTAATATCTTCTGGGTAGTTTTATTTAAATCTTATTTGTGTGTCCGGCCATTTTTTTTTTTTAAATAGCTTGGTACCTCATCCACCTTAAATAGATCCCAACAAAGACATTTACTCTCAAAAAAATTAAATCGAATCAAAATTACACTAGAAACAAGAGTACTTAAAACTTACAACACAAAAAAACAAAACTTAAAAATCACCTCGAAACAAATCCAGGCAATAAAGTCATATATTTTTAATGGGCCTATTTAATCCCACCTATTTGCTATTGTGGTTTGTCGTAATTGCCATGTAGGTAAAGTGTCGCATGAGACGCCTCATTGCAAGTCCCCATCAACAACAAATAGCCGCGATACACAAATAATTAAAAAAATACAAAAAAATATGTCAATTTAAAATTGTGCGATTATTCGTCCGCTTGCAAATATTCTGTATTGTACCTACGTCCCAATAGATTTTTATGTATACATATTTTGAGAAATGTCGCCACTGTGACTTGTTTAAATTTCACCTTTCTTGGCAGCTAAATAAATAAATTATTTAGGCCCGTTTGCTGATATTATGATTAGTATGTATGCGATTTCAGTTCTACTTAAATACCTTATGGGTATCTTTTTCTATGTCATAAACTGTCACATATGATTTTAAGTGGAACTTAAATTGCTATGAGCACCTAGTAGGTATCAGCAAACGTGCCTAAATTAAGAATTCAAGAAATAACAAATTACTAATGATAAATTCAAAATGGAGAAATTTGTAGGTATGCAAAATAAAAATAGTATGTAAATTTAAAGCGGAAACTTAGAGTAAGGTTCATTGTCATGGTTATGGTTAAATTTGTAGGTCCTTCACAGATAAAAAAAAAACATTACTATCACGTCGATTTACAGAAACTTTATGAGCAATATTGTGAACAAAATAGATGTTCATATTCAAAACTGCCGGTAAAAAATATTTTTTAGGAACAAGCTACCTACAAGCTATTATTGCAGGTAACATAAATAAATGGACATAGCATAACGGTTTACTTATTCACAACTGCAAACAGTGCTGATGTTCAAAATACGTCATAAGACAAAACATAAAATAAAAAAAAACTTAACTAATTAGCTAGATGCAAAACAAAATATTTTCTACAAATTATTTTCTTCAGCATAACAAATCAGTTATGAAAGTTCGAAACATGTTTGGCGACAGTTCTAAACGTGAACACGTTCATTAAAAAAAAGAATAATCAATGCATTATATTTGTTAGAAACAACAGTGGGATCCATCACCAGCATCCATTATGACTCTTTTGTTGGAGACTGTGTAGCGAATTTTCTTTTCGTACACTTTACACTTTTCCAACAAACTTTCGAAGCCCGGGATCATATGCACAACGTCTTTAAATTGATCATTCCTATTTTTTTTTTTTTGTATTTTTTTTTTATTTCAATTTGATGTCTTAGGTTCCCAGTTAAGCTATCTTTAGACATGAAAAGAAAAGAAACGCAAACAAGCATATTTTTTAAGTAACCAACTTTTTCAATTTAACAATATCTCGTGAAATATAGCGACAGCGAAATACAAACATGTGTAAAGTGTGAAACATTCTCCTCGGTTTAACATTGCCTAAGCAATCTGGCTGATAAAGATATCAAGCATACCAAATGTACACCCCCTTTTTGATGTAAAAAAAACGAAGTATGTTTTTTTAATTGGAATGGGTAGGGGAGTAAAAAATTTTAACTCAAGTCATCAATCAATTAAATGTGTGAAGCCTTGTCAATGTGGCCCCATTTAGCTGAACAAAGCGCATAGCAGTTGTCAGATAATACCAAGAACATGAACACAATTTCACACAAATGACATAAGGCACGCATGTGCGATAAAATAATAACACCACATAGGTGTTCGCAGATTAAAGTAATGGTAGGTACCTATCTACAAAAAAAGTAAAAATATTCGCAGACATTTATTGTATTTGTATTGCGCATGAATAAGGTGCGTTTGTACGAAAAATCACAGCTGCCGGCCTACATATAGATTTGTGAGCAATAATTGAACAATTTAGTAACTCTGACAGATGTCTGACTAGTTGCATCTCGGTTTTGATTGGCTGAAGCCGGTCATATGAGCAGCTTTTTCAGTTGATGTTTATGGAGGGGTAGCCGACGAATAGTCAAGAAATTCCAAGTTTACAGTATGCATTTATGTGGCTTAGGTAGGAAAAGTGACGTTCCCGACAAATCAACATCTAGTCATATCAATCTAGCCAATTTAAGATAACTAGATTTTAAAATGTGCCCATATCTTGGAACTGAAGGAATATGTGTAACAAACCGTTCCCACGACCAAAGCTCTACTTAAATATAAAATGCAATGAGCAATCATGTGTTTTTCTTGATTTATGAAATAGATTTTATCTGTTTTCTGGTAAAACGAAAATGTCTCGAAAATTTTAGTTAAATCTGTCCAAACTCGATTCGCAGTCGCAAAAGTTTAGCAGAAAGAACCAATAAATGAGATTAAAACATTAGCGCACAGTTCAGTTATAGACATTTCATCACCAACAGATGGCTGTAAAATCTCTCGAAAGCCAATTTTATTTCTGACGTTTGTTTTATGGACGCGTTCAAAGGGTGCATAATCTTTAATAGTCCATCTACATTTTCGAAGATTTTTATGACAGCCGCCGTGCGTTACCTGGCCATAATGCCAGAAAAATAAATAAAATAACACGAATAGTAAATATTTGACTCGATATCGTAAAATAAGTGTCCGCATGACATTTATTACTTTACATTTATGTATGGGATGTATGTAATGAGTTTGAGTAACACATTCCATATCTATAGGCTGACTCATGAAAAACATGTATTCCACATCGCTTCTAGCATCATACAGCGCTGTCTTCTCTCAAAGGTCAACCTTGAATCTAAACGTAGAAACAAAGCAAAAAACTAAAACCAAGCCAAACCAAACAACATTCATTTTTCTAATACCGCGCACTATTCCTTAACAGAAAACGGCTCATTGTCTCATTCGTGGCACATCAACAACAAATGGCCGTCAGCATCGTTGGTTGTTTTTTAATTTGCTAACAGTTGATGAATTGATTTTACCTTGGCTTAGATTATACGCTGTTCTCTTTGAATCCAGTATGAACTTTCAACTGTCAGGGCTGTCAAGTTTTTCAACGTTGTAGAGAATGATTTCGATAAATTACCCCAGTTTCGAGTGTACATCTCTTACTATGTGAATCCGAAAGTGAGTTGTTCGAGACCACAAAGCAGAACGCTGATGGATATAGGATTTTAATGAACAGCTCGAAGTTACAACCGGGGGGCGGATTAACTATAGTGAGCTGTGACTCTGGCTACGGCTACACGAAAACAACGGATCACACAACAATGTGACGCTGTTAATTATAATAATTACTCTATGAATGCTGAATGTTGTTGTGTTTTGTTATTAATGTTCTCAGATGGCACATGACGATGATAGGCTTTGCTAGAAATGCAGCGATTAGGTCATCATCATTAGCAACATCATTTGCATGATGTGTAAAGCGCAAGTGTCATTTAGGACAGAAATCGCTATTGAATCTTTGAAGCTTTGTATAATTACAAGGCAATTGAGGGTGTTGCAAAGCAATTTCCGTTTGAACGGCGGAATTATTAAGATGACGTAAAGATAAGACTTAAAAGTTCAGAATGACATCGATGAGAATGATGATGACTACCTGCCTACAAACAGTGGATGCTGAAAAGCAAAAACTTAGATTGCTTTTCCCATTGTATGTATCGTGAGTTCTCTGGAAATTATGATTTCATTTTAAATGGCATTGCATTACACTGTATCATCAGTCAAAGACAAATTAGTGTTGGCTTCCAGAAAAATATTGCAATTGCGGGGATGTCCCTTGCAGTTTTTATTTTTTTTAATGGTATGTGCATTAAGGTTGCGGGAATTTATTGAGAGTTTTACTTCTTTAATGCAGTGGTAAGTTTCCATACGACTTCGAATTTCGAATTTTACAACTTTACATGGCAACTTGCAAGTAGTATTGTAGGTAGGTTAATCGAATGTTTGACAGCTTTGATCGCATTGGGGAAGTTTATTGAATAAAAGTTGCAACAGAGCAGTAGGTATGCATCATAGAGCAGAAAAGCAATATACTGCTTCATAGGACATTCTAAGTATTTCTATGTCTTAAACAGTTGACCATTTCAAACATTCAACGAGTTGGCCACAAAAAAAGTATTGAAACAATAATATAAACGGTAGCAATCCAAAACGAAGGTTAAGTTTCACAATTCAGCCTTTCGGATTTGGCGAAAACTTGAATGTTGCTTGTAGTTGCCACCAAACAAATTAAGTTAAACAAAGAAATGGGTGAGTAAGAATGGTATTCGCTTAAAATACACCTACAATCAGCTGTTATTAATTTTCTATGGGTTTGTTTGACGTGGTAATGGTAAGTACTAGTGCCCACTAGTGCGCACTGAGCTGGGTCAGCTAATTTTCACGTCTGTCAAAAAACCCTGCACAACTCTGAAAATTCGGCTATAATATCGAACGCAAAACATGTTACCCTGAAGTCCCTCAGTCAGATAACTCAATAAATGAATGACAGCAAGCGAAATGACAGCGAAACTCAGCACTGAATTCTTGCCCCACAAAATAACTGGGGTCAATTCAGGGCACAACTAGATTGCCCTAGAACCCATGTCAAACACAGGTTTTCAGTATTAGTGCTATATCGAACTAGTGCGCACTAGGTCCCACGGCAAACAAACCTTATATAGCTACGGCAATGCACGTAGACGGACATAATCAAAACTGTCATTAGCCTACGGGATTACGCTTTGTAACAAATGCCTTATCCCAATTTTGACATTTCGCATAAATTGAAAAAACAAATTACCAGTCCACTCACATACTTAAATACCAACAAATCAACTAAAAAATCAAAAAACAGAAAAACTCAACTGCAACTTGCCCGCGGGGAAAGGTTAAAGGTTTCACAGCGCCTACCCAAGTTGTAACAGGCAAATTAATTTCCCACAACAACCACGCATTTTGCATTGACATACTCGTAGCCTGTCATGCTTACATGCCTCATCTATACCACTACCACCATCAGCTTACAATCCAAACCGCGCTATAATAGCTAGGCAAGCAATATTAACCATTTTGCGCGCCCACTACCATCTTTGCATACAAATTCGAAAATAAGAAACGGTCACCGCAACCGAAGAGCTTTGCAACAAATGTGTACGTATGGATGCAGTCATAATGCTCATGCACCGTCATGTGTTGTATTGGCCGGATCAATCCGAAGACCGAACCACAGCAGATTTGTCCAACTGCGAAAATCAAACAAAAGTCTCGACTTAGGGAGAGGCCTGCTGCGGCACAAAATGCCAACGGGTTCACATGTACAGTACATGCCTCTGGCTAAAGTCGGCAGGCGCAGCCAGCACCAGCACCAGCACCATCGTCAACAACCTGTGCAACCTGCTTAAAAATGCCTTCATGTTTCCACTCCTGATCACCTGTGTTGTGCAGCGCTGTGCTGGGTGATCTAACGCCACGCCATCGAGTATACGTTTTTATTGCTCTGGTGGCTTAGGTTTGCCTTTGATATTCCTGCGTCGTCGTCGAACATAAAGATAAAGTTGATGTCAGTTAATTTGCCCGCTCGCGTCCGACCTGTGGTGCGGTTATGCTGCGTCCATTCGAACGGATTCGAAAGTGAAATGAGTGCTAGAGGAAGCCGCGGAGAAGCATGGTGCAATCGGCTTGGAATTTTCCATGTTGCACATAATGTTCGCATGCGATTAGCGCTAGATTCGACGAAGACCATTGCGCCGATTCCTGATGAGAGCACCATGTGTGTGAATCTGTGCGCCGATCACCTCGTTCTGCTTTCGATTATGCAACACCACTGCTACTGATCGCTTGCGTTTTCGTTTGGCGGCGATATTACCTACTCTAAAAGTTAATAAACTTTTTTTTTTCTGTACAAGCTGACTTCATAGTTAGATAATGGCAGACGGCATTTAATTGTTACGACCAATTTAGGTTAATGCAGTGCAGTTTGTCCGTCCCGCCGGCGGCGGACAAACAAAGTCGCACATCTGCTGGAGATCTGTGATCTATCCAATTGGTGTAATTTACTGATTGATATGCTGATTGGAATGATTCGCACTTCATCATGAATTCAGTATGTATAATAAGTGAGTAAGGATAATTTACTTCAATTCATTGTATAGATCACATCATCAGCAATTAGTTATAGATAACCAGGTTTTAAATTAAATTAATTGGAATGATGAGATATCTGGCTCAATGCCATCATATTCTTCTCATAAAAAAATCCCTTAATGTCACACTATGTATTTTAGCCTCTGTTTAAACTTTGACAGCAAAAGCATGACCGGATCTCCTGCATTTTCTGAATTGTACACACTTAAAATACTTCTGTCGATTTGTTTAGGCGTGTTTTTTTGAGCTTCGATCTCAGCAAAGCAAAGTAAGGTAGGACTTTAAGCATGAAATTCCAACAACTACTGTGAGTTCTCGAAGTGTCAAGTAGAGCGTAGTTGTTTTAATTGCGGGCTGAAAATCCTACATTACTTTGCTCTGCTGAAATCGAAGCTCAAAAAACACGCATTTTTTAGCCTACCAGAGGACACAAGCTTATAAATGAGACAACGCGCTGAGGCCAATGTATTAATGGTCATAGGGATAAGCATTTTGACAGCTTATACAAAATTAGACTTTTTGTTAAATGACAGCGTATTCTACTGGGATGTCAAAAAGACAAATGACAGATTGTTCGGCATTTTTCTAAATTCAAAACTACAGACCTGATATTTTTAGAAGCTTCAAAATGTTGCGAGGAAGGAGCAAGAAAACGGTAATTTTGGAAAATAAATATCTTTGGTTTTACATAACTGAGATTCTATACGAAAGCCTAGCTCATCCCAACCGTTCGTGGGTATGGAGTCTTTTATTTATTTCAACGGCTGAAAGGAGAAGTACTCTCATGACAGATTTGCTGTCTGACATTTATCAGACGTTCAGGCCACAGTTCAGCAATTTCAAGATTTACGGGCTGTAAATAATTCAACTTAGGTGGAGGATCAGTCCTGGTGTCTTAATTAGTAGGTACATCGAAGAATTCATGTAACACACCGTTCCATGTGATTGTGACACAGTAGCATACAAATACTAAATTACACCATATAAATCGCCTACTGCTTCGTTTCCGTGTTCCATTTAGCACCAAATCTGGTGCAAACCTCTTAAAAATATACAGCACCAAACTGCCTATCGCCACATATCCACATTAACCTAGAAATATAGCCCCATTCACACAGTTTTATTTCTTACATGGATACATGTGTCAGTGATGCCAGATCGTGGGTAATTATCCATTTCGTGGGCATATTGCCTTTCAAAATAAGGAAAACGTGCACTGTCTATTGTTTATCTCTCAGAACAAAAAAATAAATAGTGTATTTTGTTGTTTTTTAACGTCGCCATTGACATTTTTGGGTATTTTGGTTAACCGTCGTGGGCAATTCAGTTCGAAAAGCCTGGCAGCACTTCATGTGTTTCTTGGGCGAAAAATAGTATCACCAAGGTTAAATCAAGAGAACGGAAACTATGGTCATATCTAATCTTTAAATTTTGGCAAAGCATTCAAAAATTATTTCGAGTCCAATAAAAATAGTTTTGCTCAAACTGCACGCACTTAGCTCGAGATCCTTTGTCTTCGTTTATTTTCTGCTATTAATAACCCCGATGCAAGATTTAAAAAAAAAGACTTATATTGTGTCTAACATGCCTGACTGCACGTTCCCAGTACAAGTACCTACAGTACAATTATTTAAATTTAATAGATTTTCCGTCTTCTTCTCGTATTTGTCTCTATGTCTGTAGTTGTCGCGCTATGGTCCGGGTTTTCTAGCGAACTCTATCATTGACAGAATGCTTATTCATTAGAATGAGACATGCTAGTTTGTACGATCGAATATACACAGAAATCTACTCGTGTTTGTGGATGTGTGTTGCTAACTAATATTTATATATAGATACCTATGTGAAGAGATGATGAAATAATGATTTTATGCGAATGAATCACTCGGCTTGTTTTATTCTCTCAACCCACTCACATTATGTCAGTTTGTGGATGGAGAAGTGTTACTTCTTAGTTTTTCCATGCATCAAAGTTGGGTTCACAAATGAATAAACAATAAACTATAGGTATATCAATGCTCAAAATGAAAATCAACTGAGCTTTATAAATAAAGGGGTTTCTCCAGTGGACCCTCGGCTCACTTAATTAAAACCAGTTCCACAGACCTCCATCCTGACTTGTACTATTTCATCGTCTCATTTGTGCTCAAATTTCCTCGTTTAAAAACACAAAGCTCAGCTGCCATATAACGTCCTGATTATTTTCAAAATATGTATTTTAAGCGATTCTAACAAAGTTCCTTCAGTGTACATATTCAATTCTCAACCCTTACCCCATTCTCTACCCAATTCGGATGGTTAACGAATAATTATTGCAGTCTGAGCTGTTACGGCGGCCACAGTCTATCTACACCAAGTGTATACCTATTGCACGAATGATTGGAACGGTTTTTATTTTTGTTGTAGGTATTTAAATTTTAATTTGCCTCTAAGCAATAATCGACGGCGTAAGCATATTTTATTTACATACTCAACTGTGTGGGAGGACTGCCACACTACACTCAATTCACCGCTGGCGACCATCGTTTTGTGTACATGGGCCTTTTTATTTGTGACACGATGACGAATTATGATGACTACACCTAAGCATGTAGTTAGTCGTATAAGCTGGAATAAAGCTATTTAATTTTATGTGTTTCATTTGGTTTCTTTTTTTTCCAAAAAAATAAATCCCATATTGGAAAAACGTGACAATTTTTCGAAACGTATTTTCCACACGGTTTGTATAAATATTTCTCTGCGATATTTCACTTTAATGAGATGCCGGTACAGTAGGGAGAGAAAATATTCTATTTTAGCTAAATTGCATGCATAAATGATGAGATTACTCGGAGATTTATATGCGAAATGGCAGTTTTCAATACAAAGTACGACTTACCATTTGCAGCAATTTGTTCCCTTGAAGCTGCGATAAGAGATTTTCTATCGCGGCCAACCATCTGCAATACAAGTGAATTGGTTGAGTTTGCGACGGATGTAGACGATTGTTTATCACAAATGTGCGGAAGAAATAAATGGGAATGTTTGGTAACAGAAAGAAGACATAAATGTCTAAACTTGTGTTTGGTATTAAGTTTGCCATTTAAGCATGAGTTGCCGTCAAAACACTGTCTTAGATGATAGAGAAACTTGTTGAATGCTTTTTTAAGGGTTCGTGTTTGCGGGGTAGCTTTTTAGCCAGTGACAATCAATTTGACAGCTGATTATAGAATAACCATGAGTAGGTAGACTAACATTTAAAAAAAAAATTGACAAAATTCAGTTTAAGAAGACAAAGAGTATAAAAAAATATCCAATATGAACTTAAAAATCCGGTGCTGCCAAACTGTCTATACTATTTATTTGCAGCAAAAGCAAACGAATAGTTGAGATAAGCTACGGATCCTGCACCTGCATTTTTTTCTGACACTGTCGTTGTGAGTACCTAAACTGTGATACAAATTTGGCTAATAATTAATTCACATACATCATGAAAAGGTTAGAAACTGATCATTCTCTCGACTTCGCAAAAGTTGTTGGTAAAATGTCGTAAAACCTACCATTATAGACAGTCTTTTATTTTTGTGGCGTCTGTTGATTTTCACAGACAACTGTAACCACATTTACATTCCGGAACGTAGTGTGTAGTAAAAGAACGATACCTGGTAACAGGATATAATAACGCCTACTAATATGTTTGGTTTTTGTATAATGGCTGATGGTTTATTCATTATTTCCTAAACTATAACCATTTCTACGAATACAAGTCCAAGGTAATGGAATATCGAAATGACGTAGCTGGCCTATTTTAGTTATTTTCTCTTTATTGTTTCCAATTTCTGCCACTACACCAGACAGGTATCCCCTACCTTTATCTTGTACGAGTTTTAATTTCTAATTATTAAAAGCCGTTGATAGGGGCCTTAGAGTCCAAAAAGGCAAACCAATTCGATAAAGTTTTGAAAAGGTTTAACCATAATTAATTCATGTATCATTACTGAACGATTATTTTTAGTTTGAGTTTGAATCGTGGTAGGTTATTACTCTCAGTCATTATTGTTGGTGAGTTCAGAAATATTTAATGGTTTGTTTTTCCAGTTAATACAAATACAAACAAATTCGTCTCACATTTCGCAGTCAAACGCACTCATGACATGTTAATAAATATAAACAAGAAATGTTTGTCATCATAATCGTGTTTTAAATTTTAACCACCTATTGCTCGTATAAAATATTTGTACGCAGTTTTTTAGTAACAATAACGATAAAAATTGACAGCTGACATTTAACATAGTGACAAGTACGAGATGTTTTGACTGCAGGCAAAGCGATTTTGATTAGTGATCCAATTTATTCCAAAACAAAATGATCTTCGCAGATCGATAATGTATTTACTTTGACACATCAGAATCTTATGTCATCACCACTCTCATATTGAAGTTTGCTTAGATCAGGTTTATATTTATTATATCTAAAGCCAAATTTGAGAATCAAGTTTATCGATCACCCCAGACGGGTCTGTATAAATCTGCGTCAGAGACTGTCGTTTAATGTTTGCTGTAGATTATACTTTGGCCTTTTGAAACATTGAATACGTGAATATCTTTTATTAGCATCATTAACAGGAAACAATATAGCATGGAAGCCGATGTCACCTAGGTATACATCTATCTAGCGCCATCGAAGCATAAACCAGTTTCCTGTCAATCGATTCATGTGACCAACGGGCGGCGTTCTCACAGCTTCTAATTAAAACAACAATCCAATAAAAAAAATTAGCAGAAACTAAACCCACGTCAGGTAAGAATTGAATTCATAGCCATACGACTTGTATAGCCTTGCAGATTGGAGCTTAAAAAGTTCACACGGCTTGGTAAAAATATGCCAGTATTTATGTGTGTTTATAGTAAAATTGTACAAGAGCTAAAAACCGTTTCAATTTTAAATCCCAAAGGTGATCAAGGCTATTTAAAGAGTTATTTAAGGCGTTGTCGGTTTTTGTTATTATGTGTTAGGTTGTTGGAATGACTTTTGGGTGCCCCCTTTTGAGTCGAACCTCACCAGGTACTTGAATTGGGACCACCACAGGTAGATTTTACATTTGATTTTGTTTATTGCGGTTGATTGGGGAAACATATTTGACAGCTAATCGCAAAAGGGATCGAGTATGAAATTATAAAGTTATTTCCTTTGAAAAATTGGCGAGGTTTGATAATTTGTATCCCTTTTTAAAAGCGAGTCCAAATCTTTGAGTATGATAGTATATATTAACATTTTATAAAGGGTGATTTTTTAGCTGGTTTGGTTTTGGCAACACTGGTTTTGACAGCTGACGTGTGTTTAGTACCTTGTGTCACTGTCAAACAGCTTCAGTTTGGTTTGCAATTTAACCATGGATCGTCTTACAAATGAACAACGCTTGCAAATTATTGAATTTTACTATCAAAATTCGTGCTCGGTTCGAAATGTTCATCGCGCGCTGCTTCCATTTTATGAGCGGCATTCTCGACCTTCTGAGCAGTCTATTCGGAAGATTGTGACCAAATTTCGCACCAAATTTACTTTGTTGGACATTAAACCACCAACACGTTTACGTACTGTGCGTAGTGAAGAAAATATTGCGGCCGTATCAGCTAGTGTGACAGAAGACCGCGAAATGTCGATTCGGCGCCGTTCCCAGCAGTTAGGCCTTTGTTACAGCACTACGTGGAAAATTTTGCGGAAGGATTTGGGCGTAAAGCCTTTTAAGATACAGCTGGTGCAAGAACTAAAGCCAGCCGACCTACCACAACGCCGAATTTTTGGTGAATGGGCTCTTGGAAAGCTGGCCGAGGATCCGCTTTTTTATCGAAAAATTGTGTTCAGCGATGAGGCTCATTTTTGGTTGAATGGGTACGTAAATAAGCAAAATTGCCGCATTTGGAGTGAAGATCAGCCAGAAGCATTGCAACAGCTACCAATGCATCCCGAAAAAGCCACTGTTTGGTGCGGTTTATGGGCCGGCGGCATTATTGGGCCATATTTCTTCAAAGATGATGCGAATCGCAGCGTTACTGTCAATGGTGAACGCTACCGAGCGATGATAACAAACTTTTTTTTGCCCGAAATGGAAGTTCTTGACTTGCATGATATGTGGTTTCAACAAGACGGTGCCACATGCCACACAGCACGCGAAACAATGGCGCAATTGCGAGGCGAGTTTGGTGAACAGTTAATTTCACGTTTCGGGCCGGTCAATTGGCCGCCTAGATCGTGCGATTTGACAACATTAGATTATTTTTTGTGGGGGTATGCCAAGGCTAATGTGTATAGGGACAAGCCCGCTTCGATTGACGCACTGGAAGCCAACATCCATGCATTCATTCGTGAGATACCGGCCGATATGTGTGAAAGAGTATGCCAAAATTGGACTCAGCGGATGGGCTACCTGAGACGCAGCCGCGGTCAACATTTGCATGAAATTATCTTTAAACATTAAATTGCAAGGTTCAAACTATCGATTCAAATAAATATTTCATTCATTTTTTCGAATTTTTTGTGTTTTTTTTTTAAAAAAAGTTCTAAACCTCTTAAAAAATCACCCGTTACATGGGCTAATGTCTGAATGACAGATCTATAGATTATGCGGGGTGAAGAATTTTTTTTTTATATATCTAGGTACCTAATTAAATTCGACTCTTCATAGTGTGTAGTTGGTACCAAGTGACAGATGATCAAATACGTGACGATATAGCACCATAATATGAGTAACTATAATTTTGTTCAAAATTGTTTTAAAAAAATTCCATTTCATACATGCTTTTTAAAGTGTTGTTTGTCATAAAAGTCAAAGGCAAGGAAACCAATACGAATTAAACCTCTTTCTTGTAGATTGCCATTCATTTTTAGTTATACCAGAATGATATTTCGATTTGCGGTCGTACCATATATAGTGATCAAATAACGATTAATGATATACCTAATAAAAGATTTCACAAGGCAACAAGGTACATACATAATGTATAAATAGTATAGACTGTCAAAAATTATCAAAGTATATTACTTTTGAACCTTTTTTAATGTTCAATACTAAATATAAATACAGGAAATCTTTAAGGCTGTCGCAAATGTTGTAATGGTAAACATGCAAGTAATATGTGGCAACTTCCACACTAAGAAAAAATGTGATACACGAACAGCATTACCAGCTACAAATACAATTGGTAAATGCAGTTCTACTAAATCCTGTACATCACTGTCTAATTTTTATCCACATTTGAGTGCTGACATAATGAGCCTATCGTGACATTCAACATGTTTCACTTGACGTCTCTATCAAAAATAGAAGTTACTCGCATACACCATCTCCAACGCCAATGTTATCTGAAGATCATAACTATTCATAGTTACTTTCAAACCAACACTTGTATTATAGCATCGGTGAAACCCACATAAAAAAATTCAATTAATCACGGTTTCCGTGAGACCTTGAGGTGTTCCTATGTTCGCTAGCAAAGCGTGACGGACAGACGGAACTCAAACCGCACTCGAACAACCCACTATAAACCAACAAAGTACAAAAAGCACTTCATCCCACATGCCTGCCTCATCACTTTCCACACAAAGTTTCATCATCATCATCGTTGTTGTCGTGTCCATCAATTGTTGAACGAACAAAGCCAACAACAAAAAAAGAGAAAAGAGTTTTATTAATTTTACTACGCTAGTTGTTTGTAAACAATTTTTTGGGTAATGTTGCTGATCGTTCAGCGATCAACATCCAACGATCAATGATCGCAACGCAGTCGTAGTAAATTATTCATCAAAAACTAAAACCTAAGTTATGCAATAATGTATTATTTATTAGACGTACGCGAACGCGAGTACTTACTTTATTTTTGTGGCACAGAAAAACCTCCAAAACGGAGTCGGATTTTATTGTTTTATACGAGTGTCTCGTATTTTGTATTCCGTTTCTGTGGAGCTAGATGTATGTGGGCAAATAGGTTTTGGGGTCAAATCGTTTGTTTCATGAACATACACTGACAACAAACAATTTTATTTCTATCTGTTCTGTACATGAAATGGTATACAAATCATTGATGTCAATTATTTACATACTATGGCGAACATGTTTTGATTTTGTAGATGCAGTCCTGTTTTAATGATGGTTTGGGTGGCAATCAAATTAGTTATGGTTACTGTGGATGCGATGGAAACACGTTGAAATGCAAACACAGCGCAATTGTATGTTTGGTCTGGAAAGGAATTAAAATGCCATTGATCATAATTTACAAACATAAGTTCAGTTTGATTAGTTTCGCAAATAGCAAGGAAGTGAAGATGCGAACACATTATTGCTGTCAGTTTAGAAATGACGCAGTTGGCTCGAAAATGCATTTCCAGGTTATAGGCGAATCGGTTCAGTTTCGCGTGTGTACTTATATGCTTATTCAAAAAGCTAGGCATTAAATGTGATGCTTCATGAAGCTCGGTAATTGTGTAAAATGAAATCAGAAATAAGTATTTTAAGGCACGCTGTCATTTTCTGTATTCCATACACGACTGAGAATTTCATTTGGGCAAAAAACTATTAAGAAGCAACAACACGAAACATTTTTCTTATCATTTTCTTAGTTATTCCCTCTGCAGCCTAGATTAACTTTACACACCACAAGTACGTAACCTTAAATATTACGTAGACATTTTTATACAGCCCGGGAAGAATGTTGTTAATTTTACACAGGTTGTACCAGTGCTTGACTAATAAGTCTTGGTTGGTTAGTTGGTTGGTGAAGGTGAGCTTTCCGCCCTTCACTGAGGCCTCTGATGGGCCCGTTGTGGCCCCCTCTTGTTTCATATGGTTGGAAGAAAACTTACATTAGGATGTATGGAAGGACAGGGTGTAGCGCTGTCCGCGAATCTGTTTGTTCGCTTGCGGAGAACTCCATAATGCCGCTTAGTTCCACATTTCTAAGATATGCGCTCCCAGAATTTTGTAACGTAGCCTCGCTGTAGCTGGACAGTGGCACAGGAAATGTTCTATATGCTCCTCCTACTCCTGGCAGTTTGGACACATCGGTTTCTCTGAAATGCCGATTCTATTTGCATGTTTATTAAGATCGATGTGTCTTGAAATAAGTCCCACCATCTTCCAGAGTTTATCGCTCGTTTTGCCAGTTTATAAGTTTGTGCTTCTATTATTGTTTTGGCTACTCTGCATGTTTTTAGATGTTCCCAGTATGCGTGGAAAGAGTGTTGCTGGTTCCTCAATCGTCTCTGGGATCCATACGGACACCCTGGTGAGTTTTGGGATTTCCGCAGCTTGCATCACCAATAGGTTGTGTGTCTGGGCATCCTCCGTGTGCTCATTCCGCGTAGAGTTTGTGGGTACGCTCGCGCTTCCGTTGCTGTGCATTGTCTTCGGAGTATATCCTATCATCCTCTGTCTGGTTCGCAGGGACAGAACATGTGATCCCGGTGTCGAAGGATCCCTCATCTCCGTCATCTCCAGTAGCCTTCTTTACCTGGCCCTCTTCGTTTGTCGCGCACCGGAGCACCGCCGCGGCGCGACACTTTCTGTGGCTGGCGGGATCCTGCTTTTGTTCCGGTCGTTTTGCTTCTTCCCCTAACTCATTTTGTATTGGTTTCTCTGCAAAGAGATGACCCAATTCAAATTTTGTGAAGGACATGACGGTTTTTTCCACTTGCGACTCATCCGAATTCGGGGCCAAGTCACTAAAGCAATATCTTGCTTACCTTTTTGCTTAGAATGGTAGCTAAATTTCAGATGTGGTACCTGTATCAAATACGAGTATGAAATGAATTGTCATTCAAAGACAGAAGACAAACAATTTGTCAAACCCAATAAATTCCCTATACCCCACAACTTTGCATATCATAATGACGTAGCCTAGTGTATCCAATGCCAATGCAGGAGAGCATTGCCGTTAAATCTACTTTTAAAATGAAAACTGAAAGGCTTTTACAAATCGCACAGTGTATCATATTATTGGCATCGTCTCGCACATGAATAAAAGACGAAGAACCATCTCATCCCGTTCGCTTCAATGTGTCAGGCGCACACATTTCCTTTCCAATCTCTTCGAACGATTCGAGAATAATTTATAGACAAGCATTATGACGACGACGTTGAAAACCCGAAAATATTGCAGATATTTCAGAAAACTAGGTCGACCGAAGCATTCTCGATGGCATGCCAAACTATATCCACTGTGGACAGGGGTGGTGGGGTGCCTGTGCCATTGCCACACCCCACATGCTGGCCAGTTGTACAAATGAAAAAAAAATTTCAATGCGTACTAAGAAACAGCAAACAAAGGAAACCATCATCAGAATAAAATAAAACTTAGCTCGTCCTCAGGGATTACATAACGCTTATTTGCCATGTCCGTTGAATGTATAGCTATAGGACACATTTTTAGCAACTGCTGGCGAACTCGCACGCTTAAAAGTGGAACAGTAGGTCAATCGATATTTTCCTATGTACGATACGCGCCGCACCCTTATTTTCTTTCGCTGTTACTATTCCATCCACAAGCGTCGTCCTATTTTGAGAGGTGTTTTCGTCTCCGTGGAATTTATTGCAATTCAAAATATTTGCATCTGTTTAACATTTTCATGTCCTCAGCGTGTAACGTTTTGTGGGATATTTATTTCGAAGATATTATACGGACGCGTTGCCGGACAGGGCTGATATAAGATTGAGTCATAAATTGTTTTACATATTTAAATGCGAATAGAGTGGATTGAGGGAGCTTACTAAATAACCTGTCAAACTCAATTAGGTAGTTTAAAGTGGACTTAGGGTCAAATATCTATAGTTGGAACTATTTATTTGCGTTAGAATAAAAATCTGTTTATGAGCAACTTATGGCAGCCCTGGCATATATGTAAATAATGTTTGACTCCAGACCCGGACGTTCTTTCCTCGTTCGGCGGATCCCCAAGAAGGCAAAGCAATTATTTTCTCTCGTTGTTTGGAATGAAAAGGAAACTTATTGGAAACGGCACAAGACTTCAACTCTAACCAGCCAACTGACAAAACATGTTTTTCTACATTATTTGACAAAGTTGCTGTCAGTGTTTTGAATAATACGGCTTCTGCTGCTGTCGTTTTTTAACTTGTCGAAGTTATAGTGATATTTATCTGTAACTCGCCTTACACTATATTAAAATTTAATTTCTTCTGTCAACTTAGTTTAGTTTTCATATGAATTAGAAAATGGTCGCATTCAGTTTCTATATACTTAGGCCCCTTTTACAGTATTCAGTTTTGGCTGGTAGGTAATAAAACCGACTTTTAGCTTGTTATGGAAGGAAAACCGTACAAAAACCGTGTTTTGTGTAAAAGTGTTGACAATTTGGATTTTTGACGTCCGTATTACGTCAAAATTGACAATCTACGGAGCTGGATTGTATATTACTTATAAAAACTTTGAAAAGACATATTTAAATGATAAATACTGTAAATGGAGTAAAATTCATCGATGAAACTCCTGTCAAACTCTCACATTTCGTAAGTAGACACATCCTCTTTGCACTAATCACTTGGCTTTATCCGGATACAATATAGGTAAGTATCTCCATAAAAACAAACTGGAACGGAGTAATTACGCTTCCAACTGATTGTGGCATACTTCAATGGGATGGAACGAAAAAAAAAAAAAAAAAAACCCAAGCGGATGGATGTGGAGGCAAAAAAGAAAAACTTTCTAAGTATTCCTATGCGCTAGCGAAACGGATAAAGGAAATAAAATTAAACGCAAAGAGCAATAAAATAATAAAAAATACATCAAAGCGAATTCATTGTTCCGTCGAATGTTTTGAATTGCAAACCTGCTTCTAATTAAACTCTTCAACATGCCTTGTACCATGATTGCACTTTTTTTCAGCGATCATTTTGACTCGACACATACGAAAAGGATACGCTACTCTTTTGACTTTTGTGCAACTCAGCTCGCAGGGGAGCACAAAAGGTGCGACCTACATCCAATTGTCGTTATTCGTTACAAGTCACATAAATATAGAAAGGCAAAGGACTTAGGTATCAACTCGTACATATTTATAATTTATCAAAGCTGAGCCAAATCTCTTGTGGCATTAGGGCTGCAGTGACAGGATATTCCCCTAATCTGCTATGGGGATGGACGCATCATCCCAGACCCATGGTGACTAGAGAGAGCACCTATCAGTTTTTGTTGACAATCAGAAAAGATGTTGATGCATTGAGTGGTGCATTGGGTCCACTTGATTTTCAAGTGACCCAGATTATTCATCCTATATTTAGGTTGTGCGGTTATGTGTTGTCCGTATTTGTGTGCTTTAATTAAATCCCACTTTTAAGAGTGACGCCATGTCCGCAGGACACTCTATGGGCGGCTGCGTTCCCAACTGGGAATTCTATTATGTCTGGCCTCATTAAAAAGTTCCAGCTTGTTATATTCTGAAACTTGTAATAAAAGGCAAATTGAAAATAGATTCTCGTAAAAAAGGTATATATATACTGTATATGCTCGTGCGCAACGGTCAAATGACCCTTCGCACTGCATTCCACTATAAGGTATACCCTGTTGTTCGAGAGTCAACGCGATTGGAGAACTATTTATTTACTTATGGAGATAAAACTGAATGAAACGTGGCGTGATCAACTAACAAAAAAAAACTTTCAGATCTGTATAACGGAGCCACGATATTGCATGTGAGGAAGATGACATAAGTGAATTGCAGCTCAGCAAGATAAAAAACTGACAGATAAGACAAGCTAAAGACTGCTGACTGGCTTTTTCCTTGGAAATATTTTGCAACTGATATTCTATTTTGAAATTTGAAGAAATAGATATCTCGGCGAAGTTTGCATTTGTTTACAGGCAGGCTGGACAAAGTGAGGCTTTCACGCAAGGGGAATTTTTGAGTTACAATGAAAGTTCATTGGAATTTAAACGATGGGTGATCATTTGAAAAACACATAATTATGTATATAATACTCGCATACATAGAAGGTTTTGCTTGTATGTTGTATGGGTGGATGTAAATTTTTGCATTTTCATACAAACAATGAAGTTTTATGTTCAGGAGCAATGCATATTGTAGTTGCTTTGATCTAGTCACTTAAGCATAGGTCACTGTTAGTGGGCAATGGTAAGACGGAGTTGCTGCTTAGAGCTAAAAATTGGGAAATAGGAGAAAACCAAAAAGTCGGTGATATTTTACGCTTTTAAAATAGAGATAAAATAACATCCATTTTTGAAAGGAGGCTTCAAAGGTTTTAGTTTTTTATTGCCACCTACCATCCCATAAGCTATAAAATGTATGTAAATGCATTTATTCAAAACTGCCTTGGCTGGCCTTGGAGAAAAATACGTTATTATTGACTTTGCTGAGATCAAACCTAAAAAAACAGGCCTAATGTCTACAAATTAATAATTCTTTGTTAAAGGATAACTAAATGTAAGTTCCTTTGCCTATAATAAAAATTTAACTTTAAAAAGTGTCAAGGGAATTGGCGTATACCCACTGTGCAAAGGAAAACAGAACTATTCACTCGTTACTCGTTACCTCGACAATTTTCTTTGCTCCTGATACTTGAAAACTAGTTTAGACTCAGGCTTAAGCCTAAACTAAGTAGGTACGAGGATAGGGTATGCTTATCGCTTTTTTATTTAACCACAACTGCCAGATAAAATTCCTATGCCTATACATGTACACTTGTGTGTTCACAAAAACATAACCAAATTTGTCAAAATCGGCTAACGTAAAATCATAAAATCGTTCGGACAACGAATTGTGTAATTAAAATATGAAAATAGCAGTTTCGCCATCTGCGCGACAAAACTCTCATAATTGGATGTGGAATTAAGGACAGCGGCCCACAGAAAAACTATGCACACACTCAATCAATACAAGTATAGTTCATCTTAAATGAAAGAACCTGCCAGAAAAACTCTCTAGGTCAACTAGTTCTTGTCACTATTAATCAAGCAAATACAATCCCGTTTTTATATAGGTACATGCTGCAATACTTGGCGTTGACCTGCTCTTGCATAACTTGTTCGTAGCTCAACAGCACTTCATTCGCACTACAAAAAACCGAACAAGCCCGAACAAAACAAATGAAAACAGTCTTCCAATTAAACCCTGATGAATTTTATTGTTTTCATTAAGTTTATGCGCGTTATGCAAGCTGACTTTGACTGCACTCTAGCTCAGAAAAGTTGTTTCATTCAAGTATCCATCACGTAAAGTGTCTACAACATCGACACTCTTGTGCATAGACATTTCTGATTAATAATGGAGAACCATCACATCAACGCGCCCCGGCACAAGGGCGCTTGGTGTGGCTTTTAGTTTGCCGCCACCACCACATCCTTCGTTCTACTATACTTTCAAAATTCAATTTTAATGCATTTTTAACGAGCCGAGTTTTCTGCGGACTGGAAACCAGTACAGAGTGAAAACCAGCACAGAAGCATTAGCATCCTGACCTAAATACACGTCATTTCCTTCGAACAACTCATTTTTAAGTTATGAAACGGTTGTTTTTCGCTTTGCTATTATATATTTCTCTCTATCCCACTATGGAACATACAAACACGGCCATGAAGGAGTAATGTTTCCCCGAGTTAGAGAGATAGGGACTTTAATCTTTTTCCCGTGCGAATAGGGCAGGGATCCTGCAGAGCAACGTACCTATTTGGTATTTTTTTTTTTAACGGCAGTATGTACCTATACATATGCATGACAGCATGGCGATCTATAACACACCCTAAATGTACGATTACGATTCGTTTTTCCCTCACAGGATGTCGATGCTAATGGTGTATAGTGAACTGCTTGCCACTTGCCAGTGTGCCACCCCTAAATAAGATTTTCCGAATTATCCGGTACCACTCCTGAGTCAGAGTATTGCTTTCGGTGGCGACCATGCTAAAGAAGTTACCCGCCAACATATTATATCCGAACATACTTACTTTAGGCAAAAGCTTAACGATTGGCATTCTCGGAAATTCTCATTAATATATTTACAACACACCCGAAGAATGTGAGCTGGTATAGGTGCGTGCTGAACGAACACTTCCTGTTTTCCTCTGAAGCCATGGCAACAAGACTTCCGTTCTTCTGTCTCCCTCTGATGTCCTGATGATAAAATACAGCCATTGTGGAAAATTATATATGTGCGCCACTATGACGACGACCTATTTCCTCGAAAACGCTCCGGTGAATATTTTCATCTCCTTGCGGAAAACCCACCGAAAAAGCTTCGAAAGTTTCCTTTCTCTGATTGCCTCATTGGATGGAGTCGGGTCTTGGCGGTGAACACTGAACACATTTACGGAATATCTGCGGCTAAGGCAGGATGGGGTTTTATGTGTGTTGGGCTGATTTTAATATTGTTAGCGGTATTACGCCTTTATCACCTCATACATATTTAAAAAGGAATTTCATGCATGTTAATCCTCTTTTAATTTGAAACCCGTTAACCGTTACCAGTTACCGTGTGTAAGTTCGCGTACTTGGGTGACAACAAATTGTTGTCATCATTGGGGATAAGCCGAGTTCCGAGTGCACAGGGATGAACGGCTATTCAAAGGCGTTTTTGTATGCTTAGAATTTGATTTAGCGACAAAGCGAAAGGTAGCGTGTGTTGTACATTCTCTTTGTGGAGCATGTACTGCGGGTAATCGTATACATACGATCATGTTTAAAGGGCTACAATTTCGAAAACTGGATTTCATGCTTTTTGTTAATATTTAGTTAAAAACACACACATACTTATACAGAAAGTTGTATCCGTCTTGCACAGTAAAAAGAGTGCTTTATGAGAGTTTACTGACCAAATATGTTCTTAACTCAAAGGAATGCGTTTTCTTTTTACTTAGGTCTTAGATTTAACATTCGCATTCAGTCTTCTACAAGGTATGCTATAGTAACGGTAGCTAAATAACATTCTAGGTATTTCATTTTGCAGTTGGAATAATCCCTTTTAGAGACGTTTACTTTTCTAGTTCAGAGTATAGAGCACTGAACAGACCTCGAGGACAGCAGAACCGAGCGTGTTCAAAGTGATTTAATTTATCCATGAAACATGTTTAAAGAATTTGTTGTCATTACCTTCTTGTTGTATTTCTTAATTCCGATACATTTGTTGAAAATGTACTTTCTTTTTCCACACATGTATATACCTAACCTACGCATTTCTGATCATGATACGCGGTTTAAATCGAACGCAATGAATATAAATCGATCCCAATCGCTAAAAATCTATACACGTTCTAATCGAAAATGACAGAAAAAGAGAAAATTTTCAAAATAACGAGTAACGCATGTACTGATAAATACGTCAAATGCAAAGAGTTGACAAGAAACAAATTCAAAATCTGTAAAAATCATTTGCAAAGAAAAAGAAAATCTCTGAAAATAAAAAAAAATCGGGGGTGGTCGTCTGGTCGTGCAAAAAAGTATGTTATATATTTATTTGTGTAATGGATTAGATGTCAAAGATTAAATTGGCTTAAAGTAGCCCGAAGTCTATCCACGAACTTTGGGGTATTTTGTCTGCTCTCTGAGAGAGTATCGCTCAATTTGTTATGTTTGACAGATTGTTAGTGTTTGGCTCGGGAAAGTACGCGAATCGATCGCAATGACAGAAAAAGAAAAAAAGAAAAATTAACAAAATAACGAGTAACGAGTATATATAACATAAGTTTCCCTATTGGCTCGAAACAGCTCAGAGCATTTCAACCGACAGGTAACTGATAAATATGTCAAATGCAAAAAGTTGACAAAAAATCAAAATTCGTCTTAAAAATCAATTGCACAGAAAAATAAAATCCACGAAAAAAAAAAAAATCGGTGGTTGTCGAATGTTCTCCTGTTCATATGTTGCAAAAAGTTAATTTTTATATTTTTTTGAGAAATTATGTCAAAGATGAAACTGGCTCAATAAGTAGCCCGAAAGTACGCGAACGCAAATAGACCTTTTGTTAGCTGTCAAAAAAGTTTGGTTCAGTTAGAATTTACTCATAGGTCATAATGCTCCCTGATCATGCTGTGAATGAAAAAGAAAACACAAATTCATGGCTCGGACTTGGATGTGTGAAAAAGATACGCAATTATTCGACAGCATAGACTCTGTTTTGAACTAAAACCAAAAACGCCCAATGTTACTTGGTACAGATTTTTTTGAGGTTGCAACATAATAAAGGTGTTTTACTTGCAGGTGGCGTAAACAATTGTAGTGAGTCCACGTCTCCTCACACATTATCCTAAACTAGACTGCGGCATTTTGTAAATGGCTGGAATTATTGAACAGTAAACAGGTCTATATAGGACTCAGGCAGGGCCTAGCCATTTATTTTTATTTTAATGTGCCGAATGTAAGGGATCTACACATTCACATTTTCCTCGGCTATCATCAATCTTAAATGAACGCCTGATGTCATTATTTACAAAAATAATGATGCACCCTGGATGTTTATAAAGCTTTTGAGTTCATCTATTTTCAGATTGGCACAGTCTCTGGCAGGTGCATTCTGCTTTTCATACATTTATGCAGCAATATCAATGTAATATTATTTCTCTATTAATTCCCAGTAGAAAATCAATAGATTTATATTGGAAATACCTGCTGTCACTATATAGAGGTACCCTACAGAATTATCCGACAACACTGTCACAGCAGGTTTGTGCTATTATACAAGCGCACAGTTTCCCATTTATACATATATGAAAAATCCTAAGAAAAGTCTTCGCTGCACAGCTGCAGGTGTAATGTTTGAATTTTTCAACATCTCAGCTATTTTTGTGCGCAAATTCATAGCTCTACTGTATAAAATCGGCAAGGGGTAAGCAACTAGACAATTTGTACCGACTTGGATATCGCAGGGACTCGGAATATGTGAGCATAGCTACATATAGCTACCAATGCGATAGTGTCAGCTTGTAAAATATGCTCTATGTACCTATACTAAGGCTATGCACTTAACAAAATTAAAATGAATATGAATTTGAGGATGTCATTGTTATGCTGCTGCAAACAAGGCCATAATGTACTGGAAACATGTGCTTGATTTTTTTTTTCTGAGAGAGGCCATATTATGAGATAGCAGACATAGTTCAGTGTGTATGTGTAGGTATAATTATAAAAAATGGATAATTGGGTTAAGTGTATATTAATGTTCATGTTCTCGAGTGAAGATAATATTGAAATGCGGTTAGTAATGAAATCAAAGTACGAAATTGTGCGGAACCCCAAGCTTTCAAATAGAAGTTGTCAAATCACACCGGAAATAAATGTTTACAGCCGCATTATCTCAGTCAGTTGTAAGCTTGTGGATTGGTGCGCTAGATGACCTATGCTAAGACCTTACATTTGTTATTTGTTTTCGTTTCCTTAGACCCCTCTATAGGTTTTAATAGGTTCGTTCGTCAAATTATTTTCAACTTCTACACATTGTAGCCGACAGGATCTTATTCGAAATGTTAACAATCCTAATATACTTGCCGTAGTTTAGAAGGCGTCATTTCTTGTCGACCTGTGTATTCAACTCCGGTCCAGCAGCCTTGTCGAACTTGAGATTATACCAACTACTCCATTTTGATCGGGCTTATCTTGGCTTGAATAGACAGTGAAGTGTGAGCCTAGAAAAATGGATTTACCCACTATAACTACCTAGATAGGTATATACTACAAGGGTTCTCTGTTCATCTCCACAAGCTATAGGTAGGACTCTATTCGGAAAAGTTATACCACCCGGTGTAAGCCTACCAAAAGGAGTTCCGTACATCTTTAACATTTTTGAAGTTGAATAACTTTACAAGTTTCCTTTTGTGACATCTGTAAAAACATTGCAACGACTTTCGCTAGAAGAATGTGTACACTGTATACCTACCATCTGGAAATATATGTACCTACCTATACCTATGCCAGTTGGAAACACAAAAACTTTTCAATGTGTACCTACACAAAGCTAGATATCTGTTTTATTGCCATATGTGCCACAAAATGCTTGAAGAATATTTGTGTAGGCATGGGCATTTGTTTCGGCGATAGAATTAGATTTAGGCCATGGTGCTACACAGCTACCATTTTAGATTTGAGAACCAAATCCATATCGATCCAAGTTGGGGAAAACTTTCCAACCACAAGAAACGAAAACGAAAAAAAAAAAAACAGCCTTTCTGAACATTGGTTAACAACATGCTAAAGTTTTCTTTGTTATTTTGGGATTTTTTCTGTTGAATGCGGATAAAAAACACTCGTTAGGCAAATAGAAAATTTGTGTATTTTTGTTCTTTGTGAATCATTTTAAATTCGAACGGAACGAGAGGAAAAATTCGAACAAAGATTCACATTATGGTGCATGGCATACTGTAGTAGAGCTGGCTTCTGGTGGCCATAGAGGAGCTGCTGCTGCTCTGCTGGTGGCTGGTGATAGAAAATCGCCTAGAAAACTGGGTCAGATAGATTTATTGTGAGTGAACAACTACGTGCGCGTTCGTGGGCATTCGCTTGTATGTGTCATGATTTAATGGCATAACGCCAACAAAGCGAGTCCCGCTCCCCATAATGTGTTCGCTGTTCCACGAGTGTGAGTGTGGCGATGAAACTATGTGAGTCAGCGAGTACCTACATTTTAGCTGAGTATCGACCCAAACGTTATGTGCGCGGGGGCTATGAGTGGAGGCAGAGGCAGCATAAAATGTATCTAACAGATACGAATTGTGTATAATGAATGTATCACATACAGTGCGCCACTTCTAGGCATGCTCCATACAACGCCGTGCTATGTACAATTTACCTATACTATGTAGGTATGTGATGTTAATTTTTTTCAGTTCAGCTTTTTTCCCTCTGCTTCTTGAGTCTATTAAGTGGCAAGGTGGGGGACTTTATTGTCCGTATGTATCTAGATTTCGAAAGTTTTCGGTGTTTTTTTTTTATCACTCGTTTCGCTGTTAAGTTTCATCGGTCGGAAACGTTGTTATGTACCAAGCACCAGAACGGTGGGGCAAAGCTTAGCGTTTGGAGCTTTTTTCCTTATTTACTCAACTCATACAAGATGTATCTAAAAGAGCTGGGGAGCATTTGAAAAAAATGGGGTGGCCATTAGTGGGTAAGGTACATAGAGCAGAGATGTAGATGTTCTTGTGCTGAGTGTGGTGGGGCACGGGGCAGGCACTTAGATACAAAATCATGTATTTTAGTAAGTTTTTTGTGGTGTGGCTGCTATTTACCCGAGGTACATATGGGAAAAGTGTGTTAGATACATTATATAGGTACTAGGTTTATGGGTTTGTGATGTGATTACTTACTTGTAGGTATATGGATGGAGCTGGAGCTGTATGTAGGTGGTTTGTTGGATGGCGGGCTAACGGGATGGGGTTGACCATCGCTGTTGTATTTTACTAAAGGTGGAAGGGGGTTGGGTGGCCAGATAAACGAGTTTTCGTGCTGCATGCATTATGGTTGAAGATTTTATTTGTAGATCACATAATAACTTGGAAATAGAGGTGACAGTAGATGCGGGAATTAAGTGGACATATGATGTGATTTGTGTATACTGTTGTGAAAAGTAGCCAAAAGTGGAGCCTTGAAGAACGACGACTCTATAGGCCTGAGATCTGTTTGGATTTAGAAAGACAGAAGACAGAATTCATATACAATGGGTTGGGTATTGGGAACTGACAGCTTCCTCATTTTATGAGGATAATAAAGAGGGTTGTTTGCACCTATATAGGTGTGAAGTTGTCAGAGTAGGTACGTAAGAGGCTAAGCTTTCTCAGAAAGGGCATGTGCCAATAAATTCGCGTAACGTTTCTCCACGTTTTAACTGACAACCGCGGGAACTTACATTTGCATAAGCGGAAGGAAAAATTGGGAAGCACAGATCCCACGAAACGAAAACGGACTACGGATGCCGACTGATTGGTTTTGTAGGCATACAGCACATAATACAGCGATACGTAGGTACTGGAAGCTGCCAACAACCAAGGGTCCCAGTAAGTATCGCGACTGCATGAAAGTGGTAGTGGAAAGCTATCATCCAACTCACTTAGCCAAATCCTGGAAAAAAAAAAAACATCGAACGAAAACAAGCAATGGAACTATTCTATCTAAGATACAGTGCTGAAAGCGGGCCAACTTCGTGGCAGTTAACAGTTCATCTATTTGCATTGGAGCAAACATCAGATTCTAAAATAACACCCTTGTGGATATCTGGCAAAGAATAACCCTTTGCTGTGTATAATTCTGGTTAATCGGATGGATCGTAAAAAAAATAACACCAATATCGAGCAGCTATACTTCTCCGAAGGGAGCGATACATGTTTTGATGGTTTGGTCACATTTAAAGTATATCCACAGCTCTGATTCTATATCGTTCTTCGTTGTTATTATAATGTAGGCTCAAGAATCAAGATGAAATGGGTGGATCTGCATCCCTCCTCATATGGTGCCAATGAATTAGGGTTGATGATCGAGAGTTATGGGGGGCCCACTTAAGCATTTTACTTGTAGATAATAGAAATAGACGACACATTGAAAATGATAAGAAAACTGAAGTTAATTACTGAGATAAAGTTTATGCAATGCAGAACTTAAACTAAAAAGGCCAGAATTTTTATCGAGGTTAGGATGAGGTTAGCAAGGAATCTAATACTTATACCTATAAGAACAACGCCACATATTCCCAACGAATCACATGAGCTTGTCATCGCACCAAATTAAGCTGCATTCAATATGAAATTCACTTGAACTTGGAAAAGTATTTCTTACGTACTTACCTACTTGAATTCAATAGAGGGAGTCGTCCCATGGAAAAAAAAATGCTGTAAGTGTTACTACAGCTATTTACATGCTAAAAGTGTTGAATAAGCTATCAGAAAAAAATAAATAAATATAAGTGGTTATATATGTAGTAATCTCTAACGACAATTTGTTTTAATTTTATTGCAGATGCGATTGACAGAATCCAACACTCAACTGCCATACCTTCTAAACAGGGAGGGGAAGCTCTGTGCTCAACTAGGACGCTTCCGCATATTCTCACCTCAAAAACGTACTTTTTCACTACAGTTCACGTCAGGCAGACGTAATGACATACGATTTCAATGTAATTACGAAAAGGCTTAAGGTGGACTACTTTTTGGCAACGCAATTGTACTTGTATTGCCATAATTATAAGCATTCCTTAAAATGAGCTGCTACGATAAAGGAGAATAAGATTATTTATCTCTCTGGCCCCTATTAGGACTAACGGTCGAAAAAGGGCGTTAATCGATAGTAAATTTTGTTAACTGATATTGCTATTCTTGTCGACTGCCAATTTTTTGTTGTCGTTTGAATTAACGACGTCGACTGAGGAGTATGCAACGACTGAAAATTTACCAACAAATAAATTATACAATTTAAGTAGAAATGGATATTTTTAACAACAATAAATGAGTCTAGCAGTTAAAAAATCAGCTAATACAATTAACAAGTCGATAATTCACTTGAAGAGAAACGGAAAAAGAAAAAAAAATTTAAGAAAATGAGCACATATGTTGGTAGAGCAATGTGCCCAATGGCATATTTGTCTTGAGTTCTTAATGCTTAACAAATTCCTTACCTGCAGCTATCAGCTAATTAATTATTAAAGAAATAAGGCTTCCAACTCAATTTTGAGACAAAACTAACGAAATCGGAGAAATTCCATTCGAGATGTCCGTTCCGATACAACTTTCGGAAAAATTTTCGGATGGCATAAATAACGCACCTAGACGCATTGCGTTGTACAGCTCACTTACTTTTGAAAGCTACATGGCACATTTTTTCCGAAGCCCTGCAACAACCAATTGGTACGAATTGTTTTAAAGACAAATGAACGCGTTTATATGTTCGATTTACTTTGTTTTGAAGCCGATACTTCGAACACAATCTGAGTTCCGAACTGAATTGACTTTCGTTTCGGATTTTTCCGACTACGGCCCTTGGGCCCTACTCTGAACGTATTGTACTCTCTATTTCGAAAGCTGAATGAAATGTACTAATACTCCAATTAAGAATTCGGAAAGTATTACAGAGTACCAACTTAAAAGCAATTTCGAATAGGATTGAATTTCGGAACGAAGTAGAGAGTAGGGCCCCTGGATGGGATTCTGTAAAAATTCGAAACTTAGGCCTCACTTTAAAAAACCTAACAATTCTCTAGAAAGCGGAAACTTGCTTCATGCCGTTCGTTCGTTTTCTTCTTTCCCTTCGCTAGAAAAAGAACAAACTTCAGGCTTTTAGTGAATTATAGTCATATTCGCCACTATCGAGGCATCCGTTCGGAACGGAATTTTCTCCGATTTGTACGAAATCGGAGAAATTCAATTCGAGATGTCCGTTCAAATACATATTTTAATCTGCAATGAACGCGTTTATATGCTTCATTTATTTTCTTCCGAAACGAATACTTCGATCGCAATTTGAGTTCCGATCAGATTTGACTTTCGTATCGGAATTTTTTTCCGATTGGGCACCTCGATAGGGGTGATTGAATTTATTTTCCTTTTGACAACTCATGTGTTAAGGATTGGCTGGGTGTGAGTGTCTCAAATGAACAAAATAAAGGGCGTTCATGAAATGGCTGTCGTTGCTTTCCTTTCGCACGAAACAATTTTTTTTTTTGTTTTCGTTTTTCAGAGTTATATGAAACAAAAACGACAATTTCATAAACACTTTAACCAACGTCGCTCTCCCTCACTGTGGTACAAAAGTAAAAGCCAGATATTTAATATTTTTTGCTATTATTATTTTATATTAGTAGAGTAACTTATAATATTTAAATTTCATCCTCTTCCTTCATTTCTTTCTTGTTTGTGTTTTCTTTTTTCTTCATTATGCTTTTACAATTACAGTTTTACATTCAAAAATTATCCTACAGTAAAGAATTCATCCGATTTAAAAAGTAACTATGTATTTTGAATAAAAACTAAAATCTTTTCTAAATAAAAGTACAAGATTGCTGAGCAACAACAAAAAAAAAAAAAAAAAAGATACGTGTATGTAAAAAATGGAAGATAAGTATATGAATGAACTGTGTACGTTTTGTACGAAAAACAAAAGAGAAAACAAAATAAATGGTAGATGCACATTTTTGCTGTCTAGTTTTTTTCTTTTTTTCTTTCTAGTACTTATTACACATCTACGCGCTTTCGTTAACATGTAAGATATATTTATATAAAATCTAATTCTCCAGGTAAATCAATAAGACATCTTTTTTGTTGTGTTTCGTTTTAAATTTCTCATTTTGTTATCGTAATGAATTAAATTTGATCGGTCTTCCCATCGAATTCTCTCAGTGGATGGACGAAAAAGTAATGCAATGCAATGTAATCGATAGATTTATAGTAATAAAAAGTACATGTAAAATAGTCAAATAAAGAAAAAGGAGAGAAACAAAATATGTTTATATGTAAAACAATAAATGAGAAAGTGATCTTAGATATGACAGAGAATAGAGTAAATAAAATTAAATCAATCACTAATTTTACATATATATATATGAGTGTGTAATTGTAACGATCTTTTTCTATTATTGTTTTATTATTATATATTATGTACCATTTAAACTATTTACATAAAGTTAAGTTTCTTCTTTATTTTATATTTTGATAGGTTTTCAGCTTATTTTCATTTTTATTATTTATTTAGTTGATCGACGATAAAGTATTTTTTGCATTTGCTTTTATTACATCACTTGTTTCTCGTTTAAAAATTGTGTTCTTCACCTCTCGTAATTACACTAATTTTGTAACTACCCTCGTTTATATATTGTGTTTTATTTTTTTTACATTTTTTTTGGGTGATCTCAGTTTTTACTTTTATTTATCATACACCAATTTGTTAGTTTTTGTTCTTTTCTCATTACTACTCATTAATTGTTACTTACAAAATTAAAAAATGTTAACAAACAAAAAAATCATTTTCGTCTGCCCTTCGCACCGGAAAGTTTTGGTTAGTTGATTTCCTGGATTTCGCCGTCCAAATTCGAGATCTGTTGCGGGTGATTCGATTTCACTATGCACGAATGAGCAACGGATTTGAACAGACTAAAATGGAACGGAATGGATATGAATTAAAATAACGTTTGGGTTACTTTAAAGTGCGTAAATCAATAAAGATTGCTTATGAACTTAAACAGTTTGGCTCCGCGGCTTCGGCCATAGTTTTTTTTTTATAAAATCGCGGTACAGAGGTTCTAACTGCTCTTGTAATACCTAAATGACTTAAATTTCATGAAAATATCGAGATGTGAATATAGTTGCCCGAGTCAAAAATAAGTCATCAACATGTTTCAAGATTTGAGTGGCATCTACTACTAGGTACCGAGACACTCACAGCTTTTAAGGCTTATGAAGAATTGAATCAGATGGGCACTCCCAGCGTTGGGAGTGTTGCGGGTGCGTTGTTGATGAGGTAAAATGCAACACGTGGCTTTTCTGCAATGGTCACATGAATTTGTAGTTCTGATTAGTTTAACCTCACAATTTCGATTTATATCCAGTCGGTTTTTGGCAACAGTTGTGTAGTTTACAACAGGATTGACAATTATATGGAGCCGAATATATCATCTCCCACCCACCGACAACTGGTATTCCCTTTTTAACAATAAAAGGACCCCTTCAGCACCAAAATAGCAAAATTATGCGTGTAAAATGATTAAAACAAACGTGTACTCACTTTTCTATTTCCGGAGCGCAGTGCACAAAGTCATGATCCCAGAACTTGTAGATGGGATTCTTGATCAGCTCAATGAAGGTGATCAACAGACCCCAAGGATGTGGACGATTTACAACCAAACGTTCCAGTAGCACTCGAGTGATTTGCTCTTGAATGGCCTCCGAGTTGGCCTCGGCGAACAAATGCAGAACCGCACAGCTGAAGTAGTGTGTATGACTGTTGGGGTAGCGCAATTGATTGGCAATAGCATTCAGGAATAGATAACGTCCTTCGGTGTCAAGATCAACAGCGAGATTTTGGAAGATGTCCATGTGAGCACTGTGTGCAATGTTCGATGTATTTGGAACAAAGTTTTTGCTCCTGAAATTGAACAATATAATGAAAAACGGAAGTGGAACAGAAATGAATAAGCTTACCTAATGTGCGCAATAGCTTGCGTACCAACGTAGAGCACAAGTGCATTCATCAGCGGGATGTTATACCTTGAACCGGGCTCATTGGAGATTTGCAGATGGCTCCGAAACTCAGACAGAAAGGTGACTGGAGCTCTTGCCTTCAAATACGAATCCAAATCTTTCTTGAAGTTCGCCGGCTGAATATTGACAACGTAGTTGGAGAAAATCTTTGGAGCCGTGGCCGTGTCTGGTAACATGTCGACCTTCAAGTTGGGTGTAAATGGGTCGGGCAGGCGCATATTCCTTGGGAATGCCGCCAAAATAATGTTTCGCATTTGAATACAGTTTGGAGGGATGGCATCACAGAAACCAAAGTGATAGTCGCACAAGAATTCGGGGAAGTCGTGCAGCAAGACCAGCAACACACGCAGTGTACCCTTGTAGAGCACTTGCACTGGTTTAGCTAGTTCAGCGTTACGCAGGAACGGCGCCAAGTACTTGAACAGGTCCATGAGTAGTTGGGCATAGAGCGGCCAACCTTTTTGCTGCGGAATCTGTGCCAAGATACGACCCAGGAATATACGATGTGAAATCAGCTCTAGCCACGCATAGCAGAATCCAGCAGCGCGCGATGGATTCAGCAAGTGGTAGGTGTGTGAGAAGGCAGTTACTATGCTTTGCATCAGGCTCTCGAGCACTGCGTCCGGAGAGCTCAGTTCGAGGAATAGCATTATAAAGAACCGATGATAGCCCAACTGTTGGAAGGAGCTGCCATGCAATTCTTGGTCTTGCAATAGAATGCCCAGGACTATGCCCAGCACTTTGTTCAGCAAATTGATTTTCGTTGTGGGGTTGCCTTGATCGCCTGAATGTCGCACAAGCAGCGCGATCAGGTGGACAAATGCATCGATCCAGTGGAAGATCTTTGTCTTTGCCACGGCAGGGTTGTGTGTTGGATCGTTGAGAATTCTGTACACCAAGTCGATGCAGAACTGGGTCGCTTGTCGGAAGAAGCGTGTAATCAAGTCGTCTGTCTTGAGGATGCCATAAAGGTTCATCTTTTGCACAAAAGATCCAAAGTTCTTCGTCTCGCGCGAGAGGTTGTTCGACTGCGAGTAGATCGACACCCAGTCTTTGAGTAGGAATTCTGTCTTCTCCTGCAGACCTGGCGGATCATCGCATTCGTTCGCCTGAAAATAGAATTAAATTATTATCGAAGCAAAAGCATATACGCAGCATACCCTTACATGAGACAAGCCAGTGTGAATGTATTGTGTCGCTCCACTGGTGTAGCGATCAGCCAAAAAGTTTCCTGTGTCGTGGTTGCCCCACAACATCTCAATCATGTGTGTAAGGGCTTCCGGGTAACGGTGGCGATGCTGCGGCAAACGTGCCAGCATCTCAATGGTTCCAATAAACTCTGTCTCTGGGACAATGTGACTTGGACGATCGTCGACCAGAAGACGTTCCATCAGTTGCATGGCGAACGTCACAGCCATGTAGTTGTTGCCATTGTCCATTGCATCACGCAGCAGGATGTCCATCTGTTGTACGTTCACCATGTGCGATGAGATAAGCAACTTGATGGCTTCAACGTTCCAGCGAACGTCCTCGCGGATCTCAAATATACACTTCGTTACTGCTCGCTCTGTGGCAACGGTGCCAAAGGCTGTCTGTAGCAGACTTAAGATGCGCAAGTGCACATCGCGGTACAACTTCATGTGGACCTCGTGCTCTGGGATGTTTACCAGTCCTTCCACGAGACCCTCTACAACGCGTGTAAGAAGATTCAAAGCGCTGTCATTATCTCGAATACGACGTGTCACCATGAGGGCGGTAAGAAGGGCGTGCATTTTACCCGCCTGTACTTGAAGTGTGGCCACGTTAACAGTGTTGTTAAGGAATCCCTCCATGCGGGTCGCTAATTCAGCATACATAAGTCCCAGGTCGTCATTGCCGAAAGGAACCTCCTACAAATAATCAAAAAGGATTAGGAACGTGGAGTGCTGTCAGTCCCGTTATCTTACATTGACGCTTACTGGAATCGTGGTCTTTGGAAGAAAAAGAGCTGCATCGCGCTCTGTCATCGGCTGAAAGCCGGGAATGTTTCGGGCAAATTCCGTGTACACCGCGAACTGGTTCGCTGGTATTCCGCCCACCTTGAGACGCACCTGTTCCGGCATCCGCTCTGATTGGTAGGCCAGAGTTTCCTGATCAACGTAGCGCCTGAAATAAATGGAAAAAAAAAAAAAAAAAAAAAAAACATCAAGTAGGCGCACGCACACAACCACTTGAGCAAGACTCACCTTCCCTCGTCGCGTGACATCTTTCTAGACTCGAAATCGGGTCCTAGGCGACGATCTACCTCAGGAGTAGCCTTCTCGGCAGCTGTTTTCTGCACAAACGCGCAGGCCAGCTCCACATTGTCGTTGGTTAGCTGAATGGCAGCGGCGTCAATCTCCTGATACTGTGGACCGGCCGCTGTTATGGCCGACAAAAAGCCCTTCCTGATATTGCCATTTAGAGTTTGGGTTATCTGATCTTTGCACGTGATCATTGCCATTCCCGCAGACAGATTGCGTACCATCTGATGAGCTGCGGTGCGCATACGTGTTTCGTCCGGATCCAATGCGAAATCTTTTCGCACAATCTGCTCGGTTGTACTCGATGCAATGCGGACGCTCCTATCGACCACTGGCTGCAACCAATCGGTGATCGTGCGTTCAATGGCATTCAGTACAATGTGCTTCAGTGCTGGATTCGTGTGCATGATGGCTATATTTGGCGAAATAATCACATGTTGGGCGATGTGTGTAAAGTTGGTCACATTGATGTCCACGTAGTTGAAACGCGGTTCTGGCGGGTTGAGAGCCAGTTGGTTGGGCCCTTCATTGCTGATGCTGGGCGATGGATTGGTTGCGGAATTGTTATTCATCGCCATGACCTGTTCCAAGTCGATGTTGTTGGCCAACGCCTGTTGGTGTTGTGATGGCTGTTGCTGTTGTTGTTGCTGCTGCTGTTGTTGTTGTTGTTGCTGTTGTTGTTGTTGCTGCTGTTGTTGTTGCTGTTGTTGCTGCTGCTGCTGCTGTTGTTGTTGTTGTTGTTGCTGCTGCTGTTGTTGCTGCTGCTGCTGCTGGGTTATTGCCTGTTGTTGGCTTATCGCCTGTGTTATTGCTTGCGCCTGTGTTATAGCCTGCTGCTGAGCAATCACCTGCTGTTGTGCCGCTTCAATTGCCTTGACCTTGGGTTGACACATTTGATGCTCAATATTCATAGAACGGCTTGGGTCCTTCAAGTAGAGTATCGGCTTCAACTTGTTCAGTTCAATATTGAGAGTCTTGCAGAGAACCTCGATTTCAAACTTAAGATTAAGTTTGAGCTCCGGCTCTTGATGCAACTCGCCAAGAACATTCATGATCGCCATGGTCCATGGGTTGGGCGTTTTGAAGACTTTGCTTTTGCCGCTTGATTCGAGAATTTTCGCAACAAAAGGCACGACAAAGAGCAACTCCTGTTGACCCTTGTGATAGGCTTCGGCAACCAATGCCTTCAAATCAAGATCTACCTGCAATATGGGACGGTTGCGTCCGAGGGTCATCATGCCCAACCAATGGCCGAGGTTCTTAAGCAGACTCCTATCGGAGAAGTTGATAACACCTTTGTCGGAGCGCAACAGCACCTTGATGTTGCGCAATGTCTCCTTGGTCACGAACTTGTTTATGTCGGGATTCTTGAGCGCGTCCAAAAAGTTGAAGTAGAGCGAGTGAAAGTTGAACTCCATTGAGGCGCGCTTCAGCACTAAATACTGCGACAACCACGGCCAGTACTCCTTGATCATGATCTCCTTGATCTCCTCGCATTTCTGCGGAATGTTCAGCTGGCTGAGATTATTGAATATGAATGCGGTCTTATCTTGAACACCTTCCGGGGGGACAGTAATCTTCTCCTCATTTGCCACTAGCAGCGTGTCGATATTTGTAGCGCTTGCGATGGACTTAACGCGAGTCACAACCATTGGCTTCTGTTGTGCGGGTGTGGTCACAATGTTGCCAGTCACTGAATTGCTGCGATACAGTGAGTCAGGTGTGGGCTGCTGCCCACCTTGTTGGCACGGCATTATCTGCGGCATGGAACCAGGCAGAATGCTGGCCTGACTTTTATTCGGGGGGTCTTGCTCCATGTAGCCACACTCCACGTACTGGATGAGGAGCGGAGGAAACTCCTGAAAGTGGGGTATTGATCGAATAAACTCACAATACTTGTTGTACGTACGAAGTCGTGTTTTGAATCGGTCCAGGGCTGCAATTCCAAAGTAGTACATTTTCGAACCAACTGGCTTGCGTAGAGCATCCAAGACACATCGCAGAGCCAGTCCTAATGTAAAGCAAGTTGGCGCCAGATTACGTTCGATGATACCGCCAAACAGTTGAGCTGTGGTCTGGAGTTCTTTGTCGGGGTATTGCGGGAAGAAGCGATACTCTTCGAACAAATTCCGCAGCATGCACTGGTAGACTTCCTGTTCGCGCCGAATGTTTGACTCCTTAAAACGTTGCAACATGTCCAGCACCTCGTCGATCGAAAGCGTCGGATGCGGTGGATGATTGTAAATGCGTTGGAAATAGCTGTTGGCTTCGTCCTCGACTTCCTTTGAGACTGGTTGTCCCAGTTCGGCGATTACTCCCGGATTGGCATTTGGGGTCGGCGGAATGCGACCGATATTGTTGACGTTTGGTGGCGCCGGTAAGGCCATTGCCATTGGATAAGGACTGTTGGAGGCAGCCGCAGCTGCGGCGTTCATCAACCGAGAAGGTGATGCCGGTGACACTAGATTTCCCAGCACATTACCGAAATTAAACGAACCGTTCGGTCCGCCTAGATTCAACCCGGCAATATTCGTGCTTAGATTCGAAAGCGTGTCCACTGAGGGCCCAAACATCTGCTGGGCGTTCAAATTTGCATTGAAGGACGGCTGTTCGATGCCGCGATGGGTTCGGATCACGCCAGGCGGTGGCGGTTGCTGTTGACGTGCCTTGTTCGCAATCAAATTGCAGTTTGACGTCATTTGAATTATCACATCGCAAAGGTCTTGTGCGACGTTCGCTGCGCATGACTGCAAACAGGTCAACATGGTTGTCAGTGTTTCATGCGGGAGCTGGGCAGCTTTAGGTATTTGGTCCTCTGGCACCTTGGCACCAGTTATCTGTGGGCAACGACGTTGTAGAAACTTTATGATTGCCTGCACAAATGGTTCACCATGCTCGCGAATTTTATCGCTGAGCCACTTCTCCAATTTGAGGTACTCACGTCGCGAGGCCAGGCAGGCCAGGTCAATGACAAACAAAAAGCTTCTGGCGTTCAGCAAGCTCGACAAAGCTTTGAGGTCCTGAGCGACGTCCAAAATGCGCGACAGCCTCGACTGGTCGTTCTCGCCACGCAGATAATAATCCGACATGGCGTGCATTATCGTGGGACGCAGGTGCATCATAGAGTTCGATGAATTCCAAGTGTGGTGCAGTATCACCCCCGAATTGGGATGATTTGCGATGAATGTCGGAACCAGATTGTTGAACAGTTCCTGCCGGAAACCTGTTATAGGTGTTGTCAGCTGTAGCAGTGCCAGTATCAACACATCTGGACAATGCTGCGCAGGAAACTTGAATATCTCCGCGACCAGTGCGTAGGGACCATTCTCCCCGAGGTACAATAGCACCTCAACTAAATGCAACGACTTCCATGTGGCAATCTCTTTGTTGTCCGTTTCTGGAGGCGTCTTCAGCAGCTCTACAGGCACAGGAGTGAAAATATAGTCGGCAAACGAAAACAGGTCCGAGTTCTTCAGCATCATCGATATGAGCGAGAACTGACCATCGACATTCTGCCAGTGGCGGTAGACACATTCAGTGGGGAATACGCTAGATTGCGTGCCCAGGCGGAAAATGGTCAATAGCAGATTAAGGCCAATGCGGTCTTTGATTATGAACTCGTGGTGATCTAAGGCAAAGCACACATCTTTCCAGTTCAAATTGGGCACGATTTCCTTTAGCGCCTGAACAAATACGTCCGGTTTCCATGTCTGGGTGGCGTCTGTGGCAGCCTGCGACACCTTGGCGTCCTTCTTCGTCGGATCGCCAGGATTGCTACCCGCCCCACCACTAGATGATGTTGTCGTGCTGGAAGTATCATTGTTATTGCTGGCATTATTGTTTGAGTTCTGTTGGCCGGGCCAGAAATTCGCTGGTGTCGGTAGATTTACATTACAGTCAAGTAGAGAGGTATGTGTGCGGCACATCAATCCGATAATCTTAGCGACATCTTGTGTCTGGAGGTCTGCGCGTCCACAGCGTAAATGGTTTTTGCATTCGTCGACGGTCGAAGTGAATTCATAGCCGATTTCAAGGATTAAATTAATCCAGGATGTGTCCATAATATTGTTCACCTGCGTTAGCGTTTCAGCTAGATTCCCGTAAACTTCTTCAATAGAGATCTCTTCCTGTTGATGGGTTTGGCACAGAAATGGGGCTAGAATCAAAGGGACTCCTTCTCGGGGAAAATCTTCCCGCAGCTTCTGGATGAACTTCAAGTAGGTCTCGGTTCTCAGACCGTAGTTAATGCAGGTATCCGCTCTTAGGAGCGAAAGGATGAGTTGTAAGATATTTGGTAGGATGTCGTTGAGACTACGTTCGGTTGGTGTGGCGGTCTCGTTATTGGTGTACGCTTCGATGAGTTGCGGTATCGTTCGTTTTAGGTGTATGTTGGCGTAAATCTGAGTCTCCGCATTGGATGAATGAGTTAGTGCGAGGGCAACAATCACTTCAGTCAGCTTGGATATGCCAGTCGCCTGAGTGATTTGCTGGAACAGATTTATTGACGGTTGTAGGTTCTGCAATAATAGAGCAAGATTAGTACAGATGGGGAATAAACAGGGATCGAGTGGGATCTTACCTTTTGCGTGGGAAAACAATTGTCGACTGAAAAGCAGATATTCGATATTGCTGGAGTCTTGTTCAACTGTTTGTTTAGCTCGATGCCGAGTAGTTTGCAGTGAAACGGTGTCGACGTTGGATCCGTGAAGTTTACAATTGAGAATAGGCAACGCAGATAATGGCGATCCGCTTCCAAGCCAAATTCATCAACCAACTGAAATGGAATGGGACAAAACGTTATAAACCAATTTTATATAATTCTTAATACAATTCTTATGCCGATATAATTTGGGTTGATTACTTGGCAATAATATACTAGAATGGAATTGTGTTTGCATTTACCGATTTGAAAGATGTTTTCTTTAGAAAAAAAATAAATTAAAAGCGTAGGCTGGATTTACAAAAGAAGGAGCAGGAGATAGTTAACACTGTCTGTTAAACAAAAAGAAGAAAGAGATTGGATTCAATGCAAAGCCTTAAAAGCTTTAAATCCCATTCGCATCTAGAATACAAAATCTGTTAAACTCCTTGAATAACGTTAGTTAGTTAGTTAGTTTATTTATTTAGCAGTTTGCTATTTAAACCATATTTACAAAATTTACAATATTTATAGAAATTCTATCTATTTCCCACTGTTCGTTATACGGGTAACGACAAACACAGAAATTATAATCAGACATGGAAATTTTGGGTACAAGTTTATCGATCGCCGTTTGTTTGCTGTTCAGTTTGTTATCACTTTAATCTTGTGTCAAATATCAATCAGAATGCAATTCTTAAGTTCAATTTAATTTATTTCCAAACATTATTAGCAAATATTTGAATGGTATTACAAATTTGTACGAAGTTCCAAAAACGCATGTAGCAAACTGTTGGCCGTGCGATACAAGCGGTAGGCAGTCATAGCTGGGGTGGGCGTGAAAACAAAATTCACTTAAGGAACGTTTTATGTAGGTAGGTAATTTTTTTTTTATGCTGTAAATTCGTCACCAGTAATTAAGTAACGAGATACATATTGACTCACTTGTTACTTAAATGGTTAACTGGAGGACTTTGGGCATTAGTTTTGTGATTAATAAGAAAAAACAGAAATATGTTGGTTTGCGTCTAACGCAAAAAATAAAGGCGTTTCGGTGATTGGTACGTTTAAGGTCGATTTTACTGGCTGAAGATTAGTACCCCAGCCATTTCGAAACAAAAACTACACCTTACCCAAGTACATAATCTAGTCTGAATATCATTGATGCGGATGTGCAGTTTTCAGATCTATACCTAAAGTTGGTCAGAAAAGGGTTTTAAATATCAAAGACTTCAGAACGAGTATGAATATGCATTCATTGGAAATCTTATATTACTGACATAGGAGTCCGTAATTACTACTCGTTGTTTTTTTTCCACAGATAACCTAGTAGTATTCGCTGGGGACATATAAAATGTTTCAAAGAGCAAAACGTGTGCTGAACAAACACTTAAAATTATGAAGTTATCATCGGATCGCTTTTCATCCTTTATTCACATACCATATGCTTCCGATTCGTTTGTTTCTCAACGGTGATTCTTTTTACAGATAGCCCCTGGCCCCATGGTTGTGCGATCATACGTATTCGTAAAATACATGACAACCGTCTACTCATTACTCATGTAACAGCAACCATAGGGAAATAGAAAGCAGACTTCCAAGGTTTTTTTTTCATATGTTTTTTGGCACTGTTTGCACTCCTACTCTCCTCGGAGAGGTTTCCGAACGTAACTTGTTCGCAAAAAGCTCAGCAAATTGTTGAAATTTTTTAACAAAAATTGCACCGACTATTATCAAATGAGCAATGGTTCGGAATCGGAGTTAATTAGTAAATTAATGGTGTAGGGCCGAGGAAAGAAACACAGGTGAATTAAGAAAGCCTCAGCAAAATACATACAACTGAAGCAAAATTATGCCTCTATTGCTAGGTGGCCTACAAAGGAACAGGGAACCAGAGAAAAAGACAACGTCCCACTGGTAGATTGATGGATGGTACGTACAAGAAGCACAACGGCGGTGATACGTAGGAAGCAAAAGAAAATTACCACAAAACAAAAAGTATACATACCATAAACACACACACACACGCTCATATATGTATTGATAAACCATTATTAAATTGTTAGTGCTCTTACCTTAAAGTTATGAAAACTGTTATGTTTCTTTTTGCAAAAAGAAATTATGTTAAAGAGTTTGTTTTATTTGGGGATTTCGTTGCGAGTTTCTCTCGTCTTCCTTATTCATTAAGAAATTGGCTTTTTGAGAAACGTTTTCTACACTTGATACACTTTTTGCAGGGGGCAGCTGCTGCTGCTACGGTCGTTATATTTCGATACACAAAGGCAAAAAAACGTCAAATAAAATAAAAGATTGTTTTTACTAATTTTGAACATCTTTTCGAACATTTTCACTGAATGGAAATGCTCCGAATGTTAGGTGTTTATTTTGTGTTGATTGAAATCCATTTTGATTTAAATTTCCAACAAATTTCTCGAAATGAAAGTTCGCGACGAAGATAGTGGAAAAATCTTCAAATGAACATGGCGTCGGCGAAAAAACGATGAAAAAGAAAATAACCCCAGCATAGGTTAAGAGCGTTGTCTTCTTCTCCAAACGAACTGTGCTATCTCTTTTTGTTTTCAGTATTCCAGTGCATGTGTGAAAGGGTCGATGGAATAAGTGGTTTCATAAAATGTCAAAATGGAATCATTTCACTGGTGATGCCAAACACTTATCATTTTTCCTGGCACACAAAATATTGGAGTAGATTATTTCTTGTTACATTTGCTATTTCTAATTTGTTACGATATACTTTTTGGAATAGTATTAATTTCACAATACAGTGCAAGGAAAATTCTTTGCTGATATAAATACATATGGATATGAAGAGGTTCGGATACCTAGTTTATGCAAAACGGCAACTAAATTTGTCGGTATTTCCGAACGCGTTGACTTGGCAACTTGAATTGTTTTTGTATTCTCGCGGTCAGCGTTACCTTTGTTTGATTTGCCCTTTTTTATTTGGAAAAGGCCCTTCATAAATCTATAACAAAAAATTGTTATTTTTAAAAAAGTACATTTAAAATGTAACACGGTTGTCTATCACAACACTTTTATAGTGTTATGTGAACTAATGGTTGTTAAATATCGTGCGAAAATTCAGAATATGCAGAGTAGCTTTAGAAATGATAACTTTTTCTCTCATCGGACTCTTCAGAATTTTGCCACGGCCAGTCTGTTTATTTTAAATTCAACTCTTTGAAATGTAAACTGAGTATGCCGGCAGGATTTTCTTGACAAGATTTGTCGGCTTCCCCTCCATAAAAGTCAATAGCAAAAACTAATCACGTGACCTCTGACTTACTAATCTAGGACTTACTAATCTAGGAGTCCGAACGTCCCCAATACAACATTTAAATTCATATACATAATGTTCCTTCGTTCATTTATTTTGAATGGAAATTCTATTTCGTTGATTATGCCAGTTTTTTCTGTTTTTAAAATATTCAAAAACAATAAGCTCGAAATAAATATTCTAAATTTGTTTTTACATTATGTACATTCTTACCTTTACTGTCACCTTCGTTTTTATGGTATGCGGTGATTCAGTGAAGCCAAAATAAAGTGTCAATTATTATGACTCTTTTTTTTTTTTTGTTTGAAAGTGTTTTTAAAAAATAGTTAATATGTTTATTTCTGTGCGTCATTTATATTTATTTATAAAGATAATTTATGTTAAAAAAAACATATTCTCATAAAAGAGAGACTCTTTTTTAATTTATGAGCAATACCGTTTTCTCTTTTGAAAAGTTGACTGTGAGATTAAAAACATTCAATATGTACACAGCCCTAAGGATACATTAAATCTGTGGCAATAAGTTGAAAGAGCTTATGTCGACACAAGCCAAATTCGAGTTTTTTTACATTACAAAGATCTCCTTTTATTTTAGTCCAGGTCCCACTTACTCTCCATTAAAAATCGTTAAATCTGAAGAGAACTGAACAGCTTAAGTTTATTGAGACTATGTTATACAATTGATTTATAAAGCACAAGATAAATTTGTATTGCTCACATTAAAATTACCAAAATTGACATAAGCTACTTTAACTTATTGCCACAGAAATATATCTGAATGATCTTCTGACTGAAATTTGACATTTGAGGTCTAGACCAGCGTTTGACAGCAAAAAATCAATGCTAGGGAATAAATGTGCGCAGCTTCAATTATAGGCGTTTTTCTTTTTTAGTTCAGAGCAGAACCTGAACTGTTATACAAAAAGTTCGTGTTTCTTTTTTAGCTCAGATACTTCAGAGCTCACATTTGTGTTTCTTTTTTCGTTCAGAGCATGATCAGAGCGCGCTCTATGAGCTCAGAATAAATTGACTGAGCAGCCTGAGGAAAAAGATGATTACACATGTACAAGCACACTTCCAGTCACATTTGACAGAAAAATAAACCGGAAGAACAAAAAAACATCAGAACGCTCTGAGCACGATCGGTGCAGAGCGCGCTCATAATGCTCGAGCTCAGTTCAGTGCTCAGCTCTGAACTAAACAAGAAAAACGCCTTATGGCTGATATTTGACTTTCGAAATTGATAAATTTGATAAATATGCATATAGCAATTGCCTTGTTAAATGATTTTTTTTTTCTGATTTGCTTCAGATCAATGCAAGAAAGTTTTCAACCGTAAACAAACGCATTGCTAAGGGTGGATCAATTTCTGTTAATTGTTTATGTAAAAATGTTTGGAAATCGATCTGGGTGTCGAAGGCTATACGCATATTGCAATCGTACAAATATCAACAAAAAATAGGAAGAGATGTCTTTATGCTGGATTATACACACGAAAATCTGAGAGCGAAACTGAGCCACCTTTACTTGTTTCTTCGTCGATGACATCTTATGAAATGAAATGTCATTACCAAAGCAAAGCAAATATGGCAGACAAGAGGTCTGACTCGTGGAAACGCTGTGTAAGGGGATGAAAAGTGCAGGGGTAGCCAAACACGGATGGTGCGCGAATTCCCAACCGATTCTTGTATTCTCTTGTGGCCTCTTTCGTATTATTCTGTGTTTGCTTTATTGTCTCTGATGAAAACATTTCCATCAGAATCTATTCACTATAGGTACCTACCCTTGTCTGCGATTTAAGAAATACAATTTAAATTGGGTCTTTTTAAGCACGCAATCACTATAATTTTAGAAAACTTAACCGATTAGAACTAAATGTTCAGTTTTTACAACCAAACCATGTGGTGATCAACCTTCTGCTATGGCAAAATCAGTTATATCCACTGCTAGCCGCTGTTTAATGGAGTGTGTAGCATCTATTAACATAACAAGCAGGCTTTGTACCGATTATCCAACTACTACAATTCTACTAAGTAGAAGTTCAAGGAGACATTAGTAAAATTAAATACATAAAATCGTAAATAAAACCTCTAAATCAAAACGTGAATGAGCTAAACTTTGATGTTCAAATTAAACCAAAATTCAGCTCCTTTCGTTCGGGAACATCTGTGTTTCGATTTCAATTGTCTAAACAGATGGAGCGGAACTGTTATGCAGCTTGAATGATTGCGAGTGGTGGAACAGTGAAAATGATAAATCAATCAACTAATTAACATCAAAACATTTCTTCCTGTACGAAAAGTATTCATTTCCAACAAAGATACTGCACTTATTTTGATAACAATGTAACTTTCACCATCAAAATACTTATTTGATTTTTCGTCTATCTGATTGACGCTTTTTGTTTAGTTTTGTCTTTTCTAGTGCAGAGCAAACAAGTAAGTTTGTTAAGACACCAATTTTTTCACAGCCTGTGCAAAATCAAAATAACGATCGTATGTTGGTTGAAAAGAAATCGAATCTATCTTTGTTGCTCTCTATCACATGTTCTGGAAAGGAAAATTAAAGCGATGTGAGGATAGAAAACGATATCTGTAAACTCATAAGGTGCCTACAACTGCACATGAAACGCCATGCTTTTTGTTATCGCGAAAGTTCCTCATTTAAATCAATTTAAAAAGAAAAGAATATGAACCAGAGATGAATGAATTTAAATATGTAATTATAATTCCATTATCTTTGATATGAACTGTTTCCAATTCGAAAAACAAATATTGAAGCCAAACCAAATTATCAGTATTTGGCATCATTGTTTACATGGTCGATCGTAAAATGAATTTCCAATTGGATTTCGGGAAAATATACCTATGTGATCATCCATGGAAAAATTACCGTTTCACAAAAATTATAAAACAAATAATTTTACGCGCAATTAATAAACCATCGGCCATGAACCCAATATATACCAAATTAGATTTTACCCAATACAATGCAACAAATCAAATTACATCTTCAGAATTTGACCGACACTAATAAAAATAAATCACACTCTAATGACGACACGGGAAATGTCAGCATGATGGGGTGAATAATGAAAAGCTTTTTTTTTTATGAATAGCTTATCGCCTTTGTGCACTTACCTTGTTTATACTTTCACACGTCTGAACGTAGTTCTTCTTATTCAGATTTTTCACCAATATACTAATCTGCGTTAGCGATATATTTAGAGGCTCCAGGTACATAATTCTCCCATCAAATTCGTCGATTGCACTGTGGGTTAACGCTTCAATCAATCTTGAAGCTCCCACTGGCGCCCGAACAACAAAAGGAAAAGAATAACAAAATTCAAAACAAAAAAAGAATCTAAACCGATCTCAGCTCTCAGCAATACTTTTCTTATCGTAATTTGTGTTGGTTCAGATAAAAGACTGAAATTTCCAATCAAGTTGCCAGTCACAGAAATTTGACGATGAAATTATCGTTTCTCGATTTTGCTGTCAATTTCGTCGTCGTTTTGCTGCTGATGGTGATGATAATGATGGTGGTTCTTCAATGGACTGCCTTTTGGCCCCAATATTTGGGGCCAAAAACTTTTCACTTTCTTCCGACTCTGTGCAATCACTTGCTGGCGTTTCGTTTATTCTCGTTTCACTATGCAATCTCGATAAATTCACAAAATTAATTAATTTAAAGTTATTTAGAGAAATGCTGGCTACTCGTTTTCCAATTTGGAATGCAATTTCTTATTATTTTCGGTCGGACAAACGAGAAAAAATTCCTTCGCGAAAATTCAATGGGAATGAGGGAAAAAAGTATTTCTCTCCACTTCGAATGTCCGTTTTGTCTCCGTCACACTTTCTTCGAATTGCTTTGTCGTCGTCAAAATGATGGGGAAGAGTGGATGTCATCGACTAGTTCACCACGATATGGATGGGAAAATCGCACTGCCCAGAAGTTGGATGGGGTTCATTAATGTTTCAATTCTTACTACGTTAACAGCTGGGGTTGAATTTGTTTGATGAAGTTCAAAACTTCTGATATAAGAATTCTAGAAAAATGACCATTAAATTAAACACATTTTCGGAATAATCATATCTACAATATCGCAATTTACCTACATCGTTAAGTCAAGACTTTTGTTAAATCTGAAAAACGTAGGTCGTAAACATAATATAAACAAACAAACTTTTAACGACATGCTTTGCGTCTAATACTGAAAGATTGGTCGCGTTTCATAAGTCTCTAATGCTCTAAATGACCTGACCAGCCGCATCATATTTTCGCTAGTTTAATTTTCAGAAGTGGGTGAGTAGAGAGGGCGTCAGCAGGTCCGATATCAATCACGTCTATCACAGAATCCGAAAGAACTATCATAGAATCCGTCGTTGGGGAAATGTTTTCTACGAATTTCGAAGCAAATAATTTCTCTTATGACGAAATTCGTAGCAAACATTTTCCCCCACGACGGATTCTATGATAGTTCATTCGGGGTTCGTAACAAAATTCTGAGTACGACGGATTCTGTGATAGACGTGAATATCCATTTTTCCTTTCTTCTGACAATCTGTGCCACATCCGTGAACAAGCTACCTACACATTCACGGAATTAAGGCGATTTCCACTGCTATCACTAATGTTCCCCGACTACATAAGCTTACATCAACTATGCGGGAAAAAGATCCGCGTTTTTCTGTTAAAATTTATTATATGATATATTGTTAAATACATTCAATACGAGTATATTCATAGACATAGACACATGTAATAATCATCAGCAGGAGTGCTCGCTTTACATATCAATTCAAAATCTGCTTCAAAAGCATTCGTTTTCACAAAAATCGTTCTCTATGAGAAACGTCAAAACTTCTTCATACAAAAATCGTGTTTACCACAAAACTTTGTAACCGACCAAAGTTAATCGTATAAAAAACTAAAACAATCTTCAACTTCAGTGTTGGTCAAGTCTTTTGAAATTAGTAAGAGAACCTGTCTCCAATGTAATCATCGATATAGTTTTCAAAAACAATCCTCAGCTCATGAGGCAGCATCTTGAACGAAATGTGGATCTTCTTACAATTGAAATTTAGGAAGTGCCCACGAGCCATAAGATCCAAGGCAAAGGTTGCCTTAGCGACGTATACGACGGAGTATATGCCATTTTGACGCTCAATAACATCCAGCCAGTAGTTGATAATTTCTCCGATTTCCTTAAATTCCAACAGCGAAATTGGTACTCCTCCTGAAAGAAAACCTATTAATGAGTTCTCATAAAAGCTGCTACAGACTTACGTTGCCACGCTTCAAAGAATAGATACACAGCAGTAGCTGCCATTTGCTTTCGAAGCTCACTGAAGCCTACTAGGATCTGTCCCGAGAAGTTCACTATCTGGAGGACTTCTAGGATCCGTGTTGGATCCTTTGAGAACCGCTCAAAATGCCAATACCAGTCCAGGTTGAGTTTAGTCCGGCATACTGGACAAGTAAGGAATGCCGTTTCCTGTTCACTGCCTGTCCACCATCGCAGGCTCTCGTTGGGTGCTGTGAAAATCGCCTCGCAATGGGAACTCTGACAGCAGTACCTGTAGAACGTCAACTGTGGAGCATGAGAAAAAAATTAATACGCGTTCGTTGGATCAGCACCACACAACTTACAAACTCACGATCGTCGCTGTTCTCCGTACAACGCGTGCACTTGCAGTCGAAATGGTAGATCGACTTAAGTTCCTCTTGTCGCACAGACCGAGGGTTGTTGCGGTAGTCTGACATGTAAGTGTTGTAGATCTCACCGCCCTTTTTAATGTTATGCCGAGCTGTAGATATGACACGATCACCATCGAATCTAGAAACTATCGAGGGAGCACAGGAATGATTGCAAATACTGATGTATGGGAATATTCCCGCATAGTTGATGTAAACTCGTGAAAACTTGTATAGCTGCCCCCTCTTGAGGTGCTGTGGCTTGGTCCAAATGTCGGAGAGTGCGAAAAAGTCGTAAGAAGTATCCAGACACACGATGGCTAGACAGGAATGTGCATTCGATACCATTTGCGTGGAGTGCCGCAGTATTAGGGCTGAAACAATTATACCCCATTCAAATGCGCCGCAGGCGCAGCCTTCGAAAAGCGTGAAAAATGCAGTCAACTCTTTCAAATAATAAGAGACAATAGCAGAGACCAACGAAAACGATCGAACTTCATGTGGCCGCTTCAAGTTAAGGTTGGTTATCAGCGATAGCACCTCAGCGTAGCCCTTATCACCAGACTTGGCTATGGTCTCAACCTTTCGCCAGATCTCCATGGGCGACGAACACTCCTGCAAGCTGGGGATAATGGATGGCAAGCCATTGAGGAGAGTATTCATACCCAAGTGTGTGATGCCTATGTCTTCAAAGAAACCGCATCTATAGGCGTAGCATTCAAATCTGTGGACCATTTCCTGTGCCTTTCTGCATTTCAATGAGCAATAGTAGACTTTTGAACAAATATTACAAGGGAATGGGATAATGTTCTGAACTGCGCAGCTGGAGCAGATTTTGGCGTCATTGACAGGTACTAACGAGAAGGCCTTCTCGACGAGAATCTTCTCGCCTTTGGCAATGTTCTTGGACGCAGTCATGTAACGACCAGTTTGTGGATGATTTAAGCTAAAAACATATTGATTGTGTATCCTATCGACATAAGCAGAGTATACCTACATTGTTTGAACCATGTAGTTAGCATTGTACTCTGGTTTTTCATCGGATGTATTCTCCTCCATAAATTTGGTTAACTGACGTTCAAATTCTTCCTTTTTTAAAGCAAAGGGCACAGTCAGCGTCATTGTCCTCAGTTTTTCCAAACAAACTTTTAGTTTGTCATAGTCCTTCAACTTGTTGGCACAGTAAGCCTGTCTGATGACAATTTTCGGGAGATTCTCATCAGGATATCCGTAGTCTATTGCACATTGACAATCCTCATAAGCTTCCTACAATAACGTTCGAGATCAACTGCCTTCCGTAAAATACTGACTTACCTTATAGTATCCAAATTCAGCTATTGCAGCTGATCGGTTTGCATGAGCAAGTGATAGAGATTTGCTTCCATCTGGAGCTGCAAGAATGGCGTTCGTATAACAACGACTTGCTTCAAGCCCAAAGAGTTTTTTGTTGGACCTGAACAAGCGATTGCCTTCCTCCCGATGACGATCGGAGTTTATCGTGGATTTGTGTGATGTGTCGGGCTTGAATCCTCTAATCCAGTTAATGATTTTTGTGCTGAAAATAAATATACAGACATTTTGTTGTCATTTTTCTATACGAAAGAATTTTTGAAGAAGCTGCTACTTACGATGCATTTGGTTCGATATGAAGCAAAAGTTGTGTGTTGCACTCATTTTCAAATGGAAGAGGATGATACTCTGGAAATTGAGTGGATACAAATTCGGCGAGCTTCATAGGCCGCATTGCACTTTTTTATAAAAATAACAAACTGTTTAAAGTTTTCACTAGTATACCGAAAAGAATAACAAATGCGCCTGTCCTGGCGTGTCTATACCAAACGGCTCAAGTGCGTCTGTCACTTCAATACATCAAAAAGGCAAATACAAAACAAATGTCTAATCGAAGCTACTTTTCGACCATATTGTATTTTAAGGGCTTGATAGCATTGGGTAGCTATTTGATTGATATATCTCGCAGTTTTGAAAGTTCAAAATATCCTGCGATGTTATTTAGTCAAGATAATGCTTTGATTAATTTAATAAACGAGGTTAGTGTCTAAATGGGTAAGCGCTTAAATAACTTAAGTGTACATTCCACATGAGTTCCATAGAATGACAAACTGGTCTAGCAGTAGTGTGTACGGGAGAATACTTTTCTTCTGGGTTATATATAATTGCATTATTCACAAACAAAAAACTACTGCAAATGGAAATTATAGAGAAGATGATGATTTACTTTTAAATTTAGCATGACACTAAATCAGCAGCATAAAATGTCGTTCTATTAGTCGTATTTGCAAATATTGGGTTGCATGAATAAAAACAAGCGTTTTCTTTGAGCAAAAGGTTGTAGCAGTTGGTCTTAGCTCAAATTAGTTTTTATTAATATGAAACGTAGCAAATGCTTCAATTTTGAAATTTTGTTTGAGTAAAAGCAATTACTACTTTATTTTCATACCTCTCATTAGCATTCCCTAAAAAAGTGTTAAGTTCTACTACAAATTATTGACTTCCAAATGTAAACCTACGCACATACTTCAAACGTCAAAACATCAAACGAATTGTATAGTTTTTTCTCTGAAAATTGTTAATTTATAACTATTTTTTAGGGTAGTGTTTCTGCAATATATCCGAATGGATTTAAAACAACTGGAGCAAGAGGCTCGCCAGGCCGCTTTAAAAGATGTCAAAAATATGCTTCAGCGACCAGGGCAGCTGGAAAAAGTCGATCAATACCGTCATCGAGTAGGGCGTAAAAAAGTTTCTGTTGAGGCGTTGCTCAAGACAGGAATGCAGAACCAATTGGACGGCGTTCGCGTTGGGCTAAAACAACTAGAAACCAGTTTGGAAAACGTCAAGGATGTCATGGTGATAATCAAAGAAGTCGACCACCTTCTATCCGGAGTGCCAGAAATCTACGATGCTCTGGAGGTGGTTCGTGAGGAAAACACGAAGCACTCTCAGTACGCCACTGCAATGGAGAACCTAAAGCACATCTTCAATGTTCAGTCGAGTGTTGCCAAAACCATGCAATTGATAGATGAGGATAGATTGTTAAATGCTCATCAGTGCCTGGCAGATTTGGAGAACTCTCGAGATGACCTCTTGTATGAACTCCATAAGCAGTCGAAGCAACACGCCAGTGATAAAATTACCCTGAAGCGTCATTTTGAGAAGGTGGATACTGTATCCCAAGCGCTGGAGAAGAAAATCCGATTAATAATGAATAGAACACTGAATACAGTCCGCAAGGAGCCTACTGTAATTGTTACTGCTCTGCGAATAATCGAGAGGGAGGAGAAGAGTGATCAGTTTGCCTTGCAGCAGCAAAAAGTGACAGGATTCCTGCCCCCAGGACGACCTAAAGCGTGGCGCAAGATGGCTATGAACGTGCTGAAAGAAGCCGTGGTGACACGGATTGAGGGATCAAAACTTGAAGAACGGGTGGACAACAAATTGTGGCTTGTTAGAGACTTGGAAATCACACGACAAATCATATTGGAAGATCTTCGCGTTGTGAAGTCGCTTTGTATACCATGTTTTCCACCTCACTATAACATCTTTAACGAGTACGTGCGGTTCTATCATCAGGGATTATCCGACTACGTAAGTGTCTTCTGATTCTTTCTTTTTTGTACGATCGCCTTTCTTCATTTCAGTTGGACAACATTGCTAAATCAGGTCTTGAAGGCAATGAATACGTGTCCCTACTCTCTTGGGTGATGAATACCTATCCAGGCGTAGAGCTAATGGCGCATCCAGACCTCAAAGTAGACGTTCATTCCGTTGTTGGTCCTCTGCTCCGTCCAGAACACTTAAAATCCTTAGAAGGAGAATACCTGAACAACATGAAAAAGAATTACCAAGAGTGGATGGGCAAAGCCTTCGAAACTGAAAAACAAGAGTGGATCTCGGACAGCCCGCCAGATCAGGACGAGCAGTACTATCAGACTTCCGCTCCTGTTATAATTTTCCAAATGATCGACCAGCACTTGCAAGTCACTAACACAATCCATGTCGAGCTGACCTTCAAAGCTCTGGTGCTGAGCATCCAACAAGTAGAGATATTTGGCCAGAGTTATCTCCAGGGGGTTATTGAACTCAAAGATCACCACTTCCGCAACCGAGACCAGGTGAAGTTTTTCACGCACTACATTATCACCATCGTGAACAATTCGCAGCAGATGATAGAGCTCGCTCAGCAGATGAAGCAATTGTACTGGCCAAAGTCTCGCACTGAACACTACGAAGATTTCGAGAAATTACTGCACACATTCGAGAACATTCGAAGTCATGCGGTGGGCTATCTTCTCGAAGAGGCCTTCCTCGACATGGAGATTCACTTCAATGAGCTATTCACCATGAAATGGCTGCAGAGTACAATCTCGGTGGACACCATTTGTGCCACTCTCGATGATTATTTCCAAGATTACAACCACTTGCGGCCTAATAATTTTGAATTGGTGATTAACGAGGCCCAGAAGTTGGTCGCTAAACGTTACGTTAAGGCCCTACTGTCGAAGAGGCTATCCAAGCCACGCCAAGACGTCGACGCTATTACAAAGAAAATCAACCAGGAGTCGCGACGCTTCAAGTTGTTCTTCGAAAAAATAGCCCCGAACCTGTCGATGTCAGAGTCGCCAATTGACTTGATATCGACTCTGGCTAACTTGCTTGTCTGTGATATTGAGCTGTTGGTGTTGGATTTGCACACACTCCTGGGTAGTTGTCCATCCTTGAGTGAGGATCACATCGCGAGGCTGTTTTACATTCGCAACGATGTTAAAGCCAACGAGGTACGTGAAAAGGTTCAGGATGCAATGAAATCAAAGAAGTCGATGGTGAGTATCGCTAAGCAAGACTGCATATTCCGTGAGATTGTATTTAACGATAAATTGTGGTAAAGTTGCATCAATTATGTCTTAATAAAAGTAAATGGTGTAACCAAATTAGTTGGCTGTGTTATGTTGTTTTATTTTCTAATGTTGCAGGTTTGAGGTTATATAGGAAACCGCAAGTAGCTTCCTCAAGAATCACTTACCTACAACACTAGTGCATTTTATGAATACAGCGGACTATTTGAATAGGGAACAGCGTTACCACTTGTATTACACATGTTGTACGCCGTACTACATACTACATCGTTACCCTAAAGTACTACATTTCTTAAGATCCGTCTGACCATTTTACTTTTTTACGAACAACATTGCGTTTGTTCTCAGTACTCAGTCTATCAGCAGTCTATTGACAGTCCATTTAAATTTGTTTGTTATTACTCATTGGTTTTATTGTGCTGCATCTGCAAACAACTGCAAATAACCAATAGACCAAAAGATCAGTTTTTCATTTTAAATAACGTTCGCCCAGGAGAGCGTACTATAATTTTATAAGCATTATTATTTATTATTATTATTTTTGTTATTTTTTTGTGAATTCAAATTATATTTTTGCTGTCATTTATATATTAATTTATTTGTTTGTTATTTTACTTTATTTAAATTTCAATAAAAAAAAAACAGGTAGGCTACATTTTGTTTGCTAAAGATTTTAGTGGCAACGCTGATAGGATAGTAGATATTTTGAAATGATTTTGCTTTCGAAATTTCGATTCTAACCTCCTATGTTAAAAATGAAGTAAAGTACTGATTACATTGCTGATACTCCAACCCCAAGCGACTTTGATGGCATGTATCAGCTGCATTTTATTTTAAGACGTGAGACCCTTGTAAATTAATTTAACTTACAACTAATTTAGTTTGAATTGTGTGCCGGGTGTTCCTAAAATTGGCTTCAACGACTAATTTTGTTTTTACGTTCAGTTAAAATCTAGTCCAGAAAAGTCTTGTCATCTAGAACAAATTTTCTCTACAAAAAAAAATTTCTCCTTTTATTGATGTCAATTTGTTATTAACGAGTGATAATCCAGTCCATTTTGTCTTGGCCTACATAGAGATGCCTCACATGAGTCTTTTAACCATCAAACTATCATTGCGTTACTGAATAAGAAGTAAATCAAAGTAAGAACCTGCACACGTATTACGAGTTCGCTTACTATCTTCATGGTTAAATATCACAAAATGAAACCACGAGATAGTGAATTTCTTTTTCTTTCCACCGCCGTCCATTTAATGTCGCTGGCATTCCATTCGACGGTAAATTGGTCAAGACTGAAGTAAATTCGAAATAAAACTGAACTATTTTTTACATAGTGCTAGTTGCTATACAGTTACAGAGAAATCCTCCCCATAGCCCATAGGTTAAAGGTACAATCTTTTCGGAGAAGATAGTTTCTTTCCGAAAATAGATTCGGCGCAATAGCCACTATCAGCATATGTTTCGGAAAATGCTCTATGATGACAGTTGTCTTTCTAGGCCACAAATTTACCACATCGACGGCGGACAGACTATGAATGAGAAAAGAAGAAAGTAACTGCCAGCTACCATTTGCACTCTGCACATCTATGAATCTATCAAATAAGTCGGTAATCGATTGCCTTGTCGATTCAACTCGTTTGTTGATAGTCGCAAAGAAATACCATTTCCAAATATCTATCCGGTATCGAGGTTTTGCTCACTCACCCTCCTCGAAAGCAATTTCAATCTAATCGCTTCCACTGTCACATTCGGAGTTTTCCATTTAGGAATTCAAGTTATTTGTTCTTCAGCGTCGCCGTTGTTTGCGTGTTTGCGTGTGTTTTGCTCAGGCTCAGTGTATCGCTGAAACGTGACCAAGCCCATATATAGAGAAAGAGCTACACCAAATTGTGTTCCGTTCATATTTAATTAAAATTTTTAATTTAAACAAATATTAAATAGAAAAGCTGCTTCCAAACACGACAAACAATTCTATTAATATAATCTAGGTAATTCGTTGTGGTGCATTATGTAGATAGTTCTTTTAGATAGAGTGAGTGCGAGTGTATTCGTGTTGAGTGTTTTTCGCCGGATTTAGTTATGTGCAAAATTGCAACTTTGCATAGCCGTGTCGTTTGGAAAGACATGGTGGCGGGGTAGTTTAATTAAAAAAAAGCCGAGCTGCTGGAGCTAGCTATATCAGGACTTACTACAGTGAGTCATTGGGGATCTAAGCAGTGAAAAATCGCTAAACAAGTGAAGAGAGAAAGACAAACTACCATAGCACGTGGAGTGTATTTCCGTCATTTCACTCTTTCGCGGAAGAGAATTTCACAGAAAAGAAAACACGAAAATAATAAGCAATTGATAAGAATTCTTGGCGTTTGTTCTGTGATTTGTGATGTGTGGTGATCTGTGATGTAAGAGACCTCTTTGCGGTTAGATTGTTTTTTGGTTGGCGCCCAATTTTACGGTGTGTTGTGTTTGTGTACCTACTCCACAGATTTATAAATATGTATTTAATTTGCCGTGGAAATTGCTGCATATACCTATACATAAATATCACTAGCCACTATCGACAATTTGTTGAATCTGATTTTCTTGTTTTCTGCATAGATAGACAGGTAGGCGATAACTCGAGCAGGAAAAACCGATATACCTAGATTTATTTTTAAATCGGTGTGCAGCCTGAGATTATCGCAGGTATGTGATGTTAATTATTTAGTCTTCCAAGATTATTGTCTAAAACACAAAAATAGGTAGGTAGTTCCTACAGCCATAATCTTCGTAATAGAAAAAATACGGATAGTTTATACCTAGCTGGTACTGTATTTGCCTTGATGGTCATAGCATACCTACCTTGTGCTGTTTTTAGAGTAGGGCAACTTGTTCAAAAATTCTTCGGTTTAAAATATGTCTAGATATCCTCAAATTAGACTTCTCTTAGGGTGATTTTCACTGAAGATCCGAAAGAATTGCTCCGAAATTCAGAATTGCTCTTTTCAATGAACAATTTTGCAATTGTGGTAGAGACCATATTGCAGATCATAATTTTGTTTGTTTTCTACAGTAAATATAAATGTTTTAAAAGACCAAATAAATATATTTCAATTAAAGTTTACATTTGCACCAATAATTGTTTTTTTTTTTCGCAAAATTTGTTTCTAACAACACAGTAAATATTTCAATCTGATAGTGTCAGTTGGTGAGTTCAGAGCCATTTTTTAAACATATCCCGACCCAAACAGTCTAGTCTACAGTTCGCTTGATCAAGCTAAGGTACCAATACCCTTTTGGGAAAACTTAATGATGATCACTAGCCATTAGGCCACCAAGTAGTGCACACAACAGGAAGATTAACAATACCAATTTGGTCTTGTCGTCTCTTATCTGCTTTTTTTGTTGTGCTCTTCGTCAGCTTTTGATGCTCCTTATTTGGTTGGCACGGATCGCTTCGACGGAGTTCGACTAGTACACATAAACACAAAAAATTCAACTACCTATTACACCTCACATGACTATCACTTCTAAAATCACACCTTAACGCAAATAAGTGGATAACTATCTATTTAACAAATATCTTTATGACAAGTTGTATTAAGTACCATCAACTCAGTCTCAATTATTCTAGAATAACAAATCATCTCTCTTCAGGTTAATGCCTCATGACAGACACTTACTCCTGAAAGCCCACAAGCATCTACACAATCCATCAACAAAAAAAGACTGCATAACATCAACCCCGTCACCCCACAGGCTGAGCACTTATGTTTATTCACATCACTTTAACTATTATATCATGCATGCAAGTCTAATCGTAACCGCCACCGCCTTGAAGGAATTTCCTCCGGAAGCAAACATAATCATTATGACACTTTCCAAAGAGACACACAAAAATAGCAAACGCCTTCCCAAGCACACCATCGCATAGAAGTTGTCGCATTCGCTCATAGGGAAACAACAAATGTGGTGAAACGTTTAACAAGAAAAGCTGCAAAGCGGACATGTAAACTTTTAAATTTGTTTGCTCAGCCGAGTAGTAAATTACAAATTTCCATTCAAGCGAATAACTTTGAATAAGTCGACAGCGTGCTTGAGGGTGAGGGTTGACAACCACCGCCTATACATCACGTGGCTTGGGGGTGGTGGTAACTGGGTAAATGCATCAGAGAATCCGAATGGGGTTATTTACATTTGCTGGCTCTTTTTCAGCCCCCACCCTGCTGGGCCGATGCACATGCTGCAACTGCAATCCTGGAATGTATCCTTTGACCTCGACCTCATAAAACGTGGTCCATCTCTGCCCCATTCATCTGCTTTTGTTTTTTGTTCTTTATAGCGTTTGCCTAGTTTTCACATGATTTGTCTATTTTTATATTCTTTTTGTTCGTCAATTTCACATTACCCTCTTTTCTCTGTGCTCTAATTCTCTTTAGTGCCGCAAAGAAAAAAGAAAATTAACTCAACTGAGTGCACTCTGCCCGCTTGGAAATTGTTTGTTTATGCTTTTTATCAGCGCGCGGTGTGTACCATATTTGCATTGTTCTCGGCGACCGTGCTTTTTGTAGTACAGTGCAAAATCTTGAGTGTAAAAAGCACATTGTTTTGATGCATTAGTGCATTTTAGAAATAACAAAAACTGTCGTAATTCCTTAATGTGTGCTCTCTTGACAGAGAGGAGAGGAGAACGAAGAACAAAAATGAACAGTGAGTGAAAAAGATGTTGGTAGGGAAAAAATTGTAGCAAAATGGTAAAAACCTTTCGAACTCGAAAGTTTGTGGAATTATAACTCGAAATTAAACTGAGAAAATAATAACGTTCGAATTTTCCTCCACGAAGTTGCATTTTTTGTGCAGAGTAAGACTGTAGACAGCTTGTTTTAAACACTTGCTTTCAACTAATTTTGAACGAAACATTTTTAAACAGTTCCTAATCAGTGTACTTACTAACTCTTACCACCTTTCCTTATTTTTTTTATAGGTCTTCGCTGGCAAAGTAGGCTCCAACTATGAACAGCGCTAAAGTGGTCGTTATAGGCGCTGGACCATCAGGTATAGCAGCTTCCACTAAACTCCTAGAGCTCGGCTTCCAAAAGGTAATCGTCGTCGAAGCAGAAAATCGTATCGGTGGCCGGATACACACGATCCCATTTGCGGATAATGTAATCGATTTGGGAGCCCAGTGGTGCCATGGCGAGAAGGACAATATCGTATACGAATTGGCCAGAAAACACAAACTCTTGGAGTCCACTGGCGATGTGTATGAAAATTATGAGTGCATTCGTTCCAATATGGAGGTGGTATCCAATAAAGTGAGTCAACGGTTGAAAGACATTGTCAACAGTAGCATGGTGACACGCAAGCTGGACCTCGTGGACTATAATGGGTCACTGGGAAGCTATATCACCATGAAATTCTTCGAAGAGCTGCGCAGACCTGAGAACTCTGACATCGACATGACGATAGCAAGGGAGTTTTTCGAAAACTATCAAAAGTTCGAGAACTCAGTGGAGGCGTCTGATGTACTGACCGACGTCTCTGGCAAGGGTTACCTCGAATATTGGGAGTGCGAAGGTGATATCCTCTTGAATTGGAAGGACAAAGGCTACCTGGAGTTCCTGCGGTTGTTGATGAAATCCACTGAGAAGGGCACCGAACTGGGTGTGCTGAATCAGCGAGTGTTTCTGGAGAAAACAGTGGAGCAAATCTGTTGGAGCGATGGCGCACAAAAAGTTCAAGTGAAATGCGAAGACGGCGAGGTTATAGAAGCTGATCATGTGATAGCAACGGTCTCGTTGGGGGTTCTTAAAGAAAAGCATACGCAACTTTTCGAGCCTAGACTACCGGCGGAGAAGGTTCGTGCCATTGAAGGCATTGGATTTGGAACCGTGAATAAGATTTTCATAGAGTTCCCCACGCAGTTTTGGCCAAACGATTGGACTGGCTTCACTCTATTGTGGCGCGAAGAGGACATTGGAGAGATTCGCGGTACTGATCGTGCCTGGCTGGAGGACGTATTTGGCTTCTATGCAGTCAGTTACCAGCCAAACATTCTAAGTGGTTGGATTATTGGACCCCATGGGCGCCAGATGGAGACGTTACCTGAGGACGAAGTTCTAAGTGGTTGCATGTACCTCTTCCGGAAGTTCCTCAAATGGGAGGTTCCTAATCCTGTCAACTTCAAGACATCCGCGTGGTTTAGCAATGAAAACTTTCGAGGTTCGTATTCCTTCCGTTCAATGTTAACAGAAAAGCTTAACACAAGAGCCAGCGATTTGGCGAGCCCTTTGCTGAATTCGGATCAAAAGCCTGTTTTACTCTTCGCTGGCGAAGCATCCAGTGAGCATTACTACTCAACGGTCCATGGGGCAGTGGAGGCTGGATGGCGAGAGGCACAGAGGCTTGCGAAATACTACGACAGTAGTAAAACAAAGTCACAGTTATAACATGCTTAGGACTTTAAACGCTAAAATGCCCACGTGAAGTAGGTAATCCGAATGTTTCCATTGATACGCCTGCGACTTGCAATAATATTCAAAGTAGTATACTTTTTAAATGAGGCTAACATTTAAGTAGTGAAATGTGGGGTATTGAATTTTAAAATTTAATCAGTTGTAGTAACGAAATAACCATCTAACCAAATGCTTAAAGTTATAAATCGTATAAAAACGTAACAACACGTATTTCGTATATATTGTTCAATCACAAAAGAACACAATCGAATCGATGATTCTCTTTAAGGTTAAAAAACATTTTTGATAAAACTTGCAAATTGTGGGCTCCGGTAAAAAGAGTGTTAAGTCAGAATTGTAGAACACAATGACGGAATGGGATTACCAAAGCGTTTAAAGTCTAGATTATTACATTTTTGTATTCCTTTACAATAATAACGTACCTACTTATTTTGTTTAATGAAATCAAAAAAATTTACAAGAATTACTGCGGTCTGTTGCTCAACTATATAAAAAAATTGTTTCCTATACTAATTTTTTTGAGATCGAAAAGAAGAACAATTATTAAAAAGACGCCTTTAAATGCACAAACAATCTATGGAAGTGGTTTTATTTGAAAGATGTGCAAAATGATAGGGCACATTTAAAAATCGAAGTATGTGACGCTCGGTTCAGAGCGCGCTCATAATGCTCGAACTCAGTTCAGTGTTCATCTCTGAACTAAAAAAGAAAAGCGCATGTTAAGTGGATAATATTTGCACCGAGTACAGAGAGTTAGAGGGACTTGGGGGAGACTTCAGTATATAAATCTGAAGGAGCAAAAACGGGGTCGAAAAATTTAACTACGCACACTGGGTACACTTCCTCTTGAATAACTCTTTCGCTTTCAAACATATTTCAAAATATATGGGCCGCTTTAGACGCCAGAGCTTTTTGATTAGGTACACTTATTTCTAAGAGCTTGTTTGTGTTTTTTAGAACGTCAACGACATTCAACTTATCGATTAAATTTTCCCCCCCATCCATATGAAAGCAACAACAAGTGGGTGCGGTGTTTATGCATTATACTCTCACGTTTTTGTTCGCTTATCGAAACTAATTGAATTCAACGTACACACCAAACAGCTGAAACAGTATAAGTCGAACGTTCTAACAAAGCAGTGATCTTGAAGAGAGCAAATTACTTAATTAGAATGTTTCTACTAGATCTATTTTATATTTAATACTTATTCGAACGTGAAAGTTTAAACAAATAGAAAAGCTTTAGAGATACTCAACAGTGTCCAAACAAATAGAGAACATTTCCATCTTCTGATATTTGCTGGTATTTAATTTTAGACACACGTAGATAAAAATTGTTCTTGGGGAGCCAATAAAATACTTCATGATAAGCATAATCTAGGAAAAAAATAAAGTTATAGCAGATAGTTTCATAGTTAGTTTTCGGTTGTCATTTGTCAGTGTTGTGATTGTGATCAGCATGGAGTTGAAAAGTCTTGAAGAGTGTCTGGACAAGCATATTTCAGGCGATGAGCTGAGCGAAGTCAAGCGCATCCTCTATGGACGAGCAGATGAGTGAGTATTTTTAGAGTTGAACCGTTTATTTTGAGTGAAATTTCACGACCATCTCAACCTTTAGCCACGAATTGAAAATCATCGATTCCGCGGCCAAGTTGGCAAAGGAAAATAACTTCGAAATCAAAGCTTACGGATTTCCCGCCAAACCGGAGGAACTTCGAAAACCACGGCTAGTGCGAGTGGGTGCCATTCAGAACAGTATCGTCCTTCCGACCACCGATCCAATCGAGAAACAGCGTAGTGCCATTCACGATAAGGTCGTGCAAATCATCAAAGCCGCTGGCGAGGCAGGAGTCAACATAATTTGCACCCAAGAAGCATGGAGTCAGTATTAATAAAGCTTTATTCGATGACATTTTTTTAAATATTGCTCTTTATCTCTCTATAGCAATGCCGTTTGCCTTTTGTACCCGCGAAAAGCTGCCCTGGTGCGAGTTCGCTGAAGATGCCGAAACTGGACCGACAACAAAGTTACTCTCCGAACTGGCCAAAACCTATAACATGGTAATTGTTTCCTCAATCCTTGAGCGTGATTGCAATCATGGTGAAACGATTTGGAATACTGCGGTTGTAATCTCAAACAAAGGGCGTTACCTGGGCAAACATCGCAAGAACCACATTCCCCGAGTTGGCGACTTCAATGAGTCCACATACTACCTGGAGGGCAACACGGGTCATCCGGTTTTTGAAACAGAATTTGGAAAGATCGCCATCAACATCTGCTATGGTCGACATCATCCACAGAACTGGATGATGTTTGGCCTAAATGGTGCGGAAATTGTTTTCAATCCTTCGGCGACAGTGGGTGAGTTAAGTGAACCACTGTGGGGTATTGAGGCTCGAAACGCGGCAATTGCGAATAGTTACTTTACGGTGCCGATCAACCGAGTGGGCACTGAGAAACTGCCAAATGCATTCACATCTGGCGATGGAAAGGAAGCACACAAGGAGTTTGGACCCTTTTACGGATCGACTTATGTAGCTGCTCCAGATGGTTCCAGAACACCTGTGAGTTTAGCAGAGCCTCAGGTTCTTTGAAGTTATTAATTTGTTTTAATTTGCAGGGGCTCTCGAGGAATGCTGATGGTCTTTTGATTGCTGAACTTGATTTGAATCTTTGCAGACAGATTAAGGACTTTTGGGGATTCCGGATGACTCAGCGTTTGCCATTGTATGCGGAGTCCTTTGCAAAGGCAGCTGAACTAGATTTTAAGCCACAGGTGATTAGGGAATAATGGAAAGACATTGCAGTTGTCGACTGTTGGTTTTGTTTTGAAAATAAATTGTTTTTTGAAATTTTTGCACAGTGTTGTAAATGTGTTTTAAATTTTAGTTAAAAGTTATCATCATCTAAGGTCAGGGCCTTCTTTTGATTCGTCATATAGCTTTCGACTGGATGTCGCTACTTGTCCAGTTGCGCCTCCGTTAATCAAGTAAACTAAGACGTGAATTTGGTGCTGGCAGTTTATTTATCTCCTTTTTGATTATAACACTTGATCATCAACGTCAGTTACGTGGGTTATTTCGATTTAAAAACGCGTCTCCTATAAAGAATCTATAAAATATATGAAAAATTACTTAATAGCTTTTCAACATTAAATCTGTACAATTTTTCTTGCGTTTTGGGAACGGAAACAAGTTATGTTTGCTTCGAGAATAAATGCTGATGATTTTGAGGAAATGACCTCTTATGAATTTTGTAATCAAATGTACGTCACTGTGTACAAGGCCTTAAAATAAACCATTTTGGAAACTTTATCTTTTTTAATTGTATATTTATTTTGGCGAAATAATAATCTGTAATCAACATTATTTGTCTCTTTTGTAACTTTTCTAGTTAAAACAAAAACAAAAACAAAATGACAAAACGAAAATATTTAAACTTATATTTAAATTAACATATTCAACAATAACAAATGTTTTTTTTTGTTTTTTTTTTAATTAAATGATATTTATGCATTTAATATCAATAATTGGTATGGTATTTGTTTTAATTCAATATGAAGTTTTGTTTGTATTTGAAATCGAAGGACGAGGAAAATGAGGACGTAGTTTGAACATTTTTTTCGAAATGTTTTATTTTTATTTTTGAGTAAACACATTAAATAGGTTTATGTTTTTTTTTTCATGTACATAAATGTTTTTTTTTTTTTTTGTGTTAAGAATTAACATCATTTATTGTTTCTCTCAAAGGTACGTAATTTTTGTTTTTAAATATATTTGTTTTTTGTAAAAAAATATCCAAAACTTTTAGATGTTTTGGATTATTTTTTTGTTTAAATGGAGACATTGGACAATGAGGCTTGGTAACTGCTTTTTCGGTAATTTTGTTCATTTAACATTAAAATGGATAACTACAACTTCAACTGGAGACAGTTCTGGGTAAGTAACAAGTTGAATGTATGGCTTAAAATGTTTGAATACTATTTTCTATTTTATGTTTGGTTGGTTTTTGTCTTATTTGTTTTGACTACTGTATTTCGGTGTGGTTTACTGAACCCATGAAGCTGGTGCCCAAAGCGGTTCATTTTCGGCACGTTGAACACAGTTGACGAGCGTTTCTAATGCTGTGGCTAGATCGTCGTTGATTATTTCTTCATCGAAATAATGGCCATAGAGGAAGTCAATACGTTCTCCGTGTTTGACCATATCTTGAAATTCTTCGTCCTGTAATGAAGAGTGATTATTAACGAATGTTTTACAGATGTCTGTAGCTAATTTACCGTAAATCCTCTAGAGCTTGTCTCGTCGAAGGTTGATTTCGCTCTGGACGCTGTTCGGGTTTCTTTCAGAACATCGAAGCCAGGCGGTTTTATGTGGATCATAAATGGCTTCAGTTGAACAGTTCGCAGGGCTTTGATGGCTTGATAATGTGGACTAAGAATACAGACGCAGCCAGCGTTGACGATCGATTTGACACTCTCTGCGGATGTGCCATAGAGATGTCCCTTGTATTCACCATGCTCGATAAATTTTCCCGCCGCCACGTCATCTTCCATTTTCTCTCGAGAGATAAATATGTACTCGCGCCCAGGTACTTCTCCCTGGCGCATTGGACGTGTGGTATCTGAAACATGCAAGTCGAAATATATTAAGTATATCTAGCTCGCCGGCGAATTCAACCCAAGAAACTGCAATTCAAATATGCATTATATACTTACATGGCACTGGACTTCTAAATTTCTCTGGATCTCTTGCAGTGAGCCTTCGCTTTAGCTCATTCCTGCCAACGCCTGGTGCACCGATCAGGACGACTGGTCGAAAAACTCCCGGCCTAGGGTATAGCTTGGCTACCTCCTCATAGGTGGCGATCATTTCTCGATCAAAGTCATCATTTTCCGCTAGGTCGTACATAATTTTTTTAGTTTTTGGCTGACGGCACGATGACGTACTACTACTAGAGTTAAGCATAGGAGAACCGGGTGGGGTCGTGCAAATGGATGCACATGAGCCTTCTGTGTGAAGTTATGTGTGATTTGAACACACGGGACAGGGGAAATATGACAGATAGTGATGAAAGTGAGATTTGTTGGTGATGGTGGTTAAACATGCGAAAGAATTATAGTAATTTAAAAATAAATGGGAAATAAGACAAGAAAATGATGACCAACTATGATTGAAACTTACTTTTCGATTCTCCGTCAGTGGTATCTCGTTGTGTTCGATCATGAATAACTCGGCGTTCTTGCAGCGCTCTACTTGGAATAAGTCCCGCCCGAGCGGTACGCTCTGATTCTTTTCTCGCTTGCCACCAATACGCATCATCCTAGACAAAACAAAAATGTCAGTTCTTATGACTGATGACGCAGTGCAACATGAGCAATCTACCTGTGAAACGATGTGCAGAACATCACCCCGCTGGAATGCCAATCCGGCTTCCTTACACGGGATATAGGGATCATTCTCTGGGCTATAATCAAAGTGAGCTCGCACACGTACTTTACTCTCCCTCTGGCCTGACTTGCCATCCGACGGAACCAGCTTGAATGTGATGGTGCCTTCAGAGTTTTGCTATAAGTGACCAAAAGGAAAACCAGATAAGTTAGTTTTTTGCGCTGATGATTCACACTGATCCTACCAGAATTTGCAAAACGTCGCCTGGTGTCTTGCCCTCCACATTGATACCGTTCACTTCGATAACTTCATCGCCTACGTGAATCAAACCGGACCGATCTGCTGCTCCTCCATGCATTATCCGTGCGATAATAATTTTTCCTGTCTCCTCGTCTGTTTTTATTGTGGCTCCCTGGGAATTGGAAACACACGCAAACATTATATTAAAACTACTTTAATTGGATCTGATGCAACTGCTTAGATGGGATGTTAATTTTTAGTATCACAGAGTGAACAGATTTACAAGTGTGTATACGACATGAAAGAGATTTCTCCAGATGTGTGTGTTTTTTTTTTTTTTTTTAATAAAACAGCAATTAGGAAATAAATGTTAAAAAAGAATTTATTTATATAAAGTGCTGCCATATATAACGATGTATTTAAAGAAATATTTACAACGAAATGTCTTTCACTAATTTAAATAATAATAGGTAAATAAAGAGCGATCAATAGGATTTTTTTTATGGATTTTGTGGTTAGGGTGCGGGACTATTGAGGTGAGGGAGGTCCTCAATTTCAGGTTTTCTCGCGAAAGATTTACAAACTTTCAAGTGTTTAACTATCCTTTTGACTTGAAATTTTCCTACAGTTAGAAATCCTCGTAAGAAAATTATTTTGACTTGTGGGAAGCTAGCCCTATCTAACTATTTAAAAATATTAGCTCATTAAGAACTGCTTAAACAACTGTCATGTATTTACAAAAAGATTTAATAGTACATTTTTAAAAATGGTATACAAAAATAAAAAGGAATACCCACTGAACTTCCATAAACAAATTACCGTACAAGTAATCATTTTTTGAGTTGAATAACAATTTTCTACATTGAATTAATGACAGAGTATTGCGTCGAGACTTATTTTATTACTTAGCTGACAAAAAAAATATACTTATATATTTTCTCAGTATTTCAAAGCGAAAATCTCAATAAACTAAATTCAAGGTGCACCAAACATTGCTGACATTTTTGACAGAAATGTATAAATATTGATCGCTTTTTAAATAAACAAAAACAAATTTTAGATATTAATTAGCTAAAAAAATTAATATAAATTGTTTCAAGACATACTAACATACCTATGCCTATTATCACATTCAATGAAAAAAAAGCTCACATACAACTTACGAATATTTTCAATTACATACGTACATAATCTTTTTTGAGAATTCAAAATTAAAATGCACAAAAATAAAATAAAACATCCTCAATCAGTTTTAACTAAAATTATGTGCACAAAAATATTCCAGAAGAAAAACAAATTTTGTAGTTTTCCTAAAGCTAAGACCAAAAAACAAATTTGTATTGTGTGAGTGTGGGTGAGAAACAGGAAATACGATTATTTACACATATTGTGGGAGGGACAATTACTTACAACAATTGGTTCCGCACTTTGTGCTCCTGCCTTTTTTATTTTATAATTATTGTATACATGTATATATTATATTTTTTATTTTTTTTAAGAAATCGCATTGTTTAGCAGCAGCGGAAATAACGATACACAATAATCGATTTTTAACATTTTCACACATAAGATACATAGTTTTGTTTTATCATAGAGAAGAAATAAACATTTACAGTGAGAGATTTAGTGATGAAGTGATGTGAATAGGGATGAATTTATCTCAAAGAAAAATAAGGTTATGTAGATGCTCATAGAAATACTATGCATAAGCTGGTGGTTATCAAATAAGTTGCAGCTAAGCCAGAAAAGAGTTTTAAGCGTCTAGTAAAATTATTAATGTAATAAAAAAGGTTCGAAATTAAATATTCAGGTCTATTTTTTGGGTAAGTGCTCGGTGTTCCTACAAGAACACTTCATATTACCTATTCGAAAGAGTACATACCAAATGCACAAACCTGTCAACTGACCGCCGTATCGAAAACGTTATCGACTGTGGAATGTGGATTTGCCTAATGTGAAAAATGAATGTGCGAAAGGAATTATGTAGCTAGAAAAATGGGACGGAGTGGATAGCATCAAAGCCTTATTTAATGGTTAATCACTGAAATATAGTTACAAGCTAAGGTCATACACCAAGAATTGTGAGGGAAAATCAAATCCAAAGTTACTACATAGCCGACTTGAACGAAGCTTTAAAGTTGAGTTGACGACAATAGCAACGAAGTGAACGATTTACAAGTAAAACAACAAATACATTTTCGCAAGTCAAACGTCAGAGAGCACACAAGAACTTTACACAAAACTTTTGTGTAGGCGGTTTACGGAGCAATTCTGAATATGGCGGTTAGTGAATGGTTATCGAATTATTTAATTTTCCATTCGAAAAACAGCCAACTGACTTAATGCAGTGTTGACATATGATTTCTATCTGTAAATTAGCCCATTCATTATATTCATATACTACAATCTCATGAGTCTAGTATTTTCTACGATAAATACCTACATCAATTCAGATCGAGACTCGTAAATGCAACCAATTTGAGTACCGCGTATTAACTGAACAATGGTAAGGGAAAGGTTTAAAAAAACAGCTTACAGAAAACTTTGGGAAGATGTGTTACAGAGTTAGCTTCCTGAAACGCATGAGAGCACTATTAACAATTGCCTCATGAGGGGTGAAAGTAACCGAACCGACTCAGTAAAATCATTACATTAATAAAAAAAAAAAAAACGTATACGTATATATCCTTTCAGACCTCTTTTGTTTTAGTTAAACAAAGTGTAATCAGCCCCAGAGTCAGATCTTTTTGCTGTATTTTAGTTTCGACAGTCAGATATTTTTTGAAATGTAATATCATACGGTTTCTACGCAATAAAACTCCGACACTGAACCTCATTTGGGTAGGTCCAATAGAAGAAACATTTTTCATTTTACGAGCTTGTTTTACTTTTTACCCACAATAATCTTCCGGCTTTTAGGCCTATTCCAACTACTCTTTCAGTAGACCATAGAATTACAAAAACCGCATACATTCAGCGCAATACCTACTCAAAGAAAATCATCTCTAAGGGTAAACTTTATAATTGCCTTCCACTTCCCGAGTTTGAATCCTTTTACGTGACGGTCCGACGAAAGCAAGGACATTACCCTCTTATGTGATTCTTTTCTCTTTTGAAATTCGAATGAAAGGACTCTGAATCTGAATCTGACTCTGACTCCTCCTGCCTGACTTACTGAAGAAGTGGGTTTGGTATTTATAGGTATTTTATGCATGAAATAATTTATGAGCATGATTGTATGAATGAATTCTTGACAGAAAAAAGACAAAGAAAACCCATCCGCAAAATGATACACATTCACACACCTACATGTAGAAAGATACTCAACCGACTTACCAAAGGCTCATTACTTTTCACCAACTGCACTATTTTAATCGTCTCCTCGTCCTCATCCATCTCTATGGGGATCTCGGGCAGGTGTGGATAAAAGTCCTTTTGCGCGATGGCATCGTGTGCACAAAGCAGACTCTGGAGGACAATTGGTTTATATCAAGTGTGAACGATTTAATTGTATTATATTTCCTGTGGTTTGTACAGTGTGTCTCTTACCTGTAAATGCGGATTCTGTAGGAGGTAGAAAGCTTCTTTACAAATCGGTGATAAATGGCATCGTTGGGATAGTTGTTCCAGTACCTCTAATAGGATCTATATGAGGACTGTTAAGAAGTCTTTAATTTATGGAGTGATAAGCGTTTACCTGTGTCGACGATGAAAGGAGTGGTGCCAATTTATCGTCTCGGCCGACTTTTGCCACTTTACTGTGAACATTTACTAAGGCGTTCAGCTCTTTGGATTCGAGGAGTGACTTGAGGAAATCAATTTCCTGTTCGCTGGATAAACTTTCAGTCTCCTTGAGTGATGAAATTAATTTAGATAAAGCTGAAATAAACGAGAAGCATAATATTCCATGGGGATATGTACGTGCGTGCAATTTAAAATGTAGCCAAAGTACTAAAGTCAATACAATTCCCACATCCCACTTTGAACGATTAACGTCAATTACCTAAGTTACTTAAAGATGTGTGTTCTTACAAAAATTCATTCGACGTAAAACTTTTACCACACAATTTGAGTAGCCCTTCGAATGGCTCTAAAAACGCAACCGAAACAGCATAGCGAAAGGACCTGTAAGTGTACGACTGTTCTATTTTCGACAACCATGTTTTCCATATCAGCGTACAAAGATACGATGATTACACTTTCAGATTTTATGAAAGGACAACATATATCTAAGCAAACATACTTTAGATTATCCTCCCAGGCGCTGTCAACGGTTCGTGAGCTGACAAAAGCATATACAAGAACACGAGGATATAGCAAATGTAATGAAAATGTCTCAACACAGTTCTATCATTAGACATCATCCTCGAGGCTGGAAATGTGTATCCGATGAGATGTATAAAAGTAAAAAAATAACTGTCATTAAGAATGATACAAGCTAAGGTATGTGGGGGGTTGTGGTATAGAAGAATACAGTTTCAAGGATATGACCGTAGTTTATAGGCCACTAACAATGCTATAGGGCGCAAGTGGGGGAGATATTCATAATTTGAAAGCGAAACCATGTGATTCGAATTTTAATACCATGGTTCTATAATACGTGATTAAGCAATATATGAAACCATAGCAGTCAATTTACTTATTTTTCCGATAGAATAGAGTTGTGCGGTACCTTAGAAAATGGTGGGGTTTACGAACACAGTGTGTGCTAGAAGTCAACGACTTTTGGAGATGACTTTATTGGAATTTTGCAAATGAAAATGCGGGCGTGAAGTTTTTGTTTTGGATCGTCCTGTAAATTCAAATTTTAAAAATACGGAAACTTAAAATACTTATCTCATGCAATTAAAAGTCTCGAACAGAGGTATGTTGATGAATAAATTACATACCATTTATTTCACCAGAGAAATACGACGACATACAGTCGGATGCATATGACGAGCTTGTTAAAAGCCTTGGACGTAAACAAAGTGAGCACCCTGTATCACAACAGCTAAAACAAACGAGTCTGCACTCGTTATCCAAACAGTAACCTTCCATAAATATGAAAATAAAACTTGCGATTGCGCCCTCTTTGCTGAGTATTTGAACACATTTAGTATTCATCATGTAAAAAACATTAACATATGACCGACACATAAACATAAGGACGACACTCAAGAGCAAAGTTTTTATATAATTTTGAATCGTTCCGTGAACATAATGCCCACATCCGTCGCTAGAAAAGTGATGCGGGATGCAGCACATTTATTTTCAATTCCACTTTATTTGCTTTTTATTATTTTATATTTAATAGGCCTTATTCCACTTAAAAATAGTTCAAGAATAGCACAGCGTGGTAGAGACAATTTCAGAGAGGCATTAAAGCAAGACATGTCCAGTGATTAACTTTATCTTTCACATCTTGCTGAAAGTATAACCCCGCATGTCCTGTATCACATGGCATTTAAAATGACAAATTATTCAAGTCAACGAGGCACTGATGGGAGGACTCTTGATAAAAACAGAGATATCCAAAATGGCAAGTCCATTACTCCGCCAATGCCCCATTCTCACCTGCTTGTACCCTCAATGCAGCCACTATGTCTGCACTGTGAGTCAACTATCGATTTTATCCCCCCTTATTTGATTTTTTTTGTTTATAAAATGAAAACCACTTTTGTGTTGTTATTGACTAAAGGAAGAGTCCTGTAATCAGGCTAATATCCCTCCAGACAGCATTGGCGACACGCGTTTTCTGATCAATAACCAAAATCCTGCCATAGGATGTTGTCATCGTAATAATATAATATCTTCCCTTCCCATCGCAAGCTGTCCTACTTTCTTTCGTTCATTCTGCACAATAAATCTGAGTGAGTGTGTGTCTATGGCGCGAATATTTTTGCCAACTCAAAAATAAACTAAAAATCGGTATCAATAATAAAATCTCTGGGGAACTTCAGAAATAATAAACGTTCTTCCACGAAATACGAGCAATCGATTACATTTCTACAAGTACATAGACAACATTACGACAACGACATGATGACCGCTTGCCAGACAGGCAAATAAATTAATTTGAATCTATAAGGTCTCATATATATGCAACTATGCATAACTTGCGTAATCATTATAATATTATAACCGTAAGCTTTATTTTGAAATATATGCTTAGCAAATTGTAGTTCTAAAAATAGTTTTGATTTCCTATATCATTTGGAATAGCTGAAGCATATCTCTCATGGTATTTCTGAAAGATGTTCCTTTTTTCTGTATTTAAATCTATCTTTTCTAATTTCTGGTTACATACAAATTTTTGGAAAACGATTACAGATTGCTTAAGCTGTGTGTGTTATCGATGAGATTATCATTGTTTCTTTTCAGCACAGCTTGCTGTGCGGTTTGGGTAATAAATACTATAGTGGAACTAGGAATACCTACATTGTTTTTCGAAAAATCGTTAGCTTTTTTCTTGTAAATAATGTGGTTTAATATTGCAAAGAATTGGAACGAGTATCAAACTAGTCGTATCTATCATTGAAAATGCATACACACTTTTCTGTTGCAGTACATTTTGTGCTAAAATTGACGAAGTGTCAAGGCTGCTCATTGTGAGAGTTTAGGTTTTTTAACTTATAACGCCTACGCATAGATTTTCTAAAGAATGCGTGATTTACGACTCAGATGTGACAGGGAATCTGTTCAACATTCTTACAAGGTGACAGTTCTAAAGCGTTAACCATACAATGGACTCCATTAAGATTGATCAAAGAAAGTCAAATAATGAATACATATCACAAAAAAGGTTAGAAACGTTTAAAAAGAGCTGAAGTATGCATAATGTCATGAAACTTCACAAAAGCGTGAAGTATACCAAGATGATAAATGCCATCCAAAGTGAGTGTGATGACTTCTTGGCAACAAAGACGACAGTGGGCATTTTTTAAATAACTGGTGACTTGTGTAAAAGGGAAATATACACCGGGCTGGTAAAAACAAAAATGGCAAAAAGACATCATCAAAATAAAGGCATGAAAACAGGCCAAATTCGGTTGCAAAAAACACAAATCTGGCAAGTGAACCTTGAAAACAGCCCCAGAATTTTCATTCGTTTTCTTATTCGATTCAAAGGTATCACAAGCTTAAAGAAATATAGCCGAAAGAAACTCGAATTTGAATCAACGTAGGTACCCATATTCGAATTAGTGTTCGAAATTTATTATTGTTATTATTATTTTCAAAAGACCTTTTACAAAAATTAAATTGGAACATTCATTTTAATCCCTTATTGTAGAAAAAGTAAAGTACAGGACTTACCAGGGTCCCAATTCGCGTCAGCAGCCATCACTTCAGCTGTCATCGTTTGCCAGACTTCAGGAAGAACTTTGATTTACTGCAAAATAAATAAAAAAGTATAAATGTTACTCCATTTGGCTGTTAATATTCATAAAGATTATTCTGACGTTCAAAATGATAGCGCATCTCAATTCTTAAAATACATGTAGCTACTCGCACGTTGCATGCCAATGTTCATAAACTGTCCGCCGTGTCGTCATAGATCTTCTGTTGGATTATGTTCTTTCTGGTGGCAGCTTGCGTAGAGATATCTTCAAAATTACTGGCATGGCAAGCAATATTTCGTGGAACATTTATTTTTAGACAGAGTTTCTTGCACAAAATATAATAGAACTAGAGTCCATAAGCGACATCTAGTACTTGCAATTTCGATTTCGGTCAATGATGCATAGGTCTAATTGAGTAAAATTAGCAAATGACGTTCTTAACCGTCGCGTTGGTCGTCACTTTGAATGGTGATCTGTTTTTATTTCACAAGACCTGCAACCAGACACTTCTCTGCTTCATTTATAAATAGTTTCAATTGATATATTTTTTGTTGTTTATTATTTCATTTCATGTAACGTAAACTCTGTCAGCAGAAATGCCAACAGAAGACAATAATTTATTTTGTCTTCCATTTCCATAGCATTGGTGTCGACTTTTGCGGCGAACTTCCGCTGGGTCAAATTGCAGTTGCAAAGGAGTTGTTTTCAATGCAGTTCTGTGTTTTGGTTTATTTTTTGTTGTTGTTGTTGTTGGCTGCCCTAAGAGATAGTGTGCCAACTGCCAAATGAGTTTCATTTCATGATATTATGAAGCAATATCAACTCGAGAATTGTTTTGTTTATTCGAGGGGGTTCCGTCTTCAGTGCGAGAACTTGTGACTTTGCATATAATTTTAATGACATACCTATGTCAAAATGTTGCATAAGAAGTGGACACATTAAAAAATCTAGTTATCTTAAGTCGATAAGATTGGTCTGGACTAGATGTTAATCTGAACGAAAAAACTAGATTGGTCTGTAACGTCACTTTCTCAACGTGAGTTACAAATTTCTTGACTAGATTCGTTGGCTGCCCCTTCATAAACGTCAACTGAAAATGCTGTTCATGTTACCGATCGGAGTCAATATCAAATCTAAGACACATGAAGTCAGCAACCTTTCATACGAAAGTAAGACCTGTCAATTCAAAAATGTACTAAGATAGAAATTGGAGAAAGGTCTCAAAAAAATGATTGTAATATTGGGATATATTTAGGTACGTGTGCGTAAACCAAGTCCCAAAAATTATGATTCAAACCAATAATAGCTATGGTTGACAGCAAAATCTAGTATTAAAAGGTCACCCTGACATATTTTTTACCGCTCTGCTGTATCGAACACGGTAAGGCTACACTAGTTCGTACTAGATCAAGCAGCAGGCAGAACTATTATCACAAAAGCCACAGTATGTTAGTTAACTGACAGCTAGCTACGTTGTGGACCAATAATATTTAATAAGCAATTACTTTGATATGCACGCAATAACCAAACTCCATTAAAATATAATATTAATGAAGAAAATTAATAAAATCTCCGGAGGCTTTTCGCCAGATGGTTTAAACGATATTGCCAGCAGTAAACAATTGAATTTGACTGAATAATGGCGAAAAGCAGTTGGTATAAGACATCATCAGAGTTAACATCGCTTAATAGGGTTACCGCCTTACTGGGGTCGATATATTCCCAAAATTACTCCTCGAGAAGGCTAGGTTGAGGAATTCGCTTTGTCGCAAAAAGATTCCCGTAGTTTTACTACCTAAAATCGGTATTTATGATTCTTGAGGGCACATCTGTAGATTTCGCAAAACTGATTTGAAAGACAAGTAGTAAAATTAGTAAGGGTTCTTATGAGACTTTTTGGAAGTGCCTAGCCTATCCTGGCGAACCAATTTCTGACTGGAGAATATATTACTACGGTGACCATCCGTTCATTATAACAATGAAGAGTTCTGTGTTCGAAAACGATGTTCATTGTGTATTTTGTATAAAAAAAAAACATTTAAATGTTGTGTATTTTAAGAGTTGTTCATTATCTGTTCTGTATTTCATTTATACCGCAATTCAATAAACAAAATGATAATGCTAACGTTGCTGAACGAGCAAACAAGTTTATACATTTTTATAAGTTTATAATATTTAAGTTTTTTTTTTTTCTGTATAAAATCTGTTCGGGCTCTTTAAGGTAGACCCTGGGAGGCGCTGGTAGCTTCCTCGCGAAGAAATTTACAAGATTTCAATTTTCTTTATTTTCAGAACTCGATGTCATACCTCGTGGAGGAGGAAATATAAAAGAGACAGAATTTTTCTCAACACAAAAAAGCATAAGTAACGAGTAAGGATTATGTGCTTTTCACATTAACAAAATTTAATTATCTAACAAAATTAAAAATTAAATAACTGAACATTTCGTGGTATAGGTAGTTTCACAAAGCATTTGATATACACAATCTAACAACTTGTAAATATTAAAAGCCCCTCTTGGGTCACTTCTATTATAATAGTGTTCTTTGTACAACGGTTTGCTAAGTTTAGTTTCGTGGTGCCCCACCTAATTTGTGATTCCAACAAAAAGCTCCCAAAACTATACATATATACTCGCCTTAACTACCGAAACCTACACCAAAAATACACTCAACTCCCGTGTCAAAGTTCTGCAACTTTAACGACATTCAAACAGCAAAACAACACAAAGTACAGAACTTTGGTATAAGACTCCTTTCATACAATAGAGTATCGTTAACCTTTCTATATAGTCCTTGCCGCCCATTTGCCACAAGCAAATGCAAATGTGTACGTTAATTAAACCGAACAAACGAGCACTAATGACGTCCTTTTAAGCTAAGTTCGTCCAAGTACCTTGGGTGAACAACCTTTCCGAACACACAGCCATACGAGTGCGGGACACATGAATCAGCACCAGATTCAGGGAAATCCGTGCCAAGCCAAATGTCAGTCTCCATGTCTAACCGTTTTATGTTGGTTGCAAGCCAGCCAACTATAGCGAGGCACTCGAATCTGGGCACAGAGAGGAGCAAACAAAAATGCACAATGCAAGGTGAGGCGTGTGTGTGTCCATGAGGCATATCTATCTATTATTTACGGACTGGCGAAAACGCCAACATCTTCTTGATGCTCTAGGTTGTGGTTGCAGGTATAGATAGTCTTGTACATCGAGTTGTACTCATCTTGGGTGGACGCCAAAACGGTTCCTGCTCGCCTGAGGGCAAGAGATATAATAACTAAACTCGCACTGCCCACCGAGTTATCCTCTATACAGAAGCACTAAAAGGACTACGAAAACGAATGCGTTTGTAAGTCGATTTTTGTTCGATACCTAAATGGATTTATTATAATTCAATTTTGGGGGCACTCTTCTAAGTTGGAAGTGGATTTGACTGTCGGAAGCAAGATAAATGATATCTTGTCTTTATGCAATTGCTTCGTGAACGCAAACGTTTTAGGAAGTTTATTTTTTATTGTTTTTTATTTATTTTTGTATTTTTGTCGGGTGGCAAAGGTGAAGATAATTGAGTTATCAACTGGCCCGGGGGTTTTTTACGGTTGCTTATGTTTGGAGAAGCGTATTGGGTATAGATATTTCGCAAAATGCCTTGGGATAGTTATTCAATTTTGGACAGAAAGCGCACCAAAATAAACATAGTGTTGACTTGAAGTATGGGTTCGTTCAGTCTGAAAGTGGAACTCGAGGTGTTCCAGGTTTATTGATACTAAGTAAATACTAAGACTCTAAGTAAAAGCTGGCACTAAGAAACAGTTTAACTTGAAATTCAGCATTATTTCTAAAAAGATTGATTGAACAGGTATCTAGTTAGGAAACTAAGCTTAGAGTAGACCATTTTCTTTTAGAACAGAGTCCGGGCAAGCTCTTGAATATTACTCTCATTGAAATGAAGCTCGGCCGCAAAATAATTTACCTATAACCTTCTCGAAAGCGGAACATATTATTCTCGTTAACAATCTTTACGAACACAGTTGGATCTTCACAGTACTAACTTAACTTCTTACCCATTATTTTTTTATCAAGTTTACAAAAGCACGCCGACAAGAGGCTTCATAAGAAAAAAGAAACTTTACCAAGGTTCTTCAAGCGCTTAGGTTCCCCTCGGCAGTTGTCAAAAAATGATAAGGATCAAAAACACAGCGAAATTGAAAATGTAAGCTCTCAATTGATAACCCTACTTAATAAATTAATGTACGATGTCATTTTCACTTTTAAAACGTCGGTCAACGGTCACTCTTAATTTCCGAGTTGAATATACCAACATCAATATAATTTGACCTGTCCTGCAAAGCAGTGTAAACGATCGAGTTCGTCAAGACATCAATCAATTGTCCAACTTGAAACTGTGTTAAAAATCTGCAGCGTGGCATATATAATATATTATATGAACACCTGTGCGCTGGGGCGATTATTTAGACTTCAATTGTGTGCTAGCAATGTTCTATAGAAAGACCCCTGTTAACGTTTGCTGTCTACATATGTTCGTACTCGTGTATTCGGGAGTATCTATTTTTAAAAACACCCATGGGGTGAGAACGAATGAATAATTCAGTGGATTCAGCAACAAAATAAAGGAAAATGCCTCCCACCTCTCTGCTTTCTGAAGGAGACGCTAATTTCGCTCTGAAATATAACTTTTTAAAGAGATTTCAAAATAAATTGCCAAGAGGACGAAAACCATAGACGCACAGCACACAGATAGCAAGAAACAAGTTCGGAAGCGGATTGATATGTCCCTGCCTCTGTTGTTTACGGAAGGGTGGCTAACTCGAAAATATTGACGTCAGCACGAAACACCATACACATAATCCTAGTATAGTTCGAGGTCGTTTGTATCTTGATTATTTTGCTGAAAATGATATGACATTTGCGCGCTGCGGGATTGACCTTACCCTATAATATACATACAACTAACTACCCTTGACAGGAAAGACTTGTTTAATTCGATTCGTTAAGTAAATGCTAGATATGACATGCGAAATGATTAGAGAGTCGACTTTTTCAAACTGTCATTGTTCTCCCTAAGACATTGCGAGGTTATTATGAACTGTCACGCAAGGGTTTCTATAATAAGTTGACTTTGAAATAAATTAGGGAAGCGGATGGAAATCGAAGGAGAGGTAAATATTTGACAGATCGACTTTGACATCACATTTAATTATTTTGACGACGAATATCGGTATTTTGCATAGGACTACTACTATTGTGCATACTGTCAAAGTTACTGTTTACACTACACATTAGTATTTGGAGATCTCTCCACAACATTTGAAAGCGAAAGATGGAATGGGAGTAGTTCAATAAAAGTGTTTCCCCTTAAATTTAGTCGTTTTTCCTAACTTGTAAACGTTTTCCAGCAGAAAGACATCAATTTGTCATATCTCTGTATTTAAAAAATGTAAATTGTTCTGTAATAAATTGTAAATTCTAAACGAAAATAAAATTTCAATAACAATAACATAAGTTCATTTCAAGGGTCTAACCGATATCCGCCAGGTGGATTTTTGTCCATATTTGACACATGCTTCTATTGACAAATGTATTTGGCAATGCCAGCCTAATCTGTCAGTTAACATTTTGATGTTTCAACATGTCAACGTTTCACAATGAGCCCGGCTTACTGCAAAAGCAGAATGGAGTCGCTATTTCAGAATTAAGTACGCACAAAACCATGATCTTTTTTAACTGACAACTGCTAAATGCTTAAAGGTGGTCAACTTTCGATTTGACAAAATTTGAGTTTAAGACGTTGATCTAATTTTTTTTTTTTTTTTTCAAAGTGTGCTTTTGCTTCGAGGTCGAAGCTAAAAAAACCATTCCTATTGTAGCTTATTAAATATCACTGATTCGTTTTTAAATAAAGGAGAAGCGTCACTACATTTCCGACTGTCATTTTGGGAAACTATAATACGTAAGTCATTTTGCAAACAAAATATGCAATACATTCCTTTAATATTTTAACAGCTAGACGAAAAGTAGGCGACTTCTAATTACATTGAAAGTAACAAGAAGCAAACATGTCAGTAAATAGCTGTCAGTGTCAACATCAACATGACATTTCCGAAAATCGAAATAATGATATAATGAATAAACAAAAATAATAACAAGAATATCATTATTGTGAGCATGACATGTCTCCGTTTGCTTGCACAATGTTATGCATTGCATACATGGCTGTATCTACATCCTTGAGAGCGTGTAAAACAGACACTCATAAATACCAACATATCAGACCTTTTTCATTCTCCCCCACTGGGGAGTTTTCGCCAGCTAAACTACAAAACATGGACGAAACCTTGAACTAGTTAACTTTCATCTCGTCTCCCGTAAATTCCCCGGAAGTCCTTGGTGTCTTCTTCTTTTTTATTCAATGTGAAAATGAAATTTTCCTGCTACCCCCTTGGCAGCTACTGTCATCCCGCATACATACATACACCAATAAGAAATGCACAAATGTGCTGAACATTATCAGTTGCTACTGTACTGTAGTAGAAAATAAATATCACCATGGGGAAGGTTGCGACCAGAGAGACACAGCGATACAGGTTGAATTTTCCGGAGAAGCAAATTTCCGAAGGATACGCTTGCATTGTTCCAAGTTCCATCCAAGTTCCTAGGGAATGAAACGTATGCAATCAGTGCAGCAGTAGCAGCATCAATGTGTGCACGTAGGTAGCTTCAGAAATGTCCTTAAAAGCAGCTGCAGAGTAACACGACTGTTACAAGCAAGTCTGTGTGTGTTTCTTCGTTTTACACCCTGTTTTCTGTTTTCACACTCGAGGGCGAAAGGCAATTGCACACACGGTTGTGGAAAATCAATTTCCACATACATTTCCCTTTCGGTTTTGATAATTTTCTAGCTTTATTATTGAAATTCTAATCATAACAGGATGTAGTATCCTTTCGCAGAATATTTTATTGGGGAAATTTACCTAGTTTTTCACTTTCAGCACATTGCACGTTGTTTGTGAGATTATTCCACGAGATTTTAAATTTTCACTTCACAACACTAGGTGCAGTAGGCGCACACGCTCAACTCGATTAGTAAATTTAATATTTTTTTATTTTTCAAAAAAATTACTTATTTGCACGAGAGAAGAAATGAGAAATGGGAGGAAACAAATTTATTGTTGTATTGTTGTTGTTTATGTTATTTTTAGGATAATATTGCACCGTTGGGATTCACGTCGTATGGCGAAGTTCTTGAGGAGCGTCCGTTCGCGGTATGGTATTTCTAACAACTGATTTGGGTTAATGCTGAACTGAGTGTGTGTGGCTAGACAGGCCAGGAGGGATAGGAACAATTTTGGCAGATTGTATCAGTCCTGGGGTGTTGTTTTAATTTTTTGGCACTGTGTGGTGAATAAGGTGAATTGAGGTTAGGGTCGATGTGCGCATGCTATTAGTTGCAGATACAGGGTGTTGTCGTTCATCGGTTCTTTTAATTGTTGTAACATACCATTGTGCAGACAAAAATGACGGCATTGAGGGGACTTATTTTGAATCTTTTGCAGTTGTAACAGGTAAAAATAATGTTAAGGTTAGGCTTACCTGAGGCTTGGCTCTGGAAGAAAATTCTTGGATAACTACAGTTAGGAACATCTTGAACGCTTTTAAGTGCAACTTTTTGTAAATGATAAAGTTGGTAACAATTCATAAGAAAATAATTAAAAATAAATATTTCGGTGTAGAATATTTAATAACAACAATATTGACATATAAATCACGTTCGTATTCCGTCTACGAATTAAGAAATAAAACAAAATCTGTATTGTTCAGAGCTTTGCGATAACTGAATCGGTCAGTTCAGAAAGAGCCAGCCCATGTGGATGAAAGTATGTTGCACAAATCGTTTGTAACCCAAAAATTTACTGTGATTGCTGGTCATTGTTCTGTTAGTGGTTACTTTTAATGAAAAATGTTCACCATAATTATAAGATCGATGGTTGCGTTGTAGAAGTGAGAGCTTGAAACTAAACGACAATCTATAATTTTACAGATACAAGGGCCTGTAATCCTCACACTAGAAGTACCCGCAAATATTTAACAAAAAAAAAAAAAAAACATTCTACTAGGTATATCTGTGTTACTCTTCATCGGTATAATTACAACGTGAAACGCTAAGAAATGTAAAGAAATCGCCAGTAATTTTAGACTTGTATAGTTTGGTAAAAGGGGCCCCAGCCCCCACATTCCTAACACGCCTCTTGGAGTATTAAATTAAAAAAGCGGGATGTGGCTGAAATAGTTTATGGTTCTTGTTCACACTAAGTGCTTATATAATGAACACGTTTTCCAGTACTTTCCAATTCCCCAGTACATTGAAACATGGCGCCTCTTGCAGAGATATGAGCTTCGCTCTGGCTTTTCGGTGCTAAGTGCTTCAGCCAACACGACGACCCATCAAAACTGAACTGCTATTGTAAATATTTAACTTCGATCATTGGATCAACAAAAGAAAGAAGAAGAATTCCCAAAAATTTGAATAAATATTTACAAACCATACGCGAGAAAAGATTATTGTCATTTCACTGAATTAACTAAGGTCAGTGTTACTTCTTGACAAAAAATACAAAAATATTGGGTAAAATAAATAATCTGACCGGCACATGTGAAATGCTACACGTCATCTGTTTCGAAGTTTGGTCAATTTGCGTATAAATAAGTGCTTAAGGCTTTCTGCCGAAGTAGTTGCATAAATGTACGCAATGTTGTCTCGGGCGTTTGGATTCATGTTGGCCTGTGTGACGGCCCTATTGGTGGATAACTTGGTCGAAGGCTTAAGTCGACATGCTAGACATGCACCGTCGCTAGTTGGAGCAGGCGGAGTTTTTGGATTCGGTGCGATTGGAGCGGTAGGAGGTGTTCATTCTGTAAGCACTGCTCCTGTCATAACATCGGTGCCAGTCGTGCAAACATTTCAAACCGTCCAGAACGTTCCGGTGGTGTCCACTTATCAGACCATTGGATATGGAAATGGATTCAACTATGGTGGAGGATACGGAGGAGGTTATGGGGGAGGCTATGGCGGTGGATACGGCGGAGGTTACGGCGGAGGTTACGGTGGTGGATATGGAGATGCCGGTCTAGTTGGTGGTGTTGTTGGATTCGGTGGATTCAAAGGACGAGGAGTCTACAAAGAAAGCCACCGTTACAAGTCGAGAGGTAGATTCGCCGGTGCTGGTTTCGTTGGTGGAGGCGGAATTGTCGGTTAAGTAGGTTCTTCTGGTAGCTGTGTTATTTGTGTCAATAAAAATGCTTGAGGAAGGAGTGCAATACCTATATCCGTCATTTTTTTATTTCAAGTGTACTTTAAAACAAATAAATATTTACTTCAATAAATTGTCACCGAAAAAACTTGCTTTACCTCTCAAATGCGCACGAAGATTACGAATTCCAGCCTTAGAGCACCTGCCAAATTTCCCCAGAACACAAAATTCTTTCTCGGGAACTAAATTTGTATTTCTGTGAATAGTTATGTGTAAAAATCACTGCATGGTTTTCAGAACGAACTGTCAACGTTGAAAGAGGGAGTGCGCATGAGTGGCCATTTAGGCAACTCTGATGAGAGTTAGGACGTTCAAAACTGTGGTTTAGTTAGTCTGAAATCTGGCTGATTTAGTATTTATTGGCCTAGATTGACCAGGTGATCAGTTTTTTTCATAGTGTTTGTAGAATAGTTGCGAATTGCTCGACAAAGTTTCGATTTTATAACCGACGTAGTAAAAGTGAAGTGAAACAATCGACCAATCTAATTTATATACAATTGTTGCGTTAAGGTTTCAACTGGCTGTAAGAACGTCAAATTGTTGCATCTACGTCTTTTAGCTTACATTTTTTATAAATGCATATTTGTAAGTAACTTTCAGATTGTAGTGTGAAATTTAGTATTATAATGTCATAGATAACGAAAAGCCTAACTGCTATCTAACTTCTTTATCTGGTCAACTTAAATAAAATCTGAGCATGTCGTTGGAGAAAAATAATTTGACTGTCAAAAATTGTATCAAATATAAACAACGTTTCAAATTTTTACATTTTAAAAATAAATGAAGAACGACTGACACAAAGATGTACCAAATAAGTCTCTGTTCAATAAATGAAATGTAATATTACAATGAAATAGTCTATCGTAGTAGAAGACAAATGCTTACCAAATGAAAATGTAGTAGATCTCCTATATGTTTAGCAAATGCACAACGCCGATGCGGAATGCTTTGGCTTATCGACCGACTGAATTTATTAAAAGTTTATTCCACCATATGTGGCGCATGTGATTTATTCAAATCGTGGTGTTCAGACGAAATAGGGACAGAATAGACATAAATATCCGGTGATAATCAATGAGATTAAGGCACAACCGCTAAAACGAACAATAAATGCTATAAATGTAGCATCGGTCGCGACTTTGCACCAGAATATTCACAGAATTTATTTACAATTTAAATGGCATCCATATAAAACTAAACCTAAACACATTTTAGGCATTCGGCACGCTATTAACTTTTGGCTTCACCTCAATGTCAATACTTTCACAAGAGAAATGTTATCGTATCCCTATCCACTAAGATCTCATTGGCAGTGCTGGCTATTCCAAATGGTCTTTATGATTTCATTTGCATTTGTAATGAGGCAGGTATAAAGACTGCCGCATATTTGCTTGCAAAATAAAAGCAAATTCAGCTTAGAGGCTCACGATCTTTGGGTACGTATTTATGTGTCCCTGAAACGTTTAACCAAAGTTAGTCGTTCATCTGGATACCCCACGTTCGAACATGAATTTATTTCATTGTTTAGTTTTTCTGGTTGCGGCATGTGTAATTGCACAAGCGGAGAATGACCCTCGAGAAGATGCAGGACCGACTATAAGGGGAGATCGGTGGAAGAATAGAAATGCAAGAACTCCATATTTCCCCAACAGATGTGTATCTGATGGACGTCCCAGCAATGCAAACGGAATTCATGGTCATTACGGCAGTGGAGATAAAGTAAATCATAGAAGTCATGAAAATCATGAAAACCATGAACATCATGGACATGATAAATATGATGGAGATCATTGGAATAACGGATATTATGAATCTAATGGGTACGATTATCCATTACCCCTTTACTTGGGAGGTACTCCACTGCATTACGAAGGTCCTGTCGAACACTTGAATGGAAATGGATACAGCTCAGGACACTCAGGCCAAAGTAGGCTTGTAAGCCGCAGGAAACACTTTAGTTTTTTCTTTGCACAATTTCCAGTAGATTGCAGTAGATTTTTCAAAAACGCGTAGTGAATGCAAAATTTGAGCAGTACATTTTTTGTTAACTGCTTGCAAGACTTTTGTGACGGATCTGGAAGTTCAACCAAAAGCACATTTTTATTTTCAGACATTAATTTTGCTAAGCAAGTGGACTAGATTGAGTTGCGGGCGCAGAAGTCATATTATTTTCAGGCAAAAAAAAACAGCAAATCTGGAATAATTGCAGTACATACTGTCTGAACCCTGATAGGCATATCGCTAGTGTAGTCGACAAGATTACTATCTAATGACCAACTATATTATAGGCCTTCTTTCATTAAAAAAAATTTAAGTAAACCACAGTGAAGTTGAATCTCCAGCAACTACAATTTATGTCTACATGTCACTTCTCAAGTAAAAGTGACTTGAGAGCAACTAATTTCTAAGCTACCTATAGTTCATGTTGACACCTTTCTTGTTGGATGTGTTCATGAAATTGCAAGTTAAATGCTTTCAGCCCCATTCACTTTCAACAAGCGGTTACTAGGAGAACGGTGAACCAAACCTAAAGTGTAGACATACACCAAAATAATCATCTTACAGCTCCTGACTACATATGCTTGCATACTTACTGGGTTAGCTTCGATTTGTTAAAAACTGTACACAAATATTGCAGATGCCATCGATGTTTTGTTTAATTATAGTTTAGAAAATGCAAAACAGCCAAAACCGCTGTTTCGTCGTACAATGCCAGCCAGCACTTCTTTTTCATTTCCGGGTATATGGATTTAACATTTTCACATCGTTTCTCAATCAATAACCAAAAAATCGAAACCGATTTGACGTTGAGATCCGAATCCAAACTGACGTGCCCTCCGTCCAGACGTATTCTCATGACCCTGCTCATCTATAGCGGCCAGCTGCCATCCTGTTTCGTCCCTGTCGCCATCATCAACATCATTAGCGCTTGTTTCTCCGACTACTGCGAAGAGAAGCATCGCCAATCCAATTATAATGTCGAGTCGCATTTTAAGAACCAAGTTAACCAAGTTTTAGTTCATCCTCCGATGGATTTTGGTGAATTTATAGCTCGGATGCTGGGCCCATTTTGTTGTCTAGAAGTAAACAATAAATTCTAAGAGTATTTGAAGAATGGATTTCAAGCCAATATGTTCTAGGAGGGGAACTACCCACCAGTACAATATATAATCATTAAGCGGTATTCCATCTAATTGGCGTATAATTCTATTCAAAGTTTGTTTATTGGAAAACGATTTCGACTATTGACAATCAATTCGTTGACAGGTTTCCGTTTCTTCTTAGGTGGACTAGGTACTTAAATACCCCTTCTAGAATGATATTATATATGTGGAACGAAGTCCCAGCGACGAAACGGGGAGCTTACGTATATCAATTCCTTTGAATACTAATCGGCTCAATCGAAAATCGACAAGTCATCAATGGCTGAACTTTTTTTTTGATTTATATCGCGCTTTTAAAGTTTCCTAGTTTCCTTTATCATACGCAGCATGCAGTGGTTGCGCTCCTCGATATAGTTGGCGCTTTTAAAGAAATTAATACAAGGACTATTTACATGAGAGTGACAAGCGACTATTCGTACTTTTTGACATTTCATTCACATGAAAAGTATTTTTAATCGCAGATAGCGATTCAGTTTCATTTTGAAGGTTCCGTACCCAGAGGGAAATAACGGAACCTCATTTTGGCGATTTGCACTGGCCCGCTAGATCGCCCGATCGAACCGTTCCAGACATTTTTTTTGTGGGGTTTTTTGAAGTCCCGTGTTTACGTGAACAAGCCCGAGACCCTAGAAGCCCTCAAGGACAAAATTCGATACGAGTGCGAGAATCTGACACCTGAAGTTCTCGCCGAAGTGATGAAAAATGCCATTGAACGAGCCCGTATGGCAATCAATTGTGACGGCGCCCAATTGGCCGATATCATCTTCTCGACTTGACCAATAAAATTCTAAAGGTTCAAATAAACATAATCAAAAAACAGAATCGAAGCTATTATTAGAGCCAAACGAAACCGTGTTCTCTTAATCGTTTCCCTTCCATTGGAACTTTTCCAATGAATACCCATTCTCATCTGCTTTCTGCACATACTGTTGATTGTTTGTTCTGCACAAATATCCTCTCGGCGTGTTCTCTACTCTACGCTTACATTCATGTGGTTTACCTAATCTGCAAAAAAATCTTCGCAATTTCCAACTCTAAAGAAGTACCGAACCTTCGGTGCGCGAGTGGCACTCGCACTTGGCAGGTTTTTTAAAGGTTAATTTCGAACGATTTTGTAATATGTGGGATTGTGGATCGCGACTGTATTATGTGGGTTGTGAATAAATTGTGATACAGGGTCCGCCAAATAACTGTTTTTTTTTTTTGAAAATGGTATCAAAAAAAAACTACTGAATATTTTCTCAAGTTTCTTTTTTTATTTGAAAGTACAATCCTTCCGGTTAATAATGGAAAATAATTTCATTCAAATGGCTGCCTCGGCTGGCCATGCAGTAGCCTACACGATCGGTCCAATTTTTAAGCACATTATCGATTGTGTGCATCTGTATTTCACCAATGGCTTCACGAATATTGTCCTTTAAAGCGTCAATTGTCTCTGGCTTTTAGGCGTAGCACTTATCTTTTACGGCACCCCACAAATAATAGTCCAACGGTGTCAAATCGCAGCTCCGAGGTGGCCAAACGACATCAGCTCTGCGGCTGATAATGTGATCTTCAAAAACTGGCCCAAAACATCGAGTGTAGCTTCAGCTGTGTGGCACGTAGCGCCGTCCTGTTGAAACCAAATGTTGCCAATATCCTCCTCTTCAATTTTTGTGAACAAAAATTCGTTCAACATGGCCCGATAACGATCGCCATTGACTGTAACGGCCATTCCTTGCTCATTTTCCAAGAAAAATGTCCCAAATATGCCTCTGGACCAAACTCCGCACCAAACAGTGACTCGTTTTGGGTATATCGGCTTTTCAATGTATGCGTGCGGGTTTTCTGTGCCCCAAATGCGACAATTTTGCTTGTTTACATACCCGCCAAGATGAAAATGAGCTTCATCTGAAAAGATGATTTTTTTGGCAAAATCGGCATCTTCTCTAAGTCGATCTCAGGCCCACTTAGCGAAGCGAAAACGCAATATTTCCCAGCGTTGTTCAAGCGTATACACAACCCTATTCGTTCAGCGGAAGGATAAAACTAATTATCTGTCAGATCAGACATGTGCTAAGTGTTACCATTCGCGAAATAAGCACTAGTTGAAAAAAAAAAAAGTTAGATGGCGGACCCTTTAATTCGCTGCAAGAATTTTCAAACGCAACTGCACTGTCGGTCAGATTGCTTGAAAAAAAAAAATCTTAAATACCGGCAGACATTTGGGCGCATGGCCCCACAAAATTGAGCTTGAACTTACGAAATACGAAATTCCGCACATTGACCTCTCGCTCTCTCACTATGCAACGACAATCGTAACATTCGGCCGCTCTCTATAATTAAATTGAGAAAAAGCCGACTATAAATTTGCAGAAGTCAGCAAAACACGCTATTTTATTTAATATTACTTAATGTGTTTGTGGTAAACTAATATATTCCTTGTTGGATGGAATAAATTACATCAAATTACCTACCCGAATTGATAAACAAATCTCAGTTCAAATAATGACTCATAATATATGCCAGCACACAAGGTGAAGTGTCACTGACTCTTAGCTCTAGTGTTTTATTGGCTATTGATTTATTGTTACAATAAAAATAAAAACGAAAAATCACTCGCAGGTAACATACAAATATTAATTTACATCTCATTGTCACACCTCTTTGTTACATCACTTTGAGAAAAATAATTATGTACAACCCCTTAGCCATAAAACCCTCAGCCAAATCCATTGCTACGAGTGCGGGTGACTACTCTCTCTCGGACTCGATAACGCTTCCTGACGCGCACTCCTCCACCGAAGCCACCGCCAAATCCAGCCCCCCCGAAGCCGGGTCCACCAAAACCAAACGGTGGCGGGGGTAGTGGATATCCAAACCCAAACTGACGCACCTTTCGACCGGAACTGTTCCCATGACCTTGTTCGTCTAAGTCGACCAGTTGTCGATTTGTTTGCTGCGTCGCGCTCTCATCACCGTCCTTCGCTTCCATTTGACTAAATAGCGCGAACAATAGCACCGCCAATCCAATTAAAAAGCCGCGTCGCATTTTGAAAGCTGCGCGATTGCGCAATGTACATATAATCGACTTAATAATTCGCAAAATACTATCCACCCGCCGATGGAGTTCGCCGAATTTATAGCTTAAACATTAGCATGGATTTCAAATCGAAAAAAAAAAAAAAAAATACTTTAATTTATTGATTTTGTTTGTAATTTCGTATCGTAATTGAAAAGTCATCAATTTATTTCGGAAGTAACAAACGGCCATGCTGATTTTGAGCCCAAAGAGTTTAGTCAGTTTTCGTTTTTTTATAGGATAAGCGGTTTTTGACGTGCGATTTACTTGTTGATTTTACCAAGTGCCGTTGGCTATTCGCTTGTTGCTTTTGTTGACTGACGTTTGTGCGGCTTGGAGATATGGCTGGGCTACGTAATTTACGTGGAACATTTTTCTAGCGAAATAAGCGACACTTTGACTTTCTATATATAAACCAACTAGCAACAAATCGCATATTCAAATAAAGTTTTCTATTGCCCAGCAAATGATGTCAAGCGATAGGAATAATATGCATTTTCTAGGCGTCTCCCCGTTATATGTAAACCATGAGTCTGTGGTTACTCAGGGGCGAAAGAGATCATAATAAAATCGCAAACTTTCTTCACTAGGTATGGATATCTTTGGTTTATGATAATGGCAATAAAACTGTGAAAAAAACTATCACTGTTATAAATAAATCGTTTGTCTTACCACATGAAAAGAAATATCTCTTACTCCCAGATTTATTTTAATTTCGAGTAAATGATTTTCATGGGAATGTAGTTTTTGTGTCATTTATAACATAAAAGGGAGAAGCCGTCAGTTTCTCACTTACCACAGAAACCACGTACGAAATTTTGATAGGCGCCTTCTTCAATTGGGTATAAATAGCGGATCTCATGTGGTTATCTACAATTTTCGAAAAGTTTCCTCCGAGCAAAGATCAGCAAACATGAAGGTCTTTTCGTTCGTTGTAATAATTGTCGCCGTCACATTGTGTGCCAAGGCTGAGAAAAATGCCGAAAAAGTTCCAAGTAAGCTTGGGAAACAAAAGGAACTTCCAAAGAAAATATTATATTTCCTGTTTATTTCACAGAGGCCAGTATAAGGATCACACCCGGCCTATTTCAGTCTCTTTTGGGAAATAGACCTACCATCACATTTCTGGATGGAAACAATAACAGCTTTATACCTTCAAACTTGTTTAACCTAAGGCCACAGACAACAACAACAAGGAGACCAAAACCTCCAAGGCAGCAACACTATCCGGTTTATACCGGTTTTCCCCTTTTCCCGCAGGGTTCAGGAAGTCATTCTTATCAATATGATCCTCACTCAAGCCATTCATCATATCCATCGAATATATACTATCCAACCCATCCTGGTATGCTGTCATATCCGGGATATCCACATGAACCTTCATATCCAGAAAATCATCAGCCCTCATACCCTGGATATCCATCTCAACCCTCACAGCCAGGATATCCACCACACTCGTCATACCCAGAATACTCATCTCAGCCACCATACCACGGATATCCATCTCAACCTCCACACTCTGGATATCCATCTCATCCCATTTACCCAGATCATGCGAGTGCTCAGTATCCAGACGATACCGGAAGTGGTTCACACAATGGCAGAGGTTATGAATCTCAATATTACTATTGGAAGCTACATTCACTATAAGTTATAAATTCATAGTATTAATTTTAGTTTATTTAACATTAAATTATTAATTAATAAAGAGGATATTGCTACAAGATAGTGCACGCAGTTCATGTTTTAACATTGGCGTACCCTGAACGCATAAATTTAATTGGCACTGTCACTTTTTCTACGTCAGCCTTATATACGAATTGTCGACACAGTACTCAGTCACGAATTTCTTGACTAGATCGGTCGTCCAGAAAATTCATTTGTCTTCCAATTAATCCTATTCGTCTGCCACCATAACGAATAACTCATTTCAACAAGTTCTCTAGTTGTTTTCCAAGTGAATCTTTCACCGTCGGTAATGAAGTAATGAAATAAAAATCAGATGGCTAAACACTTGTTCTCGTAAATTTTTTGGAGTACAGCTTATGTCGTTTTCCATTGGGACCACCAGAAATCTTTTTCAGATCTCAGATTTTACGCTGCAAATGGAACGCGCAACGTAATTGATCTGCTTTTATAAATGAATAAGTGCGTTACTTGGCAGCAATATCAGCTGTTCAAATTGCATTTGTTTTTGCAAAAATCACAAATGGATATCGACTTCAAAAATGTTTGCCCTGTTGTAGATACAAATTTAGTATTTTTGGTGATTCGTAGTCTTCAAATGACGAGGAAGACTTTGAAGATAATAATTCCTCCAAAATGATATCCATGGCTATTTATGTATTTCGTTATTTTGGTTTTCACGAAACTTTGCGCATTTGTCTTGACAGCAAGCTTCTTAAAATGACGTAAAACAGCCGTGCAAACCATATTGGAATTGTGGCAGTATGTGTAGATCTGAAAGAATATCGAGATCGATCTGCAAAATGTGCTCCGTAGCAAAAAAAGATTGATTTTTTGTCCCAATGGAAAACAACATAAGTTCGTCTTCCAACACGTACGAGTACTTTTAAAAAATGCTTAGTTTTTACAATTCAATTCCAAAACAAACTGTCGATAACAAAACTACTGACACGGCAGTGGCCTGGTTTGTGTATCTATTTAATGCGGATATCTTGCTTACTTGGAATTATTACGCATTTATTAGCATTGACTTCGGACAAGCGGATCTCTGCAAACTCATTCTTAAGACCAGCCAACGGCGCTAAACTGCCAAGAAGTTAGCACATTACAAAATATTGCAAAGTGTCAAACCATTGTCAAAATGATATGTCTACTGGGTTTTCTTAACCTCAATGATTGAATTTTAATAAACAAAAATAAAACTCATATTTAGGTCATTCTAATAAATTTGTTTGCCATAATATTGCAAAAGAAAGTAAACGCTGTATGATTTATTTCTTTGATTTTGCATTAGCATTTGTAAATATGCAAATACATTGTTCGATATACAATCATGTTCAGTGTCCGTGTCAACTTTTGATTTCGATCGCGACCATCCCAATCCCAAACCCAGTTTCGTTCGGTATTGGTAACAAATTCTGCAGCGAAAGTGAGCAGTGGTGAAATTCATAAAAAGCTATTCATATAAAAATCGGTTCAGTCAATGACAAGAGGTTGATTTGACGACAGTGATTCTGCTAAATGTGCAAATGCGTTTAATTTGCTATCTTATGCTGACAAGCTGTTGGTGCAGTCTTTGGGCAAAGGGTGCGTTCAGTGCCTATACGGATGGTAAAGGGAAATTGGTTACAGGTGAGTTGTTTAATACCACAACACCATGCAGCACTTATGTATTGTACATTTAATATGTATGCAGATTACCCTATGGATAGAAGCTCCTCGGAGAGGCAGTTTTTCAATTCTTTGAAGAAATGGCTGCTTGGGTCGGGCGGTGCGGAAAAATCGAAGGATACCAAAATCAAATACCTGCCAGTCTACATTCCGGTTCCAGTGTATTCGGATATGAAGGCGCCTGCCGGTAGTGACTTCTATGGAGCATATCAAATTAAGTCGGGCGAAATGGCACAAGTGCCGAATGTGGCCACTTTGCCATACGCACATTCCCAAATGTACGATTTGCCGTATGCCGGTCAGTTGCGTAGGGAGAGTCTTTCGTTTGACAGCAGACAGGCGGAGGCGGATATTTTTCATCAACATTACTACCAGCAAGTGTTTCGAAACCCGTTCGCATATGGCAGATATAACTTTCCGTATGGCAGCTCGTACGCACCACCACCAGTGTATTACGATAGGGAAGACGTCGGCCAAGAATCCGAAGAACTTGACTCTGTGGTGATTGAAAATACCTCCCTTAACAATGATACGATTGTGGAGAATGACGCGGAAGACTTTGTTAGGAATCGCCAGATAATTGTCAAGAAAAATCGGAAGGGCAGTGCAAAATTAATTTTTTGATCTCTGTGTGATTAATACGTTGTGACGTTTAAATAAATCCAATTTTAAAGTGTTTTTGTTTGACAGCTGATGGATAGTTATCTACTTTTTAACGAACTGAAAGGACTTGTGTTGATCAACCTCAAAATAAGTCATTCAAATTTATGCATTTTTTTATTATATGGTGTGAGCGGTTTGATTCACGTTCGAACAGCTCTTAAAGCACCCTTTTCGAACTACTACCATAAACACACAAACCTACCAAAACCTCCTGCCCACAGTATTGCCCAGTGTTTGGTTATAATTTTTACCTGCCAGTTTGTTTCGACAGGTTTTTCACAAAACCCCTGTTCCCTGTATATAAGCAACAGTTTTCAACAGGATAAGTGTGTTCCAAACAAATCACGATTCCAACCATAAAAGAGAACTTCTTAAAATTGATAAAAAATTAAACTTGTTTTTACAATAAGCATACATAGACTGATGTAGAATCCGTAATAAAATAGATTTTATTTTTAATTTGACATAACAAACCGGAAATATATAAGTGCACTTAAAACAACCATCAATTGTTCTTTAATTTGTACTGAGGTATCTATTTGGTATACAACATCTTGCCTTCTTACTCTGCAGCGTAACCTAAGTTTCGCCTACATCCTCTCTAGAACTTCTTAAGTCCACCAAAACCGTGTCCAAATCCACCAAAACCGTGTCCAAGTCCGCCAAAGCCGTGCCCAAATCCACCAAGTCCATGGCCGCCTAACCCCAAGCCTCCGAATTTACCACCATGTCCGCCGAAACCGCCTCCAAAGCCTCCTCCGAGACCCAGTCCGCGAGCTGTGCGCTTCAGTTCATCTCCACTGTCGTTTGCAGCTGACTGATCCACGTCCAAGAGAGTTGTTGCTGTTGTTTCACTCACCTCTACCTCTGTTTCAACTGGCAACGCGTTGCTGAAGGAGACAATCACTAGAATACAAGCCAGCAAAATAGCGGTCTTCATCTTGGTGTAGCAATTTTTAGTTGGCTTCAATTTGTCAGGTACGGTTCAGAATGAGGTACTAAGGGTACAACGCGTCGCTTTTAGGTTTATATAGGTACTTCGAATCGAAGACAAAACCCTGAGAGTTGTGAATTTTCGGGGCAAACAGTCATCGCGCAACCCTTTGGTGCGTATATTTACGCACGTTTACCTTTGTTGGCGCCAAATGAAGCAGAGTGCTAATTGGATAAGCACCCCAACAACTGATGGTGTGTTACAACACCGGCTTGTCACTTATTGTTAAGTACTCTTGTGCTTGATTACACACAAACTTTATTTAAAACATTGCTTGTATAAACATTGCGTGCGTGAGAGATAGACTGCGGTCGTCGGTCGGTCGGCTGGGTGCTTCATTCAAAATTGTGAATGAAATCAAAAATTTTAACGATCGTGTCAGCTCTGCGGTTTGATTTATGATTTTTCTTTCCAATGTTTTGTTCTGGGAATGCACTTAAAAGCAAGTTATGTCAGTGGAATGAACGCAACAAAGCAGCCAACACATAGGATCTATTATGCTTTGGGTATTCGTAACTGGAAAATAATTAAATTTACCCATTAAAAGAGAAATGAAACTTAGACATTTTCTTCAGGTTATTGATCTGACTTCTTTTTGTGGCTAAAAACTCATCACAAACTAAATATCGATGTGCAGCTAGCCTTCTTAAGTGGTTCGGTGGCTGTTTTACAAAAGGTAACGTCGTACTGGAATGTGTAAATTCGGGCGACGAACAGACGAAGTCGGCAATAAAATGAGGTTAGGTGCGGTGCCCTCCATAAAATCGGATTATTTGACCTAAAACAAACGAGAGCTCCATTACTAGAAAACATTTTCAAACAGGGAGAAATGTCGGTCTTCTGAAAAGTTGTCTAGTTTCTTGAACCAGAACAGAGAGAGAGAGAGATGGAGAGATCTTTTCTACAGTCAAACGCCTGAACATTAAATCGTAAATAATAACCTTAAACCAAACAATAAATAAGGTGAATAAGATGTGTGCAATCAACCGAAAATTTGCCAATTACTGACTTGAAACATGTCATTTGAGATGAGTACATAGATATTTGGTTCTAAATGCATTTCACCAAAATTAATAAGTAGGTATATCACAAAACAAACCGGAAGTCATTTTGTTTTGAAGAAAATCGAAATCCCGTCCAAAATGTGAGCATGGTCAGGTTTGCCGTAATTCGTATAACGCAAACAAGATGGCCGACCAAAAACAAAATAAAGTTGCACAAAATATAATCCTGTCTCTTGCCGTCATCCGACTATTTCGTATTGTACATCCTTTCATCTTACATGGCAGGTCTGTGTGATGTTGGAAATGCACAAAGATTGAGTGAACTTCCGTTTATTTCCGTTCCGTTTATTTTCTTCTATATTTGACGCTAGATTAAGCCCACACAATCCAATGATTTATTGGAAAATGAGTCGATAAATTCAGAGTGCATCCATTGGGTTTCGATATTATTACATTGTTCAAATAATTATGTTTTGTGAGCACAATTGTGTAAATGTTCCTCCTGTCAGCAATGTTAATCAGTTTACGAAATATTATTCCCGATATTGATGATTTCCTTTCGAAAATATACAATATAAAGGGTCCGCCATCTAACTTTTTTTTTCAACTAGTGGTTATTTCGCGAATGGTTACACTTAGCTCATGTCTGATTTGACAGATAATTAGTTTTATCCTTCCGCTGAACGAATAGCGTTGTGTATACGCTTGAACAACGCTGGGAAATATTGCGTTTTCGCTTCGCTAAGTGGGCCTGCGATCGACTTAGAGAAGATGCCGATTTTGCCAAAAAAAAACATCTTTTCAGATGAAGCTCATTTTCATCTTGGCGGGTATGTAAACAAGCAAAATTGTCGAATTTGGGGAACAAAAAACCCGCTCGCATACATTGAAAAGCCGATATACCCAAAACGAGTCCAGAGGCATAATTGGGCCATTTTTCTTCGAAAATGAGCAAGGAGTGGCCGTTACAGTCAATGGCGATCGTTATCGGGCCATGTTGAACGAATTTTTGTTCACAAAAATTGAAGAGGAGGATATTGCCAACATTTGGTTTCAACAGGACGGCGCTACGTGCCACACAGCTGAAGCTACACTCGATGTTTTGCGCCCTGTTTTTGAAGATCACATTATCAGCCGCAGAGCTGATGTCGTTTGGCCACCTCGGAGCTTCGATTTGACACCGTTGGACTATTATTTGTGGGGTGCCGTAAAAGATAAGCGTTACGCCGACAAGCCAGAGACAATTGACGCTTTAAAGGACAATATTCGTGAAGCCATTGGTGAAATACAGCTGCACACAATCGATAATGTGCTTAAAAATTGGACCGGTCGTGTAGGCTACTGTATGGCCAGCCGAGGCAGCCATTTGAATGAAATTATTTTCCATTATTAACCGGAAGGATTGTACTTTCAAATAGAAAAAGAAATTTGAGAAAATATTCAGTAGTTTTTTTTGATAGCATTTTCAAAAAAAAAGAAGTTATTTAGCGGACCCTGTAGGTACAGCGATTTTTACAAGAAATAGCTGCAGTCGATAAGGAAAACGATACGGCAGCTTCTAGGTTTGTTTACCTACTTGATAATCGTACGAATAGAATGTTTGCGAAATCGATAGGTTTGTGTATTTAGTGCTGATTCGAAGAGAGTCTCTCGGTTTGTATATTTGCTAGCCGCACGAATGGTCAGGTAATATATTTGCGAAGTCGATAAGGCAGTTCAAAGGTTTGTGTATTTTGTAAGTACTTTGGTCTTAAGATTTCTGTCCAGGGGTTGAATTACCGCATCCGTGATCGAGTAATACGTGACTGAATTTGTTATTGTTTTGCTTGTTAAATCCACAAAATTCAGTGACGTATGGCTCGCTCACGGATGTGGTAATTCGGCGCCAGGTTTCTGAATGTTAAAGTGAAGAAAGTCAATTTAAGCACTGGTGCGGGTGTGAAATGAGCTGGCAAATCGCGCGTTAAATCGAATGGTGGGATCCGGGGTGGTATTTAGCAGTTAGATCAGGTTAGACACAGCGTTGAATTTTAGATTTTACTTTCACAAATATATTTCCATTTCATGTAAATGATTAATTTGTCGGCTCACAAAACAAGCCCGATAATTGTGGGTCCTCCACATGGGATGAAGCATATTCTAATTACTTTCTTCAAATGTGAGTGATTATATTTTGTTTTCCAAGTAAAACTCCTGAAATTTAGCATTTTTTAATAATTGTTGATTGAGTGATTCATTGCGAAGTGCTTACTGATTGGTGGCTTTGGTTTGGAGCTGCTTTCACGCTATGAGACATGACTTGCATCCTTACCAAAAATATTCCATGCCTATGAAAACCACATGAACTATTCTTAAATCCGCTCAGTGCTATTCAGTCTCATAGCTATACTTATACTCGTTATGTCCTCAGGGTAGACGACCTGCCTACGTGACAACAACTTAGTGTCAATTGCAACAGTGCGGCCGAGAACAGACACCAAATCCGGTTGCTCCTGCAACACTTTTTCTTTTTTTAATTTCTTCATTTTATTCCCACTTACGTGTTAATCGAACTGCAATTATAAAGCAGATCTTCAAAGAATCTTGTATATGGCTTGCGCCATTGGGCAGCATCCATCAGTTTGTGGGCAGGGAAAATGTTGCATCCCAACATCCCACTGAATGCGAAAAGGCGTTAATGATCCCATCCTTTGAAGAGGATAATTATGGAACTGGTTACAGATGGATGCCTTAAATTCCCACGCAGAATTCTCCATTCCATATAAATAGACGATCGTAGTTCCTCCAGGCATAGATTCATTGCTTAGCGGTCAAAGCGAAAAGTTACCATGAAGTTGAACATCGCGTTTGTTGTTTTCACAATTCTGATGTGCACGTTGGCGGCATCAGAAAGCGCTATTCGGGACTCCCGACAAGCTGGCAGATATGGACCAAGTTACACTGGGAATTCTGGACCCAACTATGGACCTGGTCCCGTAAGCAGGCCTAGCAGTCAAGGTGTTAATCCGGGACTGGGACCCGGTAGTCGTCCATCCCTAGCACCTGGATATAGTTTTGTCGGACCAAGTGGCAGGCCAGCAAGTGGTCCTCTATTTGCAGCCAGCAGCAGTGGAGGCAGACCAAGTGTTCAGGGTGGGGGACCACGTCCGGGCTCGGTGTACAGAGGGCCACCAGCCAGTTCCGGTGGTAGACCTGCTATAAGCTATAAGGGGTAAAAGTGTCTTTTGGCCTAGTGTTAAATTGGCATTTTTGTTTTAGTTGCAAAAAGCATGTGTCTGGAGTTAGATGAATAAAATTTTCAAATTCAAATCAACAGGCGGATGATGTTTTTTTTTTTTTTCTGTGGCAGTTGCAAGTGAAATGTATCAATATATTTTTTGGGATCTTTAATATATGCAGTTTTTTTCACTGTCGACTGTATTTTGCGCTTCCTAGAAATAAGTTCAATGAATTACAAAATTGTAGCTTAGGATGGACATTTGTTAAGAAAAAACTGAGTTCTATGTCGAACTTATATTTTCGGTTCGTTTTTTCCGGGTGGTTTTTTGAAATGTTTTTCTGATCAATTTTTCGGGCCGCTTTTCCGAGCCCTTGGAAGGGTTCCAAGTAAAGTTTAAGAAAAAAATTAAAACAAAGAAATATGTGGGAACCCAAAACCTTTGAAGTGGAAACCTGTTCCACCTGCTTAGTAAAAACACTCGCACCAAAACAAATTCATACTTTTCCTCGATCAATTCCGTTCAGTAATTAACTGTTGAATCTTAACCCAATTTATGAATCAATTCTGTTCTGTACTAAAGGGTGATTTTTTAGCTGGTTTGGTTTTGGCAACACTGGTTTTGACAGCTGACGTGTGTTTAGTACCTTGTGTCACTGTCAAACAGCTTCGGTTTGGTTTGCAATTTAACCATGGATCGGCATTCTCGACCTTCTGCGCAGTCTATTCGGAAGATTGTGACCAAATTTCGCACCAAATTTACTTTGTTGGACATTAAACCACCAACACGTTTACGTACTGTGCGTAGTGAAGAAAATATTGCGGCCGTATCAGCTAGTGTGACAGAAGACCGCGAAATGTCGATTCGGCGCCGTTCCCAGCAGTTAGGCCTTTGTTACAGCACTACGTGGAAAATTTTGCGGAAGGATTTGGGCGTAAAGCCTTTTAAGATACAGCTGGTGCAAGAACTAAAGCCAGCCGACCTAGCACAACGCCGAATTTTTGGTGAATGGGCTCTTGGAAAGCTGGCCAAGGATCCGCTTTTTTATCGAAAAATTGTGTTCAGCGGTGAGTCTCATTTTTGGTTGAATGGGTACGTAAATAAGCAAAATTGCCGCATTTGGAGTGAAGATCAGCCAGAAGCATTGCAACAGCTACCAATGCATCCCGAAAAAGCCACTGTTTGGTGCGGTTTATGGGCCGGCGGCATTATTGGGCCATGTTTCTTCAAAGATGATGCGAATCGCAGCGTTACTGTCAATGGTGAACGCTACCGAGCGATGATAACAATTTTTTTTTGCCCGAAATGGAAGTTCTTGACTTGCATGATATGTGGTTTCAACAAGACGGTGCCACATGCCACACAGCACGCGAAACAGTGGCGCAATTGCGAGGCGAGTTTGGTGAACAGTTAATTTCACGTTTCGGGCCGGTCAATTGGCCGCCTAGATCGTGCGATTTGACACCATTAGATTATTTTTTGTGAGGGTATGCCAAGGCTAATGTGTATAGGGACAAGCCCGCTTCGATTGACGCACTGGAAGCCAACATCCATGCATTCATTCGTGAGATACCGGCCGATATGTGTGAAAGAGTATGCCAAAATTGGACTCAGCGGATGGGCTACCTGAGACGCAGCCGCGGTCAACATTTGCATGAAATTATCTTTAAACATTAAATTGCAAGGTTCAAACTATCGATTCAAATAAATATTTCAATCATTTTTTCGAATTTTTTGTGTTTTTTTTTTAAAAAAAGTTCTGAGCCTCTTAAAAAATCACCCGTTACAAATTCAGTTGCAAAAATGTTGCCATTCACTTTAAAAGGCAGTCATATTTAATACGATTATATTTGAGTAATACTAGTTTTATGTTCCAAATATTTTTTGGAAAAAGAAGAAGGATTCTGTTGATTACAGGAAACATCCGCTAAATGATGTGTCTACCCCAACTTGGTAGCATATTTATGAGACAATTAGTCCACTTTCCTTTTTATCAGTTTGTCTCAAACTCTTCCGCTCTCTTGCACGCCGCGCCGTTTTGAAATTCCCTTCTCCCATTTCCACGGAATATTTTATTATCTATAGTGCAATTTCATGTACCATTTATGCAACTCCTACAATTTTTCATTGGTACTTGGAAAATCCCATGTCCTTATCTAGAATTTATCTGACAATCGTGCGAACGTAAATATTTCCCTGCACTAGTTAAACAAAAGAACCAAAGGTGGTCATAAATAATTGAAAAGTGAATTCGTCTACTTAAAATGTGTTATTGATATGTTAAGGTTCTTAATGATGAAACTGTATCCCTCGAAACAATTAAATGGAACGCAATCCCTCTTTCAGACAAAGCACAGGTAAAATCCAGAATCTTCGGCAGGTACACTACTCATGTATGTATATCAAACATCATATAGTACATAAGGATTGATATGCCATGACAAAGAAATTTTCAATCAAACTTAGGTGCCCACCTTTAATAATCGGATAGCTAAGCCGCCTGAGCTAGAGCCAGAGCCATATTCCACACATAACGTAGAGTGGACTGCATTCCGTTCCGGACACTTGCTGTTAATCCAAACGGGCGGAAAAATCTACCATAAGGTACGTATGGAAAGGATTGACTACCTGCGGCGAGTTTTCCCAGCATTGGCTCGTATAAAACTGAACTAGACCATCGACAGGCAGATCAGTATTGAACGAAACGTTCATGTGTCAAAATGTGTTCCGTGAAACTTCTATTCTGTCTACTTTTGATTGTGAGTGCGGTGGTAGCGTCACCATGGAATAACTGGAGAACCGATGACAGTTTGGATCCCCTTAATTGGATACAGGGTTTCGGAGAAGATATGATTCGAAAACCCAGACAATTGCACCCCGGCATGGGCAGCAAATCTCAATACAGTGGAATTTTATTTAAGAAACTAAAACCCCGCCAACATGGCAGGCGAAAGTGGCGTGGAGCAGGACGACTGAAACGAAAGGGAGCCGTCGCGTCGTCGGATAATTGAAATGTGAAATGAAAATCTGAAAGTACATTGAAATGGAATGTATAATTGTCTAAGCTATTAACTATGAGTTTGTAAATATTTTACTTAAGTGAAATTTAATAATAAATAGAGAAATTGATTTTAAACTAAATCGCTGATTGTGTTGTGGTTTTGTGTAATCTTTTCTGGTGGGAAGAATGGATCTCCTTTGGGTGATCTTTTTTTTTTTATTGTGTGAAACAATTTTGGTGACCTGTGATTTTTGCGTTAGTTAGTCGTTTCCTTATCTTTGTGAATACAGTTATCGATTGTTCGATGTTAATGACGTCTTTGGGGTGGCTTTCCTCATATTTATACAAATTTATTTAGATCCTGTGCTAAATTAGAATCTTGTAGGGATAAGTTTCTAATTAGTTTTTTAATGAAAAATATCGCGTAGGTACATAGAAGGAATTAACTGCCGTTCACCCAATCATTCACTCCGTCAATTTTGCCCCGATCTGGATAAGCTTTATTTTTATCAGAGCGTTGCAGCTGACAATTTTCCCAAATTCGATCAAACAGGAGACTGAAGTCTTAAGTGATTTTAAAATCGAGATTTATCGAAAAGGCAGTATAAAATGATGTATGGAATATTCCACAAATTGTCATTCGTTTCTTTTGAATGCATAAAATGAAGTTCCATTAAGTAGATGGAAAAGTTAGGAGAGATATACCACCATTAGTCCAAAAATGCAAAATCCCGTTCCAAAGTAATGTCTGCAGGTGTAAAATAGTTTTTTTTTTTTTAAATCGAGTTATTTTGTTCTCTTTTCTTTATTATTGTTGTCTCAACTATATTTCTTCGCCTTATCTTTTGCTTCACGAAAATATCTACAAGTGTTCATCTTTCTTAGAACTGACTTAAATCATTCTCAGAAACTACAGAAAATCGATTAAATCATGTTAAAAGACCCACAAAAGCTCTAGCGGTCGACATACTCTCGCAATCATTGCCTCAAAACTATTATTGGCACGCAAGCTCCCTTTATCTGGCAGATGAATCTGTTTTCGTACATTTTTGTAAACATTTTAGAAGTACGACCAGAAAACGAATGTTTATTTGATGTCTATTTATATCTCTACAACTTCTAATTTATCGTCTTATGTTAGAAAGAAGGAGACAATTGATTATTTCACAAGTGACACATTGACAAACGTCAAATCGAACAAGACATTTTAGTGTGGTATTCGGTAGGGCTTCTCAGATTCTGCTGCAAGTTTTTAGATTTCGTGCTACGCGGCTTGCAGTCATTTTTGTTGATATTTGTGTGATTGGAATATGTGTAATCTTTGAAATTTTACTTAGATGTTTCCCATTCACTGGTTAAATTTAATGTTTAGACAATCAACCGACAATTTCGACCAAATTGATTTCCAAAAATTTGTGGGTACATAAATAATTAACAAAAATTGATCCATCCGTTGAAATGTGTTTCCTTGCAGTCATAAAATCTCACGAAACCGAAAGAAGTTGTCAAACTAGTTGTCAAACTCAAACGCACTTGGATTGGTGAAAATCAGAATCGCAAAATTGCTTTTTATTTGTACCAATCGAAAATAAAGAAAAACCTCAAGTAAATCGAATACCACATTAATAAATATCATCACTTTTGACATCGAAAAGGTCAATGTGAACACAAAAATGTTTGCCAATAAAATTGAGTTCTATCAATCTCTTGAAACGGGTGACGAATTAAACCTGTTTTACAAAAAAGACTTTAAGCTAGGCTTACATTTTTACATCGTCTTTTATCCCTATGTTATAGTTAATTCGACTAGCCTTTTGTCAACCTACATGTTACGTCAACTAAAGCCAATATTGAATGATGGACAAACCTTAGGTAAATGTCAGCATCATAAATTATGACCAAGGTGTCAACAGATAAAGGTACACAAAGTGTAAAATTCACCAAAAAAATCCAGGTGATCAATATTTCTCTGTGCTGACAGCTGTTTGTTAGAATTTAACACATCGCGCAAAATATGACACACCAATAACTTGAACTGTCAGTGTCACTCATAAAACAATGAAATGGGGGGAAGTCCATTTCCTTACTCTTATTAGTAACGTTTCAACAAATATACGATTGCGTGATTATTCAAACGGATCAATTGTTTGAAATGTCATTAGAGGAGGCGGGGGTAAATTATCGAACAAAAAAGTCAGCGGAGCTGTTTGAGTTTGAGTTAAAAGTGTGACAATTGAGTCTGCCACAAGCCTCCTAAACATTTTCTTAACACGCATAACTATGCAACGCTTTTTTTGATTTTGCTTTTCATGTTTTGGAGACTTTTTCGTTGCATAATGTATGCAATGATATTTTAAGCCAATTTATTGTGCGGAACGCCCAAAAGTACTGAAGTCACAACTCATTTGAAATTATAACGGAAACTAGATATCCTGATAAGGATGTGGAAAAGTGGTTATGCCATCAAACTGTCTTTTTTACGAATAAAAAAAAAAACGACACGCTAGAACCTACTTCCAGAAGCGACTTAATTAGAAATCCTATAAAACAGCCAGACCCCGCCATCTTATTTAGAACTTGTGGTTTGCTTGAGGATATAGTATACCCAGATACACCGTCAGTCAATGAGCCATTTCCTTTCAGACCACAAGCAGATCAAGAGCCAACTGTATATCAGGTTATGCTACATTTTATTTATCAACAAAATACAATACAAAACCAGCACTTCCTCTTTAGACTTATTGCGCTTTTCTTAAATTAATTTTATTGAGAGCTAGGTTTTTTTTTTTTGGGTACAGGTGCGTGTACATTCCCCTAGACGGGGTTTAATAAATAAACCCAAAATGTAACATTGGTCATGCAAATAAATGCTTGACTTAATAAATTTGCAATTAGCACTCATGTGACGGGTTGTATGGTTAATTACAGACTTTGTTTTTTTTAGTGTGCAATAAAAGTGGGCGTATAGCTCACGTTTACGAGTAAGTCGTACTCATGTTGGGCTTGATGTTCCTGAAAACCTGCCTTGGCCATATCAAGGTTGCAGTCCGAATAGTAGGCACTCAATGTCTCTGTTGATGAACTCATTTGACCTTCAGACTGCCTTCTGGAATTGTTTTTTTTTGTTTGTTTACGGATAACGATGATGAAGTCTACGACTTGCCGTTCATAAGCGCACAAGACGTTCTAAATTCTAATGCCCAAAACATGTGCCGAATTCACTGCGCTGTAAGATTAGAATACACGTGTATATGGATATAGGCACACGTAAACTCTGCGCTTACTGCAGCACTGCAACATGCATCTATCTCTAAATTTGCTACAAAATTCAAGCGTACCACAATACAAAAATAAATAAATGGCAATTACAAAGATTTGGCAGCATGGGCGTTTGACATTTGCTGATCGTGTTTGTTTTGGTTGGAAACACATCGGCTGCTTAGGCTGCGAATCACAGTGAATTTTCTGCGCGTCTGTTTTACGTGCAGCACTGCATTCAGCACATGTGTTTTGAGCATAAACTGGTAACAGCTGTGCAATGGAGTTTTTCGAACGAAAATTCCCTGGACGTGTGCTGCCAAAAATTCCGACATTGACTTGCACCTAGATACCCGCAGATTTTACACATTCGAACTTCTTTTTGTGGGGCTATTTGAAAAGTGTACGCCAGCAAGGTTCAGACCCTTGACGAACTCTCAGGGCAAACATTCGTGCCGAAATCATCGCCCGAGATGCTCGACAAAACTTAAGGAAAACGCAGCAAAAAGGACAGATTTTGCGTTGGTCTGTTGTGTATGAAAAGAGGTTCCACCGTTGACTAGAGATCTCGTATTTCGTAAGCGTTTTCAGCAGCAAACAGTTCCAGGTGCTCATGTGGAACGAGCCCATTAAAGAAACCCATTTGTGAAAATTATTCATCTTCCATGGAATCTCAAGACTTGCAACGGCCCTAACTTGATGATGTTGATCACTTTCATTCAATTTGTACAACAAAAGTGAACAAAGGAGCAGAATATTTGAAATTCAAAAATAAATCAAACAAAGAGCGACAACCTTATGAGGTATTCGATTGGGCGCTCTCAGAGCACTTTTTATGTTTGTTTGGTACAAAAAATCTTCACTCCTGCGAATCTCTATTTTTTCTCAGATTAGCTTCAGATTGACTAATTCAAGTGCATTTGAGTTTGACAATTGGTTGAGTTTGTTTAGGTTTTCGTGCTTTTGTTGCTACGCCAAAGAAAGGCATCGGGTGAACCTATTTTTATAAATAATTTATGCATAAATGTTTAGAAATAAATCGGAACGTAAACTTCGAATGTTTTAAAATAAAATTAAACCAGTGAGTGGAAAACGCTTTGAAAAGTTACGAAGGCTTCACATTATTCGAATCGCACTAAAATCAACACAAAAAAGAGCAAGTGACGTTTTTATGTTCGATTAGACACACGAAATCTGAAATCTAAGAGCCAATTTGAAGATGCCCAATAGAATACCACATTAGTGTTCAAAAATTTAATTAATTATGTTCGAATTTTAAGTCGTCATTCCTGCTTTGTGTGTGAGAAATGTATTCTTCATTATCATGAATTCATTAGCAGCGCATCAACCTATCAGAGTGCAGTCAGCGCCGCCAAATCTGTAGCTCATTGTAATAAACACGTACATAAAAATAAGATCGTGTTATGTACGAAGTGATTATCACATTCGGCAGTCATTTGTACGTTGCATTAACGAACAAATTTTCTGTATTTTTGACAAGGGCATTTTTATTTGATCAAAAAAGAGAATGTAATAAAAGTAAAAAAACGTCTTCGTTTCGCTATTAGGAACGCCTTCGTTCGAGAGAAATTTCTGCAGAGTTAACTTGACCTCGACGCGACGCAGAAGACTTTCATGTTTTTTGTTTTGTTGTACTGACCAAGTCAAGTCCCACACCCATTGACGAGCTAAAAAAGGAATTTTTCATGTCAGCAATGACAAATTTGGTGGAATGTTTTTATTTCAATGTCGTTAACAGAAAACGTCAAAACTAGTAGGTGTAAGTAAATGCTGTTTAGGGACTAAGTCAATTAAAGGGGTTTCAGAAGCGTCCTACATTTGATAAAGCGTTCAATTTCACTTATTTTCAAAAAGATGAGTCCGGAATACGGGCTGTCAAAAATGAGTCGAAATTACTCTAAAACGTCCCGAAGGTAACGCTTCCTTCTGCTTATTAACTGCCTCATTTTGGCACATTACCTCGTGTAAAGGAAGATATTGATCTCTCAGGTCGTGTGTATTGTTTGAATGCGGGTAATGTGACTCACGTCTTTAGGGACTAAAACCACAATCCCATACTAAACAAGACGCGATTTACTAAACTGGCCTCGGAAAAATTCAAAAGTCCAACCAATTCAATTTTTAAATTATGCAACATTTATTCACCATATCCTTGTACAAATACTTTCTGTTTAACCATAGAATCCTCCGCGATGTCCTCCGAACCCGCCATATCCGTGATATCCACCGTGACCGCCGTATCCTCCACGGTAGCCGCCGAAACCACGTCCATATCCGCCATATCCGCCATAGCCGCCATATCCACCATGGCCCCCGTAACCGCCAAAGCGTCCATATCCAAATTGACGGGCTAGTCGGTCAGATTCGTTCTCGTGTCCAGTGGCACTATCAGCGGCGAGTAATGCGTCAGCAGCTTGCTCCTCAACAGCTTGCTCCTCAACAGCTTGCTCCTCAACAGCAGACAATTGCTGTGGTTCGGCTTCCACTTCGACAGGCAGAGCCTGGATGACTGTGGCAATCACTGCCAGACAAACAAAAGTAACTAGGAAACGCATCTTGTGGTTGTGATTGCGGTCGATAGGAACACACTCTTCTACAGATATCGTTATAGAGACCTTCAACTTCAGGTGAGATTATGATGAGAATTGAAGCGGATCGCATCGTTTATATATCTTGGCTTCTTCCGGAGACGACGACATAAATCCAAATTTAACGCGATTCACAGCCATGGCGTCTAGGAGTTAGAAAGGGAAGATGTAAAGAATGCGCAACAACTCTTAATGGATACACGATGTTGTTTCACCAGGTTCACCTTTTCTGTATCTCCGAAAGCTGAATGTAATTGAGTGGGGGGAGAGCGGCAGCTTTGGGGGTTGGATTTGATTTATTTCCCATATATCCGCTTTCACCTTTGTTGTGTTTTTGTTCTTATCACTAAATTTGGAGTTTGCTAGTTTTTTTTTGTTCGCTTAACGCCAGACTGAAACGATCGCAGACGCACACCAGTTGCACAGGTGTGTGGGTGCGTGCGTACCTAGCTGTTGGTGTGGTTTGGAAAGTAGATCCAAAATGTAAGATCGGCCGTGAAATTGGGTGCTTTGTTTAAGCCTATTAGCAATTATCACTCATGTGACAACCAATATGGTTGATTTGTTTTTGGAAGCTTGTGTTTATGACGGGTGCAGTCCAAACGTGCGTCCGAGTATGGCGTACATAGTCTTATTGGGATTGATGTTCCTGGAAGCGGCGTTTAATCTGCCATATCAAGGTTGCAACAGATGGCATTGTTGGTGCGCAATATCAAATGAGGGAAACACTTTGTGATCTCTCTTATGGATTTTTTTTGATGGCGTTCGATGGCTTGACGCATTTTTAACAGCCTGTGCTGCGTCCAGTAAAATGGAAGTGAACTGCAAATATTTTAGCTTGCAATAATCAAAGAGGGGTGCTTCTTCATCCTGTCAAAATGACGTAGGACTCCTCATGTTCTGGTAGGACATGATCTAAGAACTAATGTTGGCAGTGCCGGCCTTGCTGCTTAGCTCTACTGACGTCTAGTTCTTCCGCAGGGTTCTTAGAATAATATCCTTGTGGTCTCAGACAGATCGTCTGTTTAGGGTGCAATGTTAAAGTTTGTTTGGTGGATTAAGTTGTAATGTAATAACTAGTGGGTTAGCACCAAGGACTTTAACTACCCAAGGCTAAAGCTTTTTATAACATGAATGATGGATACACAAAATAACGAGATTTGGTTTAAACTTTTTCACATTCTCTTCGTTTGTGCGTCACAATAGGTAGTCAAAAGGGAAATCGTATGCATACCACTGCCTTAAGGGAAAGATTTCGCCATAAGTACTTTGGATTTTGTCCAACCCTACACAGATTCGTCACAACATAACATCTCACACATATCTGTGTCGAGAGATTGACAAAGCTTACTATAAGAACAAGGGAAAAATGTTTTAATCTTGTGTGTCTTTGATTTTGATAAAGTCCATTACAACATTCTGTCAGATTTGTATATGTTGTGTCTTTTTTCTTGTTAAAATCATTCCTTGATTTGGTACTCAATCACAATCACACCTAACCCCACTTTTTTCTCTTCAGTTTCAATGCAAATTTGACTGCAACGCTTCACTAAGTTCTGTCAATGCCATCGGGGCTTAAGAAATACAATTAGAGCAACTGAGGTATGAAAATGTTGACTTTTTAAAGTCCGCCATTGTGAACTACACGAGCGACAGACTTGACAAACGAACAAAACGAATGGCCTAGGGTCCCTACCGACCTGTCGCGCCAACTATTTTATTTTTTTTAGACTTTCAGGAAACGTCGCTTTTTTATTGCCGTCGTTTTGATAGCTCTGCTAAACTGTTTGATAAATAACACCTGCCATCTTTTGTTGCCCGAATAAGTTTTAGTTTTGACCATGCCTTGTCAAATGAGTGTTTGGTGTGAAATTGTATTCGCGTAATAATGAAGCTTATTGCTTCTCCTAGCGATCCAATTTGCTTGTTGTTTTTCTTTATTATGAAAATGAAGTCATTTGGTGAGCCACACGCATATATTTCTGTGGCAGTTCATGTGGAGCAGCCGTCGAATTGTCATTAATAATTATTACTAAGTCAAAACCTCTGATTCACGGTGATCTCCCTTACAGCGCTTGACACTGTACTGTGAAGTGTTCGCGGAACATCTTTAACCTAACAGTAGACAACTCATTAATAGTTCGTTTGCCTACTTGAAAGTGGCTAACGAGTTCCCCAATCTACTAATTTACACAGATAGCTCTTGTTCTATCTGTTGTGCGCTTCTGCTCTCTGAAAAATAGATTCAATTTTGATTATTCACAATCGCCGGCAAGACAGTCACGAGAAAAGGTTATTCACATCTATTTCAGATGACCGCGTCTGTGAAATCCACCAAATAATCGACAACAATGAGAAAACTGGTTTCCGCAGACAAAATCAAATTCAAATCTTCTTTACTCAGCCCCGGCAGTAGAAGCTCCTTTTAAGATGAGTTGCCATAGAATATCGCTTTGTCATTTATTACTGAATCATGCCCACTAATGACCTTCTAGTACACGGCTTTTTTCCTTTCTTGTCTCACTTTTATTGTACTAATTGTGATTGTTCTTCTCGTTTGCTTCGGGAGTCATTAACAATTTATGTTCTTAAGGAATTTTATAAACAACCAACGAAACAAGAAAGTGGGAGGGAAACCAATTATTTATTCCATTTCTAACGCACGCAGAAAACAAAACAAAAATTCGTTTGTTTTGTTTTTTGTTTTGTGCTGCTGTCGATGGAAAAACCCATCGTATGGAAAGAACAGAAATGTTGAAACTTTCACGAGCAGCCAACCGCAAAAGTAAGTATGTATTGTTATAAAAAGATGTGATAATAATAATAAAAAAAATCAGCACTAATAATACACGATAACTTAATCAAAATTAAGACGATACTTTATTTCTTGCGTTCAGTTGGTTGTTCACCCTTCCACGAGTCGTTCACGAATCCCTCTTAAGAATTCCAGTCAAAAATAATAATATTCAAAATGCAATTCAACCGAACGAGTTCACTGTTTTGGTCATGTCCTATTTTGCAGCTGCGTTGTTAACTTCCCGCGACGTGCGTCTAGAAGGGTAGGAAGTAATATAAAAAAAAACTGTGTTAATGCTAACAGTATAGGCACAATAGGCTACTCTTGAAGCCGCAGTGCCAGAGCCCTTCGAAGGCTCTCCCGTCTTTTAATCTAATCTAACAGTATAGTGTTCAGCTTCACTCTTTCGACTCGTTGCAAACTTAGCGCAATATTGTATTTTTTCAAGTGCGTCGTCTAAATTGAAGGAAATATTTGAACGGCTTGTATACTACCATGTATAAAGTTGTAAGGGGTTTTCCAAGAGACTTCATTCAGCAAGTCGAATGACTGATTGGTGATGCGATTTCAATCGACCAACCACGACCAGTGAGTGGCAGAGGGTGTGTTTGTTTAATGTTTAATGTTTCCAATTTGCCGTTTGATTAATGGAACCTTTGCCATTTAAAGCGGATAAGAAACCCATCTTTAATCTTCAACTATTCAGAGAACCAGGCGGGCTTGTGCAATTAGTATTTCTCTGCCATAACATTTTTCTATTTATAAATGCCTTTGTATGGGAAACCGGTTTTTTTTGACGTTTCAAATTGAGAAAACCCGTTGCAACTGGGTGCACTGATCTCAGTTGAAAATAAGACGGCATTAGAGAGTTGCGTTCTTTAGAGCAACCTATTTTACTGCATCGGCTGTTTTATATTGAGACTTAAACCTATTTTCCTGTATTCATAATTAAGTCGCGATATTTATGGGTATATCATATGAATTGAATTCGAATACCTATCATTTGAAGTTAAGTATTGGCGAAACTAAACCGACCCCAGCGGTAGGTAGCTGTAGCTCAAATGAATAGTACTTAGAAAATTGCTGTTGATTGTTATCGTCGTTGGCTGACAGTGACTAATTCATGAGAGAGTAATGTGTAGTTGGCTTCGCCTTTAATTCTAATATCGCAATCACAATAAGTATATATATATATATGTAGTTGGCGCAACAGGTCTGTAGGGACCCAAGGCCTAGCTTCTCACAACCATTCGTTTTTGGAACGAATGGAAGGGATCTACAATTTTATGCCGATTCCAAACGAATCACAATAAGTAGCCTTAAGTAAAATTTATTGACAAATGTGTACCATTCAAAGACTTGCAGGTTTTTTAAAGTATGAGCAGGCGCTGAAAAAAGACTGTGTGTAGTTTTTACATCGGCAGAGAAACGTTTTTCCTGTTTACAAAACTCTTTACAAACCGACATCTAACTATAACGACTCCACCCGGAAATACCCGTGTAGACACAAATACATTGGAAATCACACAACAGGATCATTTGACGTGACGCTGACTATTGAATACTTTTTAAGAACAAGACCAGTGTTTCCTAGCTGACGCAACTGACAGCTGAGATTTGTGTTGTGAGGGAGAGAGGGAATTATTGTTTAGCAACTGTTGAAACTTCAAAAAAATGCTTTGCAGCAACTACTTCTTTATTTTGAGGTTAAATTCAAATGTATATTTTGTTCGTTGCTTTGTCAAACGCATTTTCATGTTGTGGATTGTGAGTAAAAATTGACATTTGGCTCTTATTTAGTGTTGTGGGTGCTTATCAAAAGCATTGCGTTTGAAGAATTAAATACGGTCCAGACCAAAGAGGATCTAAACTAGAGGGCCAACTGCCGTGCACCTACCCGATTTTCCCCGCAAATTTTGAACGACAGCCCTCTCTCGCGCGCTGTAGGTATAAGAGGCTGACAACACGCATTGACAGAGAAAGTCAAAAAAGCTGTCAAAATTTGTTGTAAGTAGTTAAACCTGAATAAATCTGTAAATAAAATTTTGTGAAACTGAATTTAGCTGAAAGAATTTTGAGCCTAAAACGTTATTCGTCTTTAACAAAATCTAAGCAGGACTGTACTTTATGGTTTTTTTTTATGTTGTAATGGCAAACATGGTGAGATATTTTTCAAAGGCAGTATAAGAGAAAAGGGGAATTTTTGGTCATAAATGTGGGAAATTCAGTACTTGAAGTCTGGTATCACTGGTGCCCTTGTGTTGGATACGAAGACAATTCAAGGCGCAGTGTGATATTGTACATTTCGCACCTTTCTGATGACATATCGATGTCACTGTACAGCTTGTAGAGTTCGATGTTAAAAATCCTTAAGAGAAAGTGGCCGCGTTCCACTGCCCGCTAGATGACCAGTGGTATGAAAAACTCCATATACAAAAATTGACATTTTACAATTTGCGCTAGATGTGTAGCACTTTTTGTGAAATATCCCTTACAGGGAAATTTCTCAATCTAGCGCAAAACTACCCGCTGCATTGAGAGAAAAACAAAACAAAAAATAAACACACGTCAAAGGAAATCGTTCAAACGTTTACAAAATAAAAAAAATACGAAACCGAGCAATTGCAATTGTGATAAAATCGGTATAACGTAATTAAAATAGGAATTCAGACATTGTTGTCAACAATTATTACATAAAACAAATTATTGTGCGAAAAAGAGTGTGAAATGTTATTTTGCCACTGGCGCTGTCGTTCTAGCGCAAGCGTTCCTTCATCTGGGATAGTTTGTGCTAGACGTCTAGCGGGCAGTGGAACCCGGCCAGTCACTCGCAAAATTTAGTGATGACAAAACTTTCAAGATACATATCTTTATTCGCTTTTGGTAAATGTCTATCATCCGTACCATAGAGGAGATCTGCGACTGATGAGGGATCGGATGGATGGTTCTTTGCAGGCTCTTACTAGTCTTAGGCCAAAGAAACAGAAAGGCGATTTTCAAGGGGCTTTCTCTTCGATGTAGATTAAGGCGATGTTGTGCCCGTCTCCTATTTAAATGTAGACACCGTTCCGAAAAAGAGTGTGAAATGTTATTTTGCCGCTGGCGCTGTCGTTCTAGCGCAAGCGTTCCTTCATCTGGGATAGTTTGTGCTAGACGTCTAGCGGGCAGTGGAACCCGGCCAGTCACTCGCAAAATTTTGCGATGACAAAACTTTCAAGATACATATCTTTATTCGCTTTTGGTAAATGTCTATCATCCGTACCATAGAGGAGATCTGCGACTGATGAGGGATCGGATGGATGGTTCTTTGCAGGCTCTTACTAGTCTTAGGCCAAAGAAACAGAAAGGCGATTTTCAAGGGGCTTTCTCTTCGATGTAGATTAAGGCAATGTTGTGCCCGTCTCCTATTTAAATGTAGACACCGTTCCAGAGTTTTGAACAACCTGCTGCCAAGGTCAATTGAAAATCAGATATAGTTCGCTCTATAAGTGCTTTCATATATGCCGGCTGAAAATCGATAAGAAAAGCACGATGGGTATCGATTCGGGGCTAGGTTTTCTCTCCGGTCTGTTTGAAAATTTAATCGATTTAAGACTACAAAAACAACTTTTCCATACTTGAATGCACACATTCCCACTTTTATTTTGAACTTAATAACTTATAGAAACTAAAATAAGTTAACTTCTTGCTAGGATGGTCTTCAACCCCGATAGTGATGGTGTCCTCCATATCCTGGGCGATGACCACCATCACCACCATAACTGCCATAGTCGCCATGGCCACCATGGCCGCCTTGGCCGCCATGGCCGCTTTGGCCGCCATGGCCGCCTTGGCTGCCATAGCCGCCTTGGCCGCTATGGCCGCCTTGGCTGCCATAGCCGCCGGATCCACCTCCATAATGACCACCACCGTATCCACCGTAATGCGAACCTCCTCCATAACCTCCATAGTTGTGATTATATCCCGGCCGTCCGTACTGTCTGCCCTCACGCTGTCCTACATCGGCCTGATCATCCTCCAAGGGATAGGCCGCAACCAATGCACCAAAAATTAAGCAAACTTGCAAAATCACAAAAAACTTCTTCATCTTTGACTTTGATATAGATTCTATCTTGCGTTGTTGGATGTACAACACTGGATACTGTCCATGGGATGTTAAAAGACTTATATACGTTCGCAGATCAAGAAGTGAAAGGCGTCGTCCCATGGGGTTTTCCTGATGGTTAGAAAGTCTTTGCATGAATTAAACATTTTGACTTTGGTTCCTTATTTTTATGTCTTCGCTTAGAATTTCAATAAATATACAAATAATTAACAGAATTCGTCACAAAAAGAGGTCCAAAAATGCTTTGCAACTGATTAGCACCATTCGGGCTTTTTAGTAGTGGCCGCAGGAGGCGCCCAGCGCTTGACCCAGAGCTGCAGCCTGGTTCGGATCGATGTTGTTAAGGTTCAGGCTTGATGGATTTTGGTATCCACCAATGAAGCCAGGTCCAGGACGGTCCACGCCAGGGTATCCGCCAGGTCCGGGTCTTATGGCCCCGGAATATCCAACGGCGGCGCCTGGTCCGTATCTTGGGAAACTACCTCCGTAGCCACCTTGGAACGGTGGGTAGCCACCGGGCACTCCAGGGCGGCCATTGTAGCCGCCTTGCTGATATCCACCCTGTCCGAACCCGCCTTGCTGGTAGCCGCTCTGCCCATAGCCACCTGGACGGTTTCCACCTTATTTATAGCCGCCTTGCCCAAAGCCACCTTGTCCAAAGCCACCTTGTCCGAATCCGCCTTGTCCGAGTCCGCCCTGATAATAGCCACCGGCGCCTCCACCTGGATAGCTCCCAGGGCTGCCTGGATAGCCACCAGGTCTGCCAGTGTTACCACCAGGCTCTCCGTATCCTCCGCCGAAACCGTATGGTCCGCCACCGAAGAACCGCCTTCTTGCAGGTTTTTTAAAGTATGAGCAGACGCTGAAAAAAGACTGTGTGTAGTTTTTACATCGGCAGAGAAACATGTTTCCTGTTTACAAAACTCTTTACAAACCGACATCTAACTATAACGACTCCACCCGGAAATACCCGTGTAGACACAAATACATTGGACATCACACAACAGGATCATTTGATGTGACGCTGACTATTGAATACTTTTTAAGAACAAGACCAGTGTTTCCTAGCTGACGCAACTGACAGCTGAGATTTGTGTTGTGAGGGAGAGAGGGAATTATTGTTTAGCAACTGTTGAAACTTCAAAAAAATGCTTTGCAGCAACTACTTCTTTATTTTGAGGTTAAGTTCAAATGTATATTTTGTTCGTTGCTTTGTCAAACGCATTTTCATGTTGTGGATTGTGAGTAAAAATTGACATTTGGCTCTTATTTAGTGTTGTGGGTGCTTATCAAAAGCATTGCGTTTGAAGAATTAAATACGGTCCAGACCAAAGAGGATCTAAACTAGAGGGCCAACTGCCGTGCACCTACCCGATTTTCCCCGCAAATTTTGAACGACAGCCCTCTCTCGCGCGCTGTAGGTATAAGAGGCTGACAACACGCATTGACAGAGAAAGTCAAAAAAGCTGTCAAAATTTGTTGTAAGTAGTTAAACCTGAATAAATCTGTAAATAAAATTTTGTGAAACTGAATTCAGCTGAAAGAATTTTGAGCCTAAAACGTTACTCGTCTTTAACAAAATCTAAGCAGGACTGTACTTTATGTTTTTTTTTTTATGTTGTAATGGCAAACATGGTGAGATATTTTTCAAAGGCAGTATAAGAGAAAAGGGGAATTTTTGGTCATAAATGTGGGAAATTCAGTACTTGAAGTCTGGTATCACTGGTGCCCTTGTGTTGGATACGAAGACAATTCAAGGCGCAGTGTGATATTGTACATTTCGCACCTTTCTGATGACATATCGATGTCACTGTACAGCTTGTAGAGTTCGATGTTAAAAATCCTTAAGAGAAAGTGGCCGCGTTCCACTGCCCGCTAGATGACCAGTGGTATGAAAAACTCCATATACAAAAATTGACATTTTACAATTTGCGCTAGATGTGTAGCACTTTTTGTGAAATATCCCTTACAGGGAAATTTCTCAATCTAGCGCAAAACTACCCGCTGCATTGAGAGAAAAACAAAACAAAAAATAAACACACGTCAAAGGAAATCGTTCAAACGTTTACAAAATAAAAAAAATACGAAACCGAGCAATTGCAATTGTGATAAAATCGGTATAACGTAATTAAAATAGGAATTCAGACATTGTTGTCAACAATTATTACATACAACAAATTATTGTGCGAAAAAGAGTGTGAAATGTTATTTTGCCACTGGCGCTGTCGTTCTAGCGCAAGCGTTCCTTCATCTGGGATAGTTTGTGCTAGACGTCTAGCGGGCAGTGGAACCCGGCCAGTCACTCGCAAAATTTAGTGATGACAAAACTTTCAAGATACATATCTTTATTCGCTTTTGGTAAATGTCTATCATCCGTACCATAGAGGAGATCTGCGACTGATGAGGGATCGGATGGATGGTTCTTTGCAGGCTCTTACTAGTCTTAGGCCAAAGAAACAGAAAGGCGATTTTCAAGGGGCTTTCTCTTCGATGTAGATTAAGGCGATGTTGTGCCCGTCTCCTATTTAAATGTAGACACCGTTCCGAAAAAGAGTGTGAAATGTTATTTTGCCGCTGGCGCTGTCGTTCTAGCGCAAGCGTTCCTTCATCTGGGATAGTTTGTGCTAGACGTCTAGCGGGCAGTGGAACCCGGCCAGTCACTCGCAAAATTTTGCGATGACAAAACTTTCAAGATACATATCTTTATTCGCTTTTGGTAAATGTCTATCATCCGTACCATAGAGGAGATCTGCGACTGATGAGGGATCGGATGGATGGTTCTTTGCAGGCTCTTACTAGTCTTAGGCCAAAGAAACAGAAAGGCGATTTTCAAGGGGCTTTCTCTTCGATGTAGATTAAGGCAATGTTGTGCCCGTCTCCTATTTAAATGTAGACACCGTTCCAGAGTTTTGAACAACCTGCTGCCAAGGTCAATTGAAAATCAGATATAGTTCGCTCTATAAGTGCTTTCATATATGCCGGCTGAAAATCGATAAGAAAAGCACGACGGGTATCGATTCGGGGCTAGGTTTTCTCTCCGGTCTGTTTGAAAATTTAATCGATTTAAGACTACAAAAACAACTTTTCCATACTTGAATGCACACATTCCCACTTTTATTTTGAACTTAATAACTTATAGAAACTAAAATAAGTTAACTTCTTGCTAGGATGGTCTTCAACCCCGATAGTGATGGTGTCCTCCATATCCTGGGCGATGACCACCATCACCACCATAACTGCCATAGTCGCCATGGCCGCCATGGCCGCCTTGGCCGCCATGGCCGCTTTGGCCGCCATGGCCGCCTTGGCTGCCATAGCCGCCTTGGCCGCCTTGGCTGCCATAGCCGCCTTGGCCGCTATGGCCGCCTTGGCTGCCATAGCCGCCGGATCCACCTCCATAATGACCACCACCGTATCCACCGTAATGCGAACCTCCTCCATAACCTCCATAGTTGTGATTATATCCCGGCCGTCCGTACTGTCTGCCCTCACGCTGTCCTACATCGGCCTGATCATCCTCCAAGGGATAGGCCGCAACCAATGCACCAAAAATTAAGCAAACTTGCAAAATCACAAAAAACTTCTTCATCTTTGACTTTGATATAGATTCTATCTTGCGTTGTTGGATGTACAACACTGGATACTGTCCATGGGATGTTAAAAGACTTATATACGTTCGCAGATCAAGAAGTGAAAGGCGTCGTCCCATGGGGTTTTCCTGATGGTTAGAAAGTCTTTGCATGAATTAAACATTTTGACTTTGGTTCCTTATTTTTATGTCTTCGCTTAGAATTTCAATAAATATACAAATAATTAACAGAATTCGTCACAAAAAGAGGTCCAAAAATGCTTTGCAACTGATTAGCACCATTCGGGCTTTTTAGTAGTGGCCGCAGGAGGCGCCCAGCGCTTGACCCAGAGCTGCAGCCTGGTTCGGATCGATGTTGTTAAGGTTCAGGCTTGATGGATTTTGGTATCCACCAATGAAGCCAGGTCCAGGACGGTCCACGCCAGGGTATCCGCCAGGTCCGGGTCTTATCGCCCCGGAATATCCAACGGCGGCGCCTGGTCCGTATCTTGGGAAACTACCTCCGTAGCCACCTTGGAACGGTGGGTAGCCACCGGGCACTCCAGGGCGGCACTTTTCGCGTCTTGCTGATATCCACCCTGTCCGAACCCGCCTTGCTGGTAGCCGCTCTGCCCATAGCCACCTGGACGGTTTCCACCTTTTTTATAGCCGCCTTGCCCAAAGCCACCTTGTCCAAAGCCACCTTGTCCGAATCCGCCTTGTCCGAGTCCGCCCTGATAATAGCCACCGGCGCCTCCACCTGGATAGCTCCCAGGGCTGCCTGGATAGCCACCAGGTCTGCCAGTGTTACCACCAGGCTCTCCGTATCCTCCGCCGAAACCGTATGGTCCGCCACCGAAGAACCGCCTTCTTGCAGGTTTTTTAAAGTATGAGCAGACGCTGAAAAAAGACTGTGTGTAGTTTTTACATCGGCAGAGAAACATGTTTCCTGTTTACAAAACTCTTTACAAACCGACATCTAACTATAACGACTCCACCCGGAAATACCCGTGTAGACACAAATACATTGGACATCACACAACAGGATCATTTGATGTGACGCTGACTATTGAATACTTTTTAAGAACAAGACCAGTGTTTCCTAGCTGACGCAACTGACAGCTGAGATTTGTGTTGTGAGGGAGAGAGGGAATTATTGTTTAGCAACTGTTGAAACTTCAAAAAAATGCTTTGCAGCAACTACTTCTTTATTTTGAGGTTAAATTCAAATGTATATTTTGTTCGTTGCTTTGTCAAACGCATTTTCATGTTGTGGATTGTGAGTAAAAATTGACATTTGGCTCTTATTTAGTGTTGTGGGTGCTTATCAAAAGCATTGCGTTTGAAGAATTAAATACGGTCCAGACCAAAGAGGATCTAAACTAGAGGGCCAACTGCCGTGCACCTACCCGATTTTCCCCGCAAATTTTGAACGACAGCCCTCTCTCGCGCGCTGTAGGTATAAGAGGCTGACAACACGCATTGACAGAGAAAGTCAAAAAAGCTGTCAAAATTTGTTGTAAGTAGTTAAACCTGAATAAATCTGTAAATAAAATTTTGTGAAACTGAATTCAGCTGAAAGAATTTTGAGCCTAAAACGTTACTCGTCTTTAACAAAATCTAAGCAGGACTGTACTTTATGTTTTTTTTTTTATGTTGTAATGGCAAACATGGTGAGATATTTTTCAAAGGCAGTATAAGAGAAAAGGGGAATTTTTGGTCATAAATGTGGGAAATTCAGTACTTGAAGTCTGGTATCACTGGTGCCCTTGTGTTGGATACGAAGACAATTCAAGGCGCAGTGTGATATTGTACATTTCGCACCTTTCTGATGACATATCGATGTCACTGTACAGCTTGTAGAGTTCGATGTTAAAAATCCTTAAGAGAAAGTGGCCGCGTTCCACTGCCCGCTAGATGACCAGTGGTATGAAAAACTCCATATACAAAAATTGACATTTTACAATTTGCGCTAGATGTGTAGCACTTTTTGTGAAATATCCCTTACAGGGAAATTTCTCAATCTAGCGCAAAACTACCCGCTGCATTGAGAGAAAAACAAAACAAAAAATAAACACACGTCAAAGGAAATCGTTCAAACGTTTACAAAATAAAAAAAATACGAAACCGAGCAATTGCAATTGTGATAAAATCGGTATAACGTAATTAAAATAGGAATTCAGACATTGTTGTCAACAATTATTACATACAACAAATTATTGTGCGAAAAAGAGTGTGAAATGTTATTTTGCCACTGGCGCTGTCGTTCTAGCGCAAGCGTTCCTTCATCTGGGATAGTTTGTGCTAGACGTCTAGCGGGCAGTGGAACCCGGCCAGTCACTCGCAAAATTTAGTGATGACAAAACTTTCAAGATACATATCTTTATTCGCTTTTGGTAAATGTCTATCATCCGTACCATAGAGGAGATCTGCGACTGATGAGGGATCGGATGGATGGTTCTTTGCAGGCTCTTACTAGTCTTAGGCCAAAGAAACAGAAAGGCGATTTTCAAGGGGCTTTCTCTTCGATGTAGATTAAGGCGATGTTGTGCCCGTCTCCTATTTAAATGTAGACACCGTTCCGAAAAAGAGTGTGAAATGTTATTTTGCCGCTGGCGCTGTCGTTCTAGCGCAAGCGTTCCTTCATCTGGGATAGTTTGTGCTAGACGTCTAGCGGGCAGTGGAACCCGGCCAGTCACTCGCAAAATTTTGCGATGACAAAACTTTCAAGATACATATCTTTATTCGCTTTTGGTAAATGTCTATCATCCGTACCATAGAGGAGATCTGCGACTGATGAGGGATCGGATGGATGGTTCTTTGCAGGCTCTTACTAGTCTTAGGCCAAAGAAACAGAAAGGCGATTTTCAAGGGGCTTTCTCTTCGATGTAGATTAAGGCAATGTTGTGCCCGTCTCCTATTTAAATGTAGACACCGTTCCAGAGTTTTGAACAACCTGCTGCCAAGGTCAATTGAAAATCAGATATAGTTCGCTCTATAAGTGCTTTCATATATGCCGGCTGAAAATCGATAAGAAAAGCACGATGGGTATCGATTCGGGGCTAGGTTTTCTCTCCGGTCTGTTTGAAAATTTAATCGATTTAAGACTACAAAAACAACTTTTCCATACTTGAATGCACACATTCCCACTTTTATTTTGAACTTAATAACTTATAGAAACTAAAATAAGTTAACTTCTTGCTAGGATGGTCTTCAACCCCGATAGTGATGGTGTCCTCCATATCCTGGGCGATGACCACCATCACCACCATAACTGCCATAGTCGCCATGGCCGCCATGGCCGCCTTGGCCGCCATGGCCGCTTTGGCCGCCATGGCCGCCTTGGCTGCCATAGCCGCCTTGGCCGCCTTGGCTGCCATAGCCGCCTTGGCCGCTATGGCCGCCTTGGCTGCCATAGCCGCCGGATCCACCTCCATAATGACCACCACCGTATCCACCGTAATGCGAACCTCCTCCATAACCTCCATAGTTGTGATTATATCCCGGCCGTCCGTACTGTCTGCCCTCACGCTGTCCTACATCGGCCTGATCATCCTCCAAGGGATAGGCCGCAACCAATGCACCAAAAATTAAGCAAACTTGCAAAATCACAAAAAACTTCTTCATCTTTGACTTTGATATAGATTCTATCTTGCGTTGTTGGATGTACAACACTGGATACTGTCCATGGGATGTTAAAAGACTTATATACGTTCGCAGATCAAGAAGTGAAAGGCGTCGTCCCATGGGGTTTTCCTGATGGTTAGAAAGTCTTTGCATGAATTAAACATTTTGACTTTGGTTCCTTATTTTTATGTCTTCGCTTAGAATTTCAATAAATATACAAATAATTAACAGAATTCGTCACAAAAAGAGGTCCAAAAATGCTTTGCAACTGATTAGCACCATTCGGGCTTTTTAGTAGTGGCCGCAGGAGGCGCCCAGCGCTTGACCCAGAGCTGCAGCCTGGTTCGGATCGATGTTGTTAAGGTTCAGGCTTGATGGATTTTGGTATCCACCAATGAAGCCAGGTCCAGGACGGTCCACGCCAGGGTATCCGCCAGGTCCGGGTCTTATCGCCCCGGAATATCCAACGGCGGCGCCTGGTCCGTATCTTGGGAAACTACCTCCGTAGCCACCTTGGAACGGTGGGTAGCCACCGGGCACTCCAGGGCGGCACTTTTCGCGTCTTGCTGATATCCACCCTGTCCGAACCCGCCTTGCTGGTAGCCGCTCTGCCCATAGCCACCTGGACGGTTTCCACCTTTTTTATAGCCGCCTTGCCCAAAGCCACCTTGTCCAAAGCCACCTTGTCCGAATCCGCCTTGTCCGAGTCCGCCCTGATAATAGCCACCGGCGCCTCCACCTGGATAGCTCCCAGGGCTGCCTGGATAGCCACCAGGTCTGCCAGTGTTACCACCAGGCTCTCCGTATCCTCCGCCGAAACCGTATGGTCCGCCACCGAAGAACCGCCTTCTTGCAGGTTTTTTAAAGTATGAGCAGGCGCTGAAAAAAGAATGTGTGTAGTTTTTACATCGGCAGAGAAACATGTTTCCTGTTTACAAAACTCTTTACAAACCGACATCTAACTATAACGACTCCACCCGGAAATACCCGTGTAGACACAAATACATTGGACATCACACAACAGGATCATTTGATGTGACGCTGACTATTGAATACTTTTTAAGAACAAGACCAGTGTTTCCTAGCTGACGCAACTGACAGCTGAGATTTGTGTTGTGAGGGAGAGAGGGAATTATTGTTTAGCAACTGTTGAAACTTCAAAAAAATGCTTTGCAGCAACTACTTCTTTATTTTGAGGTTAAATTCAAATGTATATTTTGTTCGTTGCTTTGTCAAACGCATTTTCATGTTGTGGATTGTGAGTAAAAATTGACATTTGGCTCTTATTTAGTGTTGTGGGTGCTTATCAAAAGCATTGCGTTTGAAGAATTAAATACGGTCCAGACCAAAGAGGATCTAAACTAGAGGGCCAACTGCCGTGCACCTACCCGATTTTCCCCGCAAATTTTGAACGACAGCCCTCTCTCGCGCGCTGTAGGTATAAGAGGCTGACAACACGCATTGACAGAGAAAGTCAAAAAAGCTGTCAAAATTTGTTGTAAGTAGTTAAACCTGAATAAATCTGTAAATAAAATTTTGTGAAACTGAATTCAGCTGAAAGAATTTTGAGCCTAAAACGTTACTCGTCTTTAACAAAATCTAAGCAGGACTGTACTTTATGTTTTTTTTTTTTATGTTGTAATGGCAAACATGGTGAGATATTTTTCAAAGGCAGTATAAGAGAAAAGGGGAATTTTTGGTCATAAATGTGGGAAATTCAGTACTTGAAGTCTGGTATCACTGGTGCCCTTGTGTTGGATACGAAGACAATTCAAGGCGCAGTGTGATATTGTACATTTCGCACCTTTCTGATGACATATCGATGTCACTGTACAGCTTGTAGAGTTCGATGTTAAAAATCCTTAAGAGAAAGTGGCCGCGTTCCACTGCCCGCTAGATGACCAGTGGTATGAAAAACTCCATATACAAAAATTGACATTTTACAATTTGCGCTAGATGTGTAGCACTTTTTGTGAAATATCCCTTACAGGGAAATTTCTCAATCTAGCGCAAAACTACCCGCTGCATTGAGAGAAAAACAAAACAAAAAATAAACACACGTCAAAGGAAATCGTTCAAACGTTTACAAAATAAAAAAAATACGAAACCGAGCAATTGCAATTGTGATAAAATCGGTATAACGTAATTAAAATAGGAATTCAGACATTGTTGTCAACAATTATTACATACAACAAATTATTGTGCGAAAAAGAGTGTGAAATGTTATTTTGCCACTGGCGCTGTCGTTCTAGCGCAAGCGTTCCTTCATCTGGGATAGTTTGTGCTAGACGTCTAGCGGGCAGTGGAACCCGGCCAGTCACTCGCAAAATTTAGTGATGACAAAACTTTCAAGATACATATCTTTATTCGCTTTTGGTAAATGTCTATCATCCGTACCATAGAGGAGATCTGCGACTGATGAGGGATCGGATGGATGGTTCTTTGCAGGCTCTTACTAGTCTTAGGCCAAAGAAACAGAAAGGCGATTTTCAAGGGGCTTTCTCTTCGATGTAGATTAAGGCGATGTTGTGCCCGTCTCCTATTTAAATGTAGACACCGTTCCGAAAAAGAGTGTGAAATGTTATTTTGCCGCTGGCGCTGTCGTTCTAGCGCAAGCGTTCCTTCATCTGGGATAGTTTGTGCTAGACGTCTAGCGGGCAGTGGAACCCGGCCAGTCACTCGCAAAATTTTGCGATGACAAAACTTTCAAGATACATATCTTTATTCGCTTTTGGTAAATGTCTATCATCCGTACCATAGAGGAGATCTGCGACTGATGAGGGATCGGATGGATGGTTCTTTGCAGGCTCTTACTAGTCTTAGGCCAAAGAAACAGAAAGGCGATTTTCAAGGGGCTTTCTCTTCGATGTAGATTAAGGCGATGTTGTGCCCGTCTCCTATTTAAATGTAGACACCGTTCCAGAGTTTTGAACAACCTGCTGCCAAGGTCAATTGAAAATCAGATATAGTTCGCTCTATAAGTGCTTTCATATATGCCGGCTGAAAATCGATAAGAAAAGCACGATGGGTATCGATTCGGGGCTAGGTTTTCTCTCCGGTCTGTTTGAAAATTTAATCGATTTAAGACTACAAAAACAACTTTTCCATACTTGAATGCACACATTCCCACTTTTATTTTGAACTTAATAACTTATAGAAACTAAAATAAGTTAACTTCTTGCTAGGATGGTCTTCAACCCCGATAGTGATGGTGTCCTCCATATCCTGGGCGATGACCACCATCACCACCATAACTGCCATAGTCGCCATGGCCGCCATGGCCGCCTTGGCCGCCATGGCCGCTTTGGCCGCCATGGCCGCCTTGGCTGCCATAGCCGCCTTGGCCGCCTTGGCTGCCATAGCCGCCTTGGCCGCTATGGCCGCCTTGGCTGCCATAGCCGCCGGATCCACCTCCATAATGACCACCACCGTATCCACCGTAATGCGAACCTCCTCCATAACCTCCATAGTTGTGATTATATCCCGGCCGTCCGTACTGTCTGCCCTCACGCTGTCCTACATCGGCCTGATCATCCTCCAAGGGATAGGCCGCAACCAATGCACCAAAAATTAAGCAAACTTGCAAAATCACAAAAAACTTCTTCATCTTTGACTTTGATATAGATTCTATCTTGCGTTGTTGGATGTACAACACTGGATACTGTCCATGGGATGTTAAAAGACTTATATACGTTCGCAGATCAAGAAGTGAAAGGCGTCGTCCCATGGGGTTTTCCTGATGGTTAGAAAGTCTTTGCATGAATTAAACATTTTGACTTTGGTTCCTTATTTTTATGTCTTCGCTTAGAATTTCAATAAATATACAAATAATTAACAGAATTCGTCACAAAAAGAGGTCCAAAAATGCTTTGCAACTGATTAGCACCATTCGGGCTTTTTAGTAGTGGCCGCAGGAGGCGCCCAGCGCTTGACCCAGAGCTGCAGCCTGGTTCGGATCGATGTTGTTAAGGTTCAGGCTTGATGGATTTTGGTATCCACCAATGAAGCCAGGTCCAGGACGGTCCACGCCAGGGTATCCGCCAGGTCCGGGTCTTATCGCCCCGGAATATCCAACGGCGGCGCCTGGTCCGTATCTTGGGAAACTACCTCCGTAGCCACCTTGGAACGGTGGGTAGCCACCGGGCACTCCAGGGCGGCACTTTTCGCGTCTTGCTGATATCCACCCTGTCCGAACCCGCCTTGCTGGTAGCCGCTCTGCCCATAGCCACCTGGACGGTTTCCACCTTTTTTATAGCCGCCTTGCCCAAAGCCACCTTGTCCAAAGCCACCTTGTCCGAATCCGCCTTGTCCGAGTCCGCCCTGATAATAGCCACCGGCGCCTCCACCTGGATAGCTCCCAGGGCTGCCTGGATAGCCACCAGGTCTGCCAGTGTTACCACCAGGCTCTCCGTATCCTCCGCCGAAACCGTATGGTCCGCCACCGAAGAACCGCCTTCTTGCAGGTTTTTTAAAGTATGAGCAGGCGCTGAAAAAAGAATGTGTGTAGTTTTTACATCGGCAGAGAAACATGTTTCCTGTTTACAAAACTCTTTACAAACCGACATCTAACTATAACGACTCCACCCGGAAATACCCGTGTAGACACAAATACATTGGACATCACACAACAGGATCATTTGATGTGACGCTGACTATTGAATACTTTTTAAGAACAAGACCAGTGTTTCCTAGCTGACGCAACTGACAGCTGAGATTTGTGTTGTGAGGGAGAGAGGGAATTATTGTTTAGCAACTGTTGAAACTTCAAAAAAATGCTTTGCAGCAACTACTTCTTTATTTTGAGGTTAAATTCAAATGTATATTTTGTTCGTTGCTTTGTCAAACGCATTTTCATGTTGTGGATTGTGAGTAAAAATTGACATTTGGCTCTTATTTAGTGTTGTGGGTGCTTATCAAAAGCATTGCGTTTGAAGAATTAAATACGGTCCAGACCAAAGAGGATCTAAACTAGAGGGCCAACTGCCGTGCACCTACCCGATTTTCCCCGCAAATTTTGAACGACAGCCCTCTCTCGCGCGCTGTAGGTATAAGAGGCTGACAACACGCATTGACAGAGAAAGTCAAAAAAGCTGTCAAAATTTGTTGTAAGTAGTTAAACCTGAATAAATCTGTAAATAAAATTTTGTGAAACTGAATTCAGCTGAAAGAATTTTGAGCCTAAAACGTTACTCGTCTTTAACAAAATCTAAGCAGGACTGTACTTTATGTTTTTTTTTTTATGTTGTAATGGCAAACATGGTGAGATATTTTTCAAAGGCAGTATAAGAGAAAAGGGGAATTTTTGGTCATAAATGTGGGAAATTCAGTACTTGAAGTCTGGTATCACTGGTGCCCTTGTGTTGGATACGAAGACAATTCAAGGCGCAGTGTGATATTGTACATTTCGCACCTTTCTGATGACATATCGATGTCACTGTACAGCTTGTAGAGTTCGATGTTAAAAATCCTTAAGAGAAAGTGGCCGCGTTCCACTGCCCGCTAGATGACCAGTGGTATGAAAAACTCCATATACAAAAATTGACATTTTACAATTTGCGCTAGATGTGTAGCACTTTTTGTGAAATATCCCTTACAGGGAAATTTCTCAATCTAGCGCAAAACTACCCGCTGCATTGAGAGAAAAACAAAACAAAAAATAAACACACGTCAAAGGAAATCGTTCAAACGTTTACAAAATAAAAAAAATACGAAACCGAGCAATTGCAATTGTGATAAAATCGGTATAACGTAATTAAAATAGGAATTCAGACATTGTTGTCAACAATTATTACATACAACAAATTATTGTGCGAAAAAGAGTGTGAAATGTTATTTTGCCACTGGCGCTGTCGTTCTAGCGCAAGCGTTCCTTCATCTGGGATAGTTTGTGCTAGACGTCTAGCGGGCAGTGGAACCCGGCCAGTCACTCGCAAAATTTAGTGATGACAAAACTTTCAAGATACATATCTTTATTCGCTTTTGGTAAATGTCTATCATCCGTACCATAGAGGAGATCTGCGACTGATGAGGGATCGGATGGATGGTTCTTTGCAGGCTCTTACTAGTCTTAGGCCAAAGAAACAGAAAGGCGATTTTCAAGGGGCTTTCTCTTCGATGTAGATTAAGGCGATGTTGTGCCCGTCTCCTATTTAAATGTAGACACCGTTCCAGAGTTTTGAACAACCTGCTGCCAAGGTCAATTGAAAATCAGATATAGTTCGCTCTATAAGTGCTTTCATATATGCCGGCTGAAAATCGATAAGGAAAGCACGATGGGTATCGATTCGGGGCTAGGTTTTCTCTCCGGTCTGTTTGAAAATTTAATCGATTTAAGACTACAAAAACAACTTTTCCATACTTGAATGCACACATTCCCACTTTTATTTTGAACTTAATAACTTATAGAAACTAAAATAAGTTAACTTCTTGCTAGGATGGTCTTCAACCCCGATAGTGATGGTGTCCTCCATATCCTGGGCGATGACCACCATCACCGCCATAACTGCCATAGTCGCCATGGCCGTCATGGCCGCCTTGGCCGCCATGGCCGCTTTGGCCGCCATGGCCGCCTTGGCTGCCATAGCCGCCTTGGCTGCCATAGCCGCCTTGGCCGCTATGGCCGCCTTGGCTGCCATAGCCGCCGGATCCACCTCCATAATGACCACCACCGTATCCACCGTAATGCGAACCTCCTCCATAACCTCCATAGTTGTGATTATATCCCGGCCGTCCGTACTGTCTGCCCTCACGCTGTCCTACATCGGCCTGATCATCCTCCAAGGGATAGGCCGCAACCAATGCACCAAAAATTAAGCAAACTTGCAAAATCACAAAAAACTTCTTCATCTTTGACTTTGATATAGATTCTATCTTGCGTTGTTGGATGTACAACACTGGATACTGTCCATGGGATGTTAAAAGACTTATATACGTTCGCAGATCAAGAAGTGAAAGGCGTCGTCCCATGGGGTTTTCCTGATGGTTAGAAAGTCTTTGCATGAATTAAACATTTTGACTTTGGTTCCTTATTTTTATGTCTTCGCTTAGAATTACAATAAATATACAAATAATTAACAGAATTCGTCACAAAAAGAGGTTGATCAGCCGAGTAGTCCAAAAATGCTTTGCAACTGATTAGCACCATTCGGGCTGTTTAGTAGTGGCCGCAGTGAGGCGCCTAGCGCTTGACCCAGAGCTGCAGCCTGGTTCGGATCGATGTTGTTAAGGTTCAGGTTTGATGGATTTTGGTATCCACCAATGAAGCCGGGTCTAGGACGGTCCACGCCAGGGTATCCACCAGGTCCGGGTCTAATGGCCCCGGCATATCCACCAGCGGCGCCTGGTCCGTATCCTGGGAAACTACCTCCGTAGCCACCTTGGAACGGTGGGTAGCCACCGGGCACTCCAGGGCGGCCATTGTAGCCGCCTTGCTGATATCCTCCCTGTCCGAACCCGCCTTGCTGGTAGCCGCTCTGCCCATAGCCACCTGGACGGTTTCCACCTTGATTATAGCCGCCTTGCCCAAAGCCACCTTGTCCAAAGCCACCTTGTCCGAATCCGCCTTGTCCGAGTCCGCCCTGATAATAGCCACCGGCGCCTCCACCTGGATAGCTCCCAGGGCTGCCTGGATAGCCACCAGGTCTGCCAGTGTTACCACCAGGCTCTCCGTATCCTCCGCCGAAACCGTATGGTCCGCCACCGAAGAACCGCCCTTCTATTTGGGGATCCTTCGACTTCTTCTCGTTGTCCGAGTTCGAGGTGACACACGACCCCAGCGCCACCATCAGGCTAAGTAATATCACAACTTCGTACTTCATCTTGAGACAACAAACTCAATTCAACTTTTCTAGTTCTATCGATCGAATGACCTAATACTTGTCAGCTCCCCAGCTTATATCTACAGAAATCAAACTGCTCCGCTAAAGGTCACCTTGGGCGACCTTCTCGCTGCAAATGGACACAGTCAATGCGTTCAACACACGATAATACATCGTGGGTATTCCCATCTTAAAATTCGCTCCAAATTTGGCTGAAATTCGCCTTATCCATCACTTTGGTTGTATACACTTCCGAGACGGCGCCCGGCGTCTACGCCTGAGTTGGCAAAGGTAAACGCACTCGGTGCCATTGAAACTGAAAGCAGGTTTATGTGTTTTTTGGATATTTAGCATCACCAGCGTCGGATGTTGTCGCATGAGTAACTGTTCGTCTTGAGGAACATTTTGGACACTTGAAACGAGGAAGTAATCTTTGACATCTACCGATCGCCCACGTAGATTTTTGTGTTCGCTAATGATATTCTAAGTGGATGGGTGGAAACTGAATACTGTTTGCCAGTTGTGTGACATCGATTGTTGCGTCAATCGGGTGATGCTTTGGTTTCGCCCGACATAAGTATTGAGTTGCTGATGCCGACCGCATTAATGTTGCTGTTAATGCTGCTGAGATTGGTTACCGAAACGTTCAGGCGTATCACAGATAAGCTCAATGTAACACTGCCGAGAGATTGTGGTGTCAGTGTCAATGCCAAGGCATTTTTGCACAGTAGTAGATTGATGTCAAAGTGACACGTGACCAGTCGGTTGTAGTTAAATTGGCGTGATCAGGGCCAGCTCTTACCAATATCTACTCCAACGTACAACAGCTTTCGTGGGTTGTCCTCGGTTACGATCTACTCAGCAGAATATTTCATTATCAAGTTGAGTACCGCACTTAAGGCGTAATTTGTTTTCATCGAACCTCAGCAATTTATCATCAGTGTTCCCAGACTTTGAAGACTGGTTCCCCTTTTTCCATTAGCGAAATCATTAGTTTTTACTAAAATTCTAAAAACAAAAATCCTCTTTATTCCCCTAAGTGAAATTTTCGCTTATTTTCATTTGAAAAAATAAAATAAAAAATATAAACGTTCTTATTATTATATATATAGTTGGCGCAACAGGTCTGTAGAGACCCAAGGCCTAGCTTCTCACAACCATTCGTTTTGAGTGAGTTTCATTTTTGGAACGAATGGAAGTGAACTACAATTTTATGCCGATTCCAAACGGCTAATTGAGAAGCTCTTAAGACAGTTATACTCTCGGATGTTTGTCAGACGTTCGCGAGAGGCGGCGCAGTGGAAAAAACCCTAAGTTGGAATTTGGGTTTTTTTGCGGGATTCGAACCTGAGCCCCTCGCTTAGTAGTCCAACACACTCACCACTAAGCCACTGCGCCTGCGTGGCATAAAATAAGCATATAACATAGAAATATACATACTACGCAATTATTTCCATTTCTATTAGAAGTAAAACTTTCACCCTTAAGCCGATTGCCGAACTTCAATGTCAAAATATTCACTAAGATCAACATTTTCACCATGGTGAATTAAACGAAGAAACAACATTTACAAATAATTAAAATTCACTACTCGATGGTCGCAACTTTAAGAGCGTTCCGGCAAACTTCAATTTTCAGCGATGAAGCGCATTTTGTGGTTAAACGGCTTCGTCAATAGGCAAAATATGCGTTACTGGACAGGCGAGAACCCTCATGTGCTTCATTTGCAAAAAGTCACTGTTTGTTGTGGTTTTTATGCCGGTGGCGTCATTAGGTCATTTGCTTTCGTAAATGAAAATGACCGTCACGTTAAGGAAAATGGTGTTGGATATCAGTTCCAACAAGACGGTCACATAAGCCACACAGCGGGTGCGACAATCGAGTTATTAAAGTCGCAGTTCGGTGAACTTGTTATCTCGAGAAACGGACCCGTCTATTGGCCGCCAAGATCGTGTGATTTAACGCCTCTTGACTTTTTCCAATGGGGCTTCATTAAATCATTGTCAAGCAGCGGGCGACGTTAGAGGAGCTCAGAGTCAATATTGAACGAGAAATAGCGGCCGTATCGACGAAAATTGGGTTCAACGTATCGACCGCTGCATACGTTCCCGTGGTGGACGTATGAACGAAATCGAATTCCATTCAAATACGTTTTGATAGTAATTCAATTCAAAAAACTTTTTTTTGAGATATCTCAAGTACAGGGTCCGCCAAATAATTTTTTTTTTTGAAAATGCTATTAAAAAAAACTGCTGAATATTTTCTCAAATTTCTATTTTTATTTGAAAGTACAATCCTTCCGGTTAATAATGGAAAATAATTTCATTCAAATGGCTGCCTCGGCTGGCCATGCAGTAGCCTACACGATCGGTCCAATTTTTAAGCACATTATCGATTGTGTGCAGCTGTATTTCACCAATGGTTTCACGAATATTGTCCTTTTCGTTCAGCGGAAGGATAAAACTAATTATCTGTCTGATCAGACATGAGCTAAGTGTTACCATTCGCGAAATAAGCACTAGTTGAAAAAAAAAAGTTAGATGGCGGACCCTTTAGTTTGCATTTTATTAAAAAAAAATAAGTCAAGTCCTTACATATCAAAACGAGTGAATGCATTCAGATACACAAGAATTCTTGCGTGGACATTCCATGGACTCTTTTCATTCAAGCTTAGGGTGACCAGATCCACGCCCAGCAAATGAGGACACCTTCAAAAATCGCAAATAAAATATTGAAGAATAAAAAATAACAACAAATATATGTACATATTTTTTTTAGTTCATAAATAAAAACGGCGTCATGCTTAATATGAAATTGGAAATTGGAAATTGGAAATTGTTTCGTAAGGAAAATACGTTTTAATTTTATTCTTAAACAATTTAGGTTTCACAGAGATTCTTTTATTTTTCCCGCCAAAATTGGCGCTTTTCCCCTCAACCTGGGATCACTGCATCGTCACAGTTGTTATCCCTAGTTCCAGTGACGAGTTTGAGCTTCAAAAACACCAAGCCGATTACGATGACAGCGAAAATAAAACCAGGTCAAACGGTGTCAGCAGCGATAGATAACA